>SOPF01027588.1:87001-421945 GCA_012979155.1 Hypericum perforatum
TTTGTAGTCGGCTTCCTAATCTAAAATCAAGAAAAGGCTAGGCTCAACGGGTTTAAACAAAGGATATATATAAGGGATTTTGTCTCTAAAGCTCTAGGCTCAATATCAAAGAATGCTCCCATCCTTTCACTATCTTCCATGCAACCTAGACTACAATAAGTATTAGTAGGATACCTCGATCAACTGACTTAGTATGCACCTTATGAAAAATATAGAGACGGATGTCTCTTCCTTCGGCTCAAATACTCTTAAGGTTCACTCATCAACCCTCTAGTCTAGTCTTCATAGTGAAACCACTAATCTAAAAAAGAGTGCGAGATTTCTACCAATTCCTAGGCTTTGTGCTCGAATTAAATTCCTAACTAAGAGAATGATAAAATTCTAACACAATTTGAAAATTTTTGAGGGGGATCAAATTTTTGAAAAATTCATGCCAAGTCTAAACCTAAACAAAACAACCTAACATGCTAACATACTAAACAATGTAAAAGGAAGATTCCTAGAAGGAACCCTCCCCCACACTTGAAAGACACATTGTCTTCAAGGTGTCTAAGATACTAATAAACCCCTAATCAAAACATGCATAGACATAAATAAACATGCAATACATTAACTCACTAATGACTTGTTATGTAGACTACCTTCTTGTGACCTTTTCGGCTTTAAGCCTAATAGGATCACCTTAGAGTAGCATAACAAAATCATTAATGAGTTACAAGCATTCAAACAAAAATAGAGTCAAAATACATAAAAGTAAATAAATAAAACAAAAACACAAGAAAAACTAAAAAAAGTAAAAAGTAAAGAAGAGCTCCCTGTCAATCATCAGAAGCTGGAGGAGGTGGTGGTGGGAATATGAAGCCACTGTCAAAGCTCTCCGCCTAGGTATGCATCCACTCGGCGTGTGCTCGCTGCTGCACGTAATGCTCCTATTGGCACACCATGTGACGTAGGGAAGCATACTAACTTGGATTAGTTTGATTAAAAGAACACAATTATAGTAATGGGTTTGAATGATCAAAGCAACACAAGTTGAATTAGGTACGAAATCCAAAATGAGAGGGTGTATCTTGGATGATTGGATTGAAAATAAATGATAGAAATGAACTAGATTAGATACAAAAATAAAAGATAGGTCCAGCAAGGGAGATTTGATAACTAATGTATGAGTCCACGTACACAATGCAAATCCATGCATCAATTATGCAAGTCCATGCATAAACAAAGCAAATCCAAGCTTACAATTACACTTGGGTAATTCTGAGATAACTTCTCAAATTTTATTTCATTTCCAAATTGCCTCTTAGATTACATACGGTTTCATATTTAAAGGGAGCGGAAATAAAGGCTAGATTTAAGGGTGAACAATTCCCTTTCCAAATCAGAGTTGTTACCTTCACTTAAACCTTGCATTAATTGGCATTCAGCTGCTGCCTTATTTGAATTCCCACTACACACACTTAAATGTGATCTTATTACACGAATTCAAAAGGACTTTGCAAAATTAAATGAAACAGATTTATGGCATTCTTCATGATCACGTGTTGCTTTTGCCATGCACGTTTCATGCACGTGACGTCCTACGTCATCTTCCTCTTCTTGAAAAAAAATAAGCTCATCCCAAGCTTAGTATGGTAAGCATCACGTGCACATCTTGTAAGAACATCGCCAAAATTCTTTTGCTAACACTTGAAAATGGTGGCGATGTTTGGTTTCTTCTCTTCCAACGAAACAAGTACTTTGAAATCATCATTCGGAAGCAAATAGAAAGTGAACTTCAGATTTGTAGTGAACTTCAGATTGCGAAGGTGATTACCCTTCATACGTAGTCCATCATGCAAATAGAAAGTGTTCTCGGTCGGTCCAGATTTGCACAATATCCACAAGTCACCAAAGTCTATGTCAACTTCATACATCTTCTTAAAGCATTCAAAGGCAGTAGCATTTTCTTCGTACGTATTGACCTTGTATTCTTTATGGCCTTGTTCAGAATGAACCAATCCTAATGAATAGGATTCATGAATTGCTTCAGGTTTCAATCCAAACTTCTCAATGGATTGCGTATTGCCAAAGTCTTCTTGTCCCTAAACCCTAAAGCCATACGTAGCATTCAAGTTGTTGTGTTGCACTTCTTCTTGAACCACGACAATTGGAGATGACTTGTATGGCATGTCACACGGCCCTTCAGCATCAACTTGTGAATCTTTTTTTCCATGGCAATAAAATTTGCCTTGTGCATTACATTACAGACTTCAGAATCATCCGAATTTTCTTCTTGATCTTCGTCAGATTCATCTTCAACGGGTGCATAAATAATTGTAGCTTCAAAATTCTCTTCTTCATCTTTTGGATCAACCAATTGATTTATCTTCTTCTTAGGGCAATCCTTAGCGATGTGTCCAAGTTCGTTGCACTTGTAACAATGCAAATCAGAGTTTGATTTGATCTTGAACTCCTTTTCTTTTCTGTTTGAAATTCTGGAAACAATTCTTTGCTTGGTTGTTATCTTTGGATCGGTTGGTATGACAACCTTCTTTTCCCGAATCTTGCCCAAATTAGGAGTCCCTTTTGATTAAGAATATAGATATGATGCACGTTTCCTTTTCAAAACTTTCTCTATCATTCATGCCTTAGCACAAACATCATGAAAATGTAGAAACAGATTAGACTTCATTTGTTGTTTCACTTCAGATTGCAAACCTCCAATAAAACATACAATCATGTAATCTGTTTGTCTTCCATGTCATTCCTTGAAGCCAAATGCATGAACACCTTCATGTATTCTTTCACAGATTTATCCCCTTGCACACATATAGGGTTTGCTTGTAACTCATGGTAAGAAACTTCTTCTTCAAAGCTCGTCTTATGGACGACCAATCACAAATGCATTTCATTCCTTTCTCCCTATGCCACCATGCAACCATCTTGGAATCAAACTTGTAAGCCACGAAACTTACCTATTGCTCCTCGGTCAGATTGTTGTACTTGAAATAATCTTCAACTGAATCAAGCCATTTGAGGAAACCTTCGTCCATGTCTCCATAGAACTTGGCAACATGTTTCTTGAATGAGCGAACTATAATCTGGAATTCCCACTACACACACTTAAATGTGATCTTATTACACGAATTCAAAAGGACTTTGCAAAATTAAATGAAATAGATTAATGGCATTCTTCATGATCACGTGTTGCTTTTGCTATGCAAGTTTCATGCACGCGACATCCTACGTCACCATGTGAGCTCTCTGGTCGGCGTAGAACACCCTCTGCTCCTTTCTCTGAGCTCTAAGCTTGGCCTCCATGCAAGCATTATAGTCGTACTGCCAGTCCTACCCAGCTGCATTGCCAACTGTGTAGTCCTATAGTTGCATGCCGTAACAATAAAGCTGCTCTCCGTGAACATGTAGCTATACCTATATCTCCACTAACTAGTCACGTAAATAATCCATATATCCTTGTATGTCAGGAGCCCGATGACTCAGTCTGGCCTCATTATGATGGCTGGGCTCCTGCTGCTCCTGCTGCTCCTGCTCCTCCTCTTTCTGTGCTGGCACCCTTCCTAGTACCCCAAGGCATAACTAGACTACCTGTCTCTCCTCCAAGGCTTATACTCAACAACCTCTACTCCATTAATCATTGTCTTCTTGATCAGTTTACTCATATGGAGCTTCTCTATGTCGAGAGGTACCGACTCCAAAATCATTCCAAGAAAATCTGCAAACTGCTCAGAAAAATGGTGACGTGCAATGCGAGAAATAATATGATCTAAGTACAGATACCTAGGCTCCCTATCACTAATAGATCTAGCAAAGCAGTCGATGATCATAGCAAAGGTTCTAAAAGGAACATGATGGCGTAGGCAGTCAATGGCATACAACTAAGATCGGAAGACTTTAGACTCTTCCCATTGAACACTAATATGGTTCTTTAATCAGCGCATGGAGGATGCCTAAATATGGTTCTCTATTCAGCGCATTAGGCGCCCTCCCCAACTCGTATCTCTTGAAACCCATAATCTCGTGCCATACCCAATGGGCCTGACTCGTAAGAGTGAAGTCTAATGCACCTGGTCAAGCCTTAAGGCTAAACAGGTCGTTAAACTCAATCTCATCCATGCTAAAGTCAGTGTCAAATACATGTGTAGTAAATGATCGTCTATTAGCCAAAACCTGCAACGTGCAATAGAACTCTAAAACCAGTTCCTGCCTAGCCAATATCTCCCTATTCTCAAAGTACCTCCACCCTAACTTCCTAAAAGCTGACCTCAGTTGTCTATCTACCCCGAGTATCTACATGTCATTCCAATTGATTGTAAAATGACTAAGGGCACTGAGTCATGAAAATTTTTGATACCTCTCTCCCTCCCAATCGTGGAAGATTACAAAGGGAGCATTGTAGCGATCATGGGTGTCTTGAGGTGGAGAACCAGGTAGAGAAGGTGAAGGGTATCTAGTGCACTTCCTCCATTCTCCGCGATGAATCCGACTAGATCTTGCATCATTTGCCATCAAGAAATGTGTTTCGGGTGTTGGGTAATATGGATAATTGGTTAGGAATGATTGGGCTCAGTCGGAATTAAAGTTTTTGGTGGTAGGAGAATGTTGGTTTTGAAATTTTTTTATGAATAACACATGCCCAAGAGCTTTATAGTCGATTCTGCCCAAACTTGGCGTATGCCAAATGCACTAGCGTGTGTCACCTTTTTCTGTTTCGCACAACCTGGCATATGCCAGCCTCATTAGCATGTGCCAGTTCTCTCCTACACACATGACATGGCGTGCGCCATATCCCTTGGCGTGTGCCAGATATGTACAAACCTCAAAAACGACATACTATATATATAAACTCTAACTAAAAGATCACACAAAAGAAACAAACAAGTTAATCTAATTTTTTTGACTTTTATTTACGCTGCGTTCCTGGAAAGCTTGAGAACCAGACACCCTATCAGCATGGGTCAAAGGTGCAACTTTGACTTTCGCAAGTCACACAACTCACGAATGGCATACCATGACAAACTACCTCTTCGTGCAACCTTTTCAGCTTTAAGCCTAATAGGATTGCGACGTAGTAGCACGGTACGCTCATTTTGCGAGTTAGTACTATTCTTGTTACAGTTTCCATCATGTTCTACTTTTCTGCACCTTGGATAAAATTCAAATCTCTTCATCCTTCTCTTGTAGGCACTCTTTGAAGTTCCTCTAGAGTATCTCAAGAAATTTTCTTCTCGTCTCTCAATTCTCAAGGTCTCTTATGCTCGATGGAGAATGATGAGACAAATGTTGATCGGGATCTTCATATAAACTACAACACTAACTAAACGAATATACATAGAGCAAAACATCCTGTTCTTTATTCTCCGTAGGTAAAAGATCCTTACTCTATTCCTTTTGTTCACACACTGAATGGCATATTAATCGATTGCACCTCTGCATCTCGATTAATATTGCCCCTTCCAATGTAGATTTTGCATCGTTGGCCATTGACTCAAAAGACTATCCCAATGCTATTTTTCAAATCAAGTGCTCCGAAAGAGAACACTTTAACAATTTGGTACGGACCGCTCCACTTGGATTAGAGCTTCCCTGGGAAGAGTCTTAATTGCGAGTTATAAAGAAGAACATGCTGCCCCTCCTTAAAATCTTTCTTAATAATATGGGCATCATGTCTTCTTTTGGTCCTTTCCTTGTAAAGTCTTGAGCTTTCGAATGCCAAGTCCCTCATTTTATCCAACTCTTCAAGTTGGAGGATTTTGCACTCTTTGGCCTTTTTGTAATCGTAATTAAGGGTTTTAATGGTCCAAAATGCACGATGCTCAAGCTCTACTAGAAGATGGCATGCTTTGCCATAAACAAGCCTATACGGCGACATTCTTATAGGTGTCTTAAATGCCGTGTGATAAGCCCATAAGGCATCATCGAGCTTATTCGACCAATCCTTCCTTGCTATTCTGACCGTCTTTTTCAAGATTTTCTTAAGCTCTCGATTGGAAAGCTCAACCTGTCTACTAGTTTGGGGATGATAAGGTGTTGCCATCTTGTGCATTCCCCATATCTCGTTAGCAGGACTTCAAATTGCTTGTTGCAGAAGTATGACCCACCATCGCTGATTATCGCTCGCGACACTCCAAATCT
The DNA here is from genome assembly GCA_012979155.1 of Hypericum perforatum. Lineage (NCBI taxonomy): Eukaryota > Viridiplantae > Streptophyta > Magnoliopsida > Malpighiales > Hypericaceae > Hypericum > Hypericum perforatum. Next base: position 93,137 of record SOPF01027588.1, read on the forward strand.
CGAGAAGAGCTTCTTAAGAAATCAAATAACTACTCTAGCATCATTTATTAGTGACGCCAGAGCTTCTACCTGCTTAGAAACGTAGTCTACTCCTACTAAGATATACTTGTTGCCATGTGATGTTAGGAAAGGACCCATGAAGTCTAATCCCCAAACGTCAAAGAGCTCAATCTCTAAAATTCTAGATAACGATATCTTATTCCCCTTTGAGATGTTTCTCGTTCTTTGGTAGTGATCACGCTGCTCAACGTAACTACGTGCATCCTTGAAGATGAAAGGCTAATAGAATCCACATTCGAAGACTCGAGATGTAGTTATGGCATTGTTCTAAAATATTTGCTACTTCCCAACTAGCAATGCAATGTCGAAGAATCCCATTATTGTACCTCTTGAAGAGGTAAAGATCATCCCAAATATACATTCAAACATCCCGTAGAAATTTCTTCCTTAGAGGATAACTCAGATATGCAGGAATAATTCCTCTAACTAAAAAGTTGGCATAGTCCACATACTAGGGTGCTTCTACTCTACTCATTGTCATAAGAGTTTCATCCGGAAACTCTTCTTGAATATCCCTTCAATCTCCATACCATTGCTTTTCTCTAATCTGGAGAGATGATATGCGACAACATTTTTTGCTCCTTTCTTTTCCTTAATAGACAAGTCAAATTCTTGGAGTAACAAAATACAGCACATCAAGCAAAGTTTGGCATTTTGCTTTGAGAAAAGATATCTCAAAGCTGCATGATCAGTGTAAATTATGACCTTCAAACCAAGCAACTATGGTCTGAATTTGTCACATGCATAAACAACTGCAAGCATCTCTTTCTCTGTGGTTGTATAATTGAGTTGAGCTCCTGCCAGTACTCTACTAGCATAGTAGATGACATGGAGCTTTCCCTCTTGCATCACACATTAATTTGAATGAAAGTTTCCAATCCGGTGATGAAATCATGGGAGCTGTGATAAGAGCTTTCTTGAGAGCATCAAATACCTTAAGGCAGTGCTCGTCAAAGTTGAAGGATACATCCTTAACTAGCAAATTTGTTAGAGGCTTAGCAATTAGAGAGAAGTTCTTGGTGAATCTTCTGTAAAATCTGGCATGCCCCAGAAATGCTCTAACTCCTTTAACTGTGGTTGGTGCATCCATTTTCTCTATCGCCTCTGTCTTAGCTCTATCTACTTCCATACCAGCTCTAGAAATCTTATGCTCAAGGACTATCCCTTTGTCTATCATAAAATGATATTTTTCCTAATTGAGCACAAGATTCTTTTCCTCACATCTCTTCAAAACCTTGTCTAGGTTGTCAAGACAATGATCAAATGAGTCTCCAAAAATAGAGAAGTCATCCATGAAGATTTCTATAATCTTCTCATTCATTTCCCAGAAGATCGACTCCATGTAACATTGAAATGTTGCTGGGGCACAACCTAATCCAAAAGGCATTCTGTGATATGCAAAAATACTGAAGGGACAAGTGAAAGATGTCTTCTCTTGATCTCTGGGGTATATTGCAATTTGGTTATACCCAGAGTACCCGTCCAAAAAGCAATAATAAGAATACCCCACAATCCTTTCTAACATTTGATCACTGAAAGGGAGTGAAAAATGATCTTTTTGTGTGGCATTATTTAATTTATGATAATCAACGCACATTCTCCATCCGGTCATAGTTTTTGTCAGAATGAGCTCCCTTTCCTCGTTGATCACAACTGTCATTCCCCCTTTCATGGGAACATAATGTATTGAGCTAACCCATTCACTATCCGAGATCGGATAGATAATTTCTGATTCGAGGAGTTTTATCACTTCCTTCTTAATAACCTCATGTTAGGATTAAGTCTTCTTTGTTAGTCTACTCTTGGCCTTGCTCCATCCTCCATTTGAATGTGGTGCATTACAATTTCCAAGCTTATCCCCTTGATATCAGATATTTGCCAAGCAATGGCTTTAATCTATTTGTTCACAACTATGAGCACTTTCTCTTCTTCTTCCTTAGTGAGCTTGTTCGATATAATAATCGGTAATCTCCCTCTATCTATTAAGAATGCATATCTCAGATGTGAGGGTAGCTCTTTCAGTTCTAAGGAAGGAGCTTTCATAATCGAGGGTGGAGTTCGATATTTCAAATAAATTTCGAGCTTCTCAAGTAAATGCTTCTTATCAATTTTCTCCTTTACTTCTTCTACAATATCATCATCTTCTTCTTTCTCTAGTTCTTTATCCTCAATACTAGAGATCTTTTCCTTACAGAACTCGAGGATACACTCATCCACCACATCAATTTTCATCCACATCCCTTTATCAAGAGGATGTCGTATAACACTTGTCATATTAAACTCAACTTTCTCGTCTCTAATTCTTAGCACCAATTTACCATTATGCACATCCACCAGTGCATGTGCTGTGTTGAGAAAGGGTCTGCCATAAATTAGTGGACAGTTCTTGTCCTCAGAGAAATCCAGTACCACAAAGTCAGTTGGGAAGATGAACTTGTCAATCTTCACCAGGATATCCTCAACCATAGCGAATGGTTTCTTAATAGTTTGGTCTGCTAATTGGAGAAGCATAGAAGTTGGCTTAACTTCATACAAACCTAGTTTTTGAAATGTAGACAAAGGCATCAAGTTGATACTTGCGCCTAAATCACACAGACATTTTGGAAACTCAGTTTCACCAATGAAACATGGAATTGTAAAACTCCCTGGATCTTTTAGCTTCATCGGAAGATTTTTTGAGATTAGAGAGCTATAATTTGCCGTAAGGGTAATTGTCTCTCCATCATCCCATTTCTTCTTTTTAGTGACGAGTTTCTTTAGAAACTTGGCATAGTGTGGAACTTGATCTAGCATCTCTAAGAAAGAGACACTTATTCGTACGTTCTTCATATTCTCCATGAAACGGAGAAATTTCTCATCCATCCTCAACTTTCGCTTTATCCTCTAAGGATAAGGTAGAATGGGGACCATTGGTGGTGGTGGTACGTAAACTTCTTCTTCCTCTGTAACTTCTTCTTGTGGGACCTTATCTTTGAGCACTTCTTCCTTCTTATCTTTTTTGACTTTTTGAGAAGCTAATTCCTTACCACTTCTTAAGGAGATTGCATTAACTTGCCCGCGAAAATTTGTCGCAGTAGAACTTGGGAGAGAGCCAAATGCTCTTTGTGCATTTGTCTTTGCAATTTCCCTAAGTTGTACTTCCATGTTACGCATGGCAGTTGCTTGCCCTTTTAGAAATTATTCTAAATTATTTTGCCTTGCTTCCTGGGCTGCTAATGCCTTCAAGATTTGACTTTGGTTGTTGGATGAGTCTCTCGTTTGTTGGATGAACTTCTCAACCTTGTCAAATCTATCCTCAAGTGCTACCATCCTTTCTCCTAAGAACCCACGTAATTGAAAACCAGGTGGTGGTCCTTATTTTGAGATGCGTAAAGGCAATCCTTTATCAAGAATGATCGCTATATTGTCATCATTGTTTCTATCTTTCCATGAGAAATTAGGGTGATTTCTCCAACCAGGAATTTAAGTTAAGGAATATGGATTGTTTACCATTCGGTCTCCTCCTTGTCCTTGAACACTCACAAAGTTGACCTGCTCTGTAGATTAGCTCATCATCGCACATTGACTAATATCGTGGCCAGTGTTGCCACAGGCTTCACAATGCTGTTGTAAAGCAACAGCATCTACTTTGTTTAGAGTCAAATCGCACAATTGCTTTGCCATCAAGTCTAATTGTGCTTGAAAAGATGAGGAAGCATCAAGTTCAATTATTCCTCTTCTCTCACTCTGCTCAGTTACCCCCTTAACTCTCTAATTGGTTATTTTTTTCTCTCATTAGTGATTATCATGTTTGTTGCTGCCAGCTCTTCCAGAATATGGTGGGCTTCATCCCTTTCCTTTCTCAGGAAATTTCCATTGGACGCTAAATCAATGTTTCCCATAGTTGTTGGCGACAGGCTAAAATAAAAAGTCGTAAGAAGAGACTCCTCAGATAAACTATGGTGCGGGCATTTTTTTTTGCAATTCCTTAAATTTCTCCCATGTTTCACTCAAAGACTCTCCTTTATATTGTTCGAAGTTGGTGATCTCCTTAACAAGCTTGTTAGTCTTCGAGTAGGGGAAATATTTGTCAAGGAAAGCATTTGCCAATTGCTCCTATGTGGTTATTGGAGTACCCTTAAGTTGCTTATACCAAAGTTTAGCCTTGTCCCTTAACGTATAAGGAAATATTCTAATCTTAATAGCATCATCAGACGCTCCAGGATACTTAAAATTATCAGCTAATTCCGTGAAGTTCCCCAGATGTTTATTGGGATCTTCATTAGGCAAACCATAGAACTGACCCGAAGCTTGAAGCATATGAATCACGACTGGCTTAATTTCGAAGTGATTAGCTTCAATAGCTGGCTGTTGGATTCTAGTTTTGGCTCATTCGTATATTGGTCTCTCATGGTCCATTAAAGAATGTATAGGGGCATAAACTCCTGCCCCTTGACCCTCTTGCCTTTTCTTTTTCTCGTCTCTCTTTATGCAATGACCTTTCTAACCGCATTATTTCTTCTTTAGTCTCCCATGGAGAAATATTGGTTAAACAGGTTAATGGCATGCATGTAACTTGTCAAGCAAGACAAGTCACTTGATCGAAAAGTAAACAAAAAATAAAGAAAAATAAAAAACAAAAACAAAAATTTATTTATCCTAATCTGTGTTTGTAAACCGAATTGAGAGTCTAAATCTCAATCCCTGGCAACAGCGCCAATTGATCGCTTCGTGCAAGCCATCCTTTAAAAGCTCGACTCTACTTCAAATCTACCAAAAACAAGATGAACAGTCATCTGTTCGTATCTTTTGGCATACACCAACTAAGGGTGGCGTGTGCTAGCTTTTTAATCTTTCACTAACTTGAACTCTGGTGTATGCCAACTATACAAGGCATAAGCCAAAAGCTCTCGAATAAACAGACCTAGCGTGCGCCAACTAGGGCTGGCGTACGCCAAGTTATCAGCAAACTTGCAGCATATTGCAACAATGAGTAAGTATGGATTATGTCAATCCACAAAGAGGTTTTTGACTACTCTAAGGTTTACTTACTTAACTAGTATTAGTTTATGAAGTGTGGTTGTTTACATAAGTGATCTAAACTCTTAAGCTAACAAATTTTAACACAAAGATAGATATGTTATAAAATAGAATATTAACAACTTAAGAACTAATAATGAGCAAGGTGCCTAAACCAGCAACATAACCATAAGATAAAGAGGGGTCTGAGTGTATGTGATGTGGTCCGAGTGAATCAAAGGTAACCTCAACCACACTTTCGTGCACGATGAGTCTAAATTGCTATTTAACCAAGCTTAGAAGGTTAGATGTTCTTTCGACCCCACCAACCAACTAAACTAAGTTAAACACCAACTATAAGCTCAACTCCATGGACAATCAGTAGTTTACCAAGGAGATTTTTCTCCTAAAAAGAGTACTAATCATCGAATCAACCTATCCATCAATTCTATCTCCTTTCGGTCTCAAGTTTTGAATAGCTTCTAAGGCTTGGTGATCAAGCAAGTCTAAGCAATAGGATCAAGCATATTGATAAGAACATATACATGAACATATATAACTCATATCAGTGGCTACATCAAAGGTAACAAGGCACCAAACTCATAAAACTACTCACACATACTAATATTTGACATAATAGGCATAAATTTAGACAAAAGGAGAAAGGAATGGAGACTTATCAAGACTCCAAGCTCCCCTACTTCAAGTCCACGTTCTTCAACCAAAAACCAATATTTACATTTGTTTTGGTCCACAATTATTGTCTCTCTTTGTGGTCCACTTCGTCTCGCTTTTTTTACAAAGCAAAACTGGCTTATATATCAACTAACTAATGGAATAGTAAACTAAATATCTAATCTAACATATCTACTAAACTATCTAACCTAAAATATCTAAAAAGTGGTCTTCCAACTTGTCCCCTTCCTTCACAAAGCTCTAAACCGCCCTTGTCAAGTCTCAACTTTGTTTGTCCAACACTCAGCTTTATTTTACTTCTGTCTGTGTGGTCTGTCGTATGCCAGATGCACCTGGCATGCTCCAGCCTTCACGTTTTTTCTTTTTCGAGTGCGAATGGTCATCTGACTAAATTGTCATTCGAGTAACAGCTACTTGGCATGTGCTATGTATGCTTGGCGTGCGCTAGATAACCATGCATTGCATCCCTTGGCTTCGCGACCCTCTTGTCCTTGGCTTTGCATGTCCGCTCGATCGTCCTCCACTTCTCCTCGAATATGCTCCTAAAAATAAGCAAACTTGATGAAAAATGATAAACTTAATATAAACACACAATGAACGAAAATTAATACTATGACAACTAAAACACAACTAAATCAACCTAAAACACTAAGAACGATCTACTAAAATGACACAAATAATGAGTGTTTTTGACACTCATCACAGCCTAACTATTACAATCATCTGCTACACTGACGTAGGGAAAATTGATGAACAATCTAACATGCAATCAAATAATATACTAGGTAAGTAAGGTTCGAATTATGGGTTGGACACAAATCTAAACAGTCACATGAGTGCAACCTGGGTAACAATTATTTCAAGTGAGAATAGTTTGTTTTTGATGACAAAAGTAAATAATGCTAAAAATGCAAAAGTGTAAACAATGTAGTTTTAACAATAAAGGTGAACTGAGTACGATACCTCTATGAATCGACTACCTATATCGAGGTTATAGTTTTTATAAAGTCCTAACTAGTACCTTGAGCTGTCCAATTCATCTACTTAATGCTTTTGCTCATTAAGTTGACAAAACCAAGATTGTAAAGGCCTAAGTTACTAATTAACGCTTTCATTCATTAACCATGCTTAGAACTAACCCAATCTTAATTATGATGATTCCTCCTAATGGGTTATTCTTAAAATATCAAGACGTTTGACTAATACCTAAGAATATGCCAATTGGTTATTCCACTAACTTGAGAGTCTCTCGGTCCACTCTCATCAATTCGAATCGTAACTTAGGTAATCAAGCTAAGTTAAGTATTAAGTCCACCAACTAGCAACTACTTTTTATATTTGAACCATAACCCAACATGACAATCGATCACATGATCAACGCATCATGCTCAAAAAAAGACTACTCGCTATGCATAATAATAATAGCCAAAATAATGAATAATGAATTCATATTAATAAGACCAGATAAAGAAAGCTTAGTCTGAATGATTCTGCCTTCTACCCAAAACAAACTAATCAAATCCAGCCAAGAGCCTCCAAATGTTGTTCAAATATTTCGTTGAACTAAAACTTGCATTCTAAACTAGGACTAGAGGCATATTTATACCCCAGCTGCCAAAAGATCTAGAAAAATCTAGAGTTCTTCCTAACTAGCAGGTCAAAATTGCCTAATTAGATGCACCAGCGACCGCTGGACTTGTAGTGATCGCTGCTCTAGAGATGCCTTCAGATTTTCCAGTGCCCAGTAACTTCATAGTGATTGCTGCTCTAAAACTCACTCGTCCACGCCTAGCACCTATCGACTTCATAGCGCTCGCTGGATTCCCTTTACGACCTCCATCTTGATTACTCCCTATTACACTACTTTCACCTGTGAAGACTATGTAAACATCCAATAAGCAAACATTCGGAGTTCAACCATAATAGCAAACCAATACACCAAACAAATGCCACAATCATCGCAAGAATAATGCCTATTTCATTAGCTAGATGTGCAATCACAAGGCTAAACTAGTGCGCATCATACATTTAGGTGGAATTCCAAAGGAGAATCCTAAGGCTCACCTCAAACGGTTTGATGATGTCAACAAAATTATGAGATTCCAAGGAGTAACATCTATGATGCCTAGAAGCTATTTAGGTCCTTACAGAAAGCCTTCACATAGTATGGTGTAACCCAGGAAAATCTTATCAAGATATTCTATAGTGTAGTTAATGAAGCATCTCGGGCACATATCAAGGCTTCCTCTAATAGAGTGTTCATAAGCATGTCAGCCAAGGAAGCAGCTTAGCTACTGAAAGAAATAGCAGAAGTGAATGGTATGTGGAACAATGAGTACAACCGGACAACTCCTAAGGACTCTAGGAAGGGGTTGTATATGGTGGACCTAATCAACAAGCTCGAGCAAAGATGGAAGCTCTCTCTAAAATGTTTAATGACCTTCTCACAAACAAGGGCAAAGCTGCTGCAATCCAAGAAGCCTACTAGCTTTGCAATGAAGTGCACCCTGTCATCGATTGCACATTGATGCAAGAACTTCAAGATGTTGTAGATAGATAACTTCCTAGATTTGGGTGCTCTTGCCTACCAAATACTCAACTAAACTTCTCCCGATTTGGCTAGCAGGCCATCAATACTAGTGCTCCATAAAAATTCAGAAAACTATACTTGAGCGACCAAGTCAAAGTAATGGGAGACAAGATTGACCAGCTAGTTGGGGAACAAAATAGCGCTTACTCCAAGATCGATTAGTTGGTTAGAGTAGTTTAGCAGTTTATCCAATAACAAACACTGATGGGGTCTAACGTATGGATTGGTGCAAAGCTTGTCAATAAGAATTAGTGACATACATGAAGGGACAAGCTTCGCAGCTAAAAAAGATGGAAATGGAACTTGGGAATCTGGCTGCCTTAAACACTTATAGGCCAATTGGCACCCTACCAAGTAACACGGAGAACAACCCAAAAAGAGATGTCAAAGCCATAGCACTCACGAGTGGAAAGAAAATTGAAGTTGTTGTTAAAGCCCCTAAACTCGCTAAAGCAAAGGAACCAGAAGTTGATACAATGTTACCCAAGACAAGGAGGAACCAGTTGCACCTCCACCACCTTAGATTCCACTGCCACCATTTCCCAAAGGTTGAAGAAAAACCTGATAGTGGATGAGAAGTTACTAAGTTTTCTGGACAAGGTCAAGGGAATTTAGATCAACGTACTCTTCTTTGAGTTGCTTGATCATATGCCACTTTATGCCAAATTCTTCAAGGGTGAAATGGTTGCCTTGACTGCAAACTGCAACTTGCTGATTTCTAAGAACATCCCTGCCAAGCTCAAAGACCCAGGAAGTTTCACGATCCCATGCCATATTGGAGAGACAGAATTTGACAAATATCTTTGTGAAGCTCAATAGGCGCTCATTCGATCACTTTCTTCACGTTGTTAAACACAAGCATAAATTAAACTAAAATTATAAGCAAGCTCCATCCATAGTACAAGGAGTTACCAAATCGTGTGTCCGATTGTCCATCCTAGCCAGTATTGTGTCCTTCTACATAGAAGCGGAAGCGAATATACACAGATAGATCGTAGTCTAAATAATGGTTCATCTTTCTTCCATCGTTAATTGCTTTTTTCCATCTTCTTCTTGCAAGCGAGTATCAGTCGATGCTGATCACTTGCAAGCTGATTCAGATTTGAAGTTGGATGCTAATAAATTAGAGGAGCTCAAGAGCAAACCTAAGATGTCATCAAAGGCGCCTATCATTGTTTCCTATTTTCCAGTGAATTCTTATCGCTCTGTCTTGTAATAACATCATCAATTTGGCGACCAACAACATAAGAAGAAGAAGTCTGAGTGTTATAATTCATTAATATTTATATTACATATCTTTCAATATCCATCAACTTCAGAAGGCATTTGATTCTTTGTCTTTGGAAGTGTCAATTTCTTTAATTTTGAGTAATGAATAGACTATCAATTCTTTATATTTGTGTATGCACGTTTTCATAAAATCGAGTGTCATCACTAATCACCAATTTATTGTTGGAACAACAAGAAAACATTAAAATTAAATAATGTGGAAAGTCTTTACAACAGGGAGTTGAGTTCCATGGAAGATGAAGGAAGCCAACTTGATCCACGTATTCTTTGCGGGAAAAAGTTTGGAAATTTTTGTAAAAAAATATGAAACAATTGAATCGTACGTCGACATAATATACTTAGAACTAACAAATAATACAAATTTAGGTAACTCATAACTAACCATAATAATAACAATATGCAAGGTAAGAGGGTTGACATCTCTTCCCTTTGTCTCATTTCAACTAGTGATTTTATGTAGTTGAAAAATTAAAATAATTTAATATAGTTACAAAAATTCACAAAACAAAAAATAAAAAATAATATATAAAGCACCGGAGGATAGCAGCCTTAGTACTGTCCAAACGAGGGGGCACTTTGTCGAAAATGGCTTTGTTCTTACCGAACCACACATTACAGCAACGCAATGCAAAATGATGTACTAAACCTTTGTAACGAATTCTCTCTTCGCCAAACCCCATCCAATTGTCCATAATGAAGTACGAAGACCCACACCCGTACCATTTGATTCTCATGAAACGAAATAGATAATTTCTAATCCTTGAAGTAAATTCGCACTGTATGAATAGAGGATCAAAAGTTTCAAGCTCCAGATTACATAAGACACACAAAAATCCTTGTGGTTGTGTTGAAGCCCCAATAAAAACACCCTTTCTAATGGTTGATCCGCTATTTATCCTTCTCGTGGTAACCATTTTATATATTTTCCCTTTCGAAAGTGATTAGCTTCGAGGTTAATTAAGAAGTCCAAGTGAAGTTTTCCCTTGTAGGAGAGGGTACGTAGATATTTCACCTTCAAAAGGTGATCACCGCAGTATTTGTACCTTCTGGGGACTTCCCAAAGTACTTTACATGCCAAGAGTAACCAAGATGATATTTTGCCCTCTAAAAGGGACCTATGCGCGTATTTCCTTGCCAAAAGGGGGAATGGATGACTTCTGGAAGCACTTACGTGTCAAAGGTGACCAAACCAATATTTTGCCCTCTAAAGTGGACCTAGGCGTGCATTTTTTCCTGATCAAAGGGAGAAATATGAGACTTTTGGAAGTACGTTACGTGCCAAGAGTGACTAAATAAATATTTTACCCTCTAATGGGAAATTATGCTTTTGGCGGGTCGAGGTACATTAGGCCAAAGGATCTCATGACTTTAGTTTTATGACACCAAGAGGCTTTGATAGGCTAAGGGTTTTATGACCTTTGGTTCGTAGCGCGAGGAGGCTTCGAGACACTAAGTGTCGCATGAGATTTGGCTTATTACATTAAGAGGTTGTGAAGGACTAAGTCACATTCATATGAGGAAGGGTCTAGGTTCCTAAGAGGCTTTCATATGTTGATGAATAGAGAAGGAGCTAGACTCGGACTCTATTTTAATCGAATAGATAAGTCCTAATAAAATTAGGATAAATATTCTACTTGGATAATGATAACATCATCAAGATAGGCATTAAAGGAGTTTCTGACAAGGATTACAAGGAACCTTGGATAGCAAAAAAGTGCCACTGATAGAGGAGAAGTATGAGGTATGGAGCCCTCTGATCGCCTTGACCCATAGGGCGCTAGAGTGGGAGAGATATCTCCAACAAAAATTTAAAAAAGAAGAGCTTCTTTCTGAACGTCTAATACAACCTAACCAGTCAAGAACCCCATTACCTCAACGTATTATATTATCTAGTTTGAAGTGCTCATAAAATTACTCAAAAATGGTGCTTCCCATCTAGTATATAATATAAAGCCAGCAACATACTTACTCGAAAGGAAAACTAAAGGGATTGCAGTAAGAGGCACGAAGGACTACAAAGGCTACAAGGGCTACATGGACTATGAGGATAGTGAGGGCTTTTGGCGAACTGAAGGGGCTGAGCACAGAGGGAAGGAACGTGAAAGGTTGTTTTGGAAACTTGAATGCTGGGAGTGGACAATTGTGGACATGCGTGGGTGACGAACATGGGTGACAACAATTGTGGATTATTATGCAAGCAGCAGGAATACGGATGGTTTAAAGTTTAATTTTTTAGTGTACCTACTATCTAGACCACTGGGTTGACTAATCCAGTTTGAGGAGGGTCCCGAGTTATAGTTTTATTCTTCTCCCTACGTTGTTGCGGGGGATCAAACCTTGGTTGGCCCTACCAAATGCAGTCCCTATCACCACTACACCAACAGCTCGTTGGTGTTTGAAGTTTAATTTTTTTGGTGTTAATAGATTATGGGTTCAAATTTTAAATTTTCCTTGAAAAAGAATATTAAGTGATAATTGTCCTAAAAAATGGGAAGCTATTAATTGATGAAAATTTATTAGATTTGGAAGAACCCTAATTTACCAGGAGTGGATACCATGGGGACTTTCTCCTTGTCCCTAAATATTTAAGGACAAAGTTAATTTAGACAAATCACTAATATACTAATTAGGGTTGATTCTCTCTCTATTAAATGTCTATAACCACCCACCTAATTACTAACCTAATTTGACGGCTCTCTTTAATTATCTTCTCTCTCTCCATTAAATACATATTTTAATACAAAATCCTAATAATAGCTGTCATTAGTTGTAATACAAAATAATTTTCTCTGGTTTAGATAGCTGATTCACTGGTTTGAATTGCTGGTTCACTAGTTTAGATTGCTGGTTCACTGTTTTGAATTGGTGGTTCATTAGTTTGAATTGTAGGTTCACTGGTTTGAATTGTTAGTTCACTGTTTTGAATTGGTGGTTCATTGTTTTGAATTGTAGGTTCACTGGTTTGATTTGCTGGTTCACTGATCGTGAGAAGATGAGAGGGGAGGAAGGCGGAGGGATTTTGTTTTTTTTGTTTTTGTTTTTTATTTTGGTTTAGATTAGAGAGAAATTGGAAGGTGAATAGTTCATTGGTTTAAATAACCAGTTTATTAGTTTGAATTGCCATTTTATTGTTTTAAATTATTTCTTTGCGAGTTTGGGTTGTCGGTTCACTGGTTTTAATTGATAGTTCACTAGTTTGGATTACCGGTTCACTGGTTTGAATGGGTAGTTCACTAGTTTAGATTGTCGGTTCACTAGTTTGAATTGTTGGTTCACTCATTTAGATTGTGGGTTCATTGGTTCGAATTGCTGGTTCAATAGTTTGTTTCACTAGTTCACTGATACTTTACTGGTTTACTAGTTTGTTTTACTAGTTCACTGGTTTGTTTTTAATACTTTACTGGTTCATTTTGCTGCTTCACTAGTTTATTTTACTAGTTCAAAGTCCTAGGCGAGAGAAGGAAGGTGTACGGTTTTTTTGGAACATGGGTTTAACAGGAGAGAGAAAGAAAATTAATTGATAATTCGCCTAAAAAGAAGGAAGCATTAACTACTGAGGTTTATTTTTTTTTTGAAACTTGGGTTTAGGAGAAGAGAGAAGAGAAATTAGTTTTGGCAAAAGTCCTAAATATCCCTAAACATTAATAGCCATTAAATGAACATCTTTTGGAATATATTTTAATCTAATGGTTGAGATGATTGTCCCTATTTAAGGACAACCTCTATGTAGTCCCCAAGGTATCCAAATTCTAATTTACCAGTGTACCGCACGCAAATTTAGGATCCCATCCAAAAGACCCGGGACAGTTAAGTAATTATACATCCAATCGAAGCAAAATTAAGCTAAACCTACCGCCCGGACGGGGAACCAATCGAATTTCCGAGCACTTTCACATACCCAATTCATCAACCGGCCAGCAAAAGAGAGGCAAAGAAACCAAAAACTAACCCTCGAAGGGTTATAAATAAATTAAAAACAAAAGGGAGTATAGCTCTATCAAAAAAGCGACTTAGTGTGATCTAACCATTAGATCTAAAAAAGTTTTATCCAGCTGCTCATACCTCACCCTACAATAAATTATTTGTAAAGTGTTCCATTGTAAAGTGATAATCCTTCTAAATTGATATTTTTTTATTTTAATCTCAAATAATCTTAAAATTAGATTAAATTTTTTCCGACTCTCAAATTTTGTCATTGAACTTCTAGCGTTCCTCGATTTCAGAAATAATATTTTCATATCCATATTTGATTTTATCATACTCTCCCATCCTAGTTGAGTTATTAATTTTCTCATGCAAATCCACACTTCAAAAGACAAAATGGCATTCCCACATAAAAAACAAAAACAATTTCTCTCCTTCTTTGTTCATTTTTTCCTTCCTCCCACTTTTTCTTTTTCTTTCCACTTTCAACGAGTAAAAATCAAAAACAATTTTTCTAGTAATTATCAAAATTAGTTAGAGAGTTCGGCATTTAGAGTCAAACGATTATTCATATTATCGAGGAACTGGCCATGGGCACAAAGCAATCTTTTTCTTAACGAATTTGTTTTCGTTTGTTTCCATTTCCCTTGTAGTGAAGGCATTTGTACTAAATTTTTTCTGGGCACAACAGCTTATCTGCGACAGATGAGCTCTTCAATGAATTTGTTTTCGTTTGTTTCCATTTCCCCTGTAGTGAAGGCATTTGTACTAAATCTTTTCTGGGCACAACAGCTGATCTGCGACATATGAGCTCTTTTTTGGGTACTAAATCTTTTCTGGGCATTGTACCAAATTCTTGTCCAAAAATGAAACTAAGTTTGGAAACAAAAGAAACATTAATCAGTCTTGAGCTTTGAAAGGAATGTGAATGGTTGGGTATTGGTTTGTAGGAGTAGAACTTGTTGAACAAATTGGCTTGTAGGTGTTGGAGATCTTACAACCGAAACTCCTCAAGTGTCTTCAAGAACAATCCCTAGACAATAAACCTACGAACAAAGGAAGACAAAATGACAATGACAAATTAACGACAAGAGACAAGGCAAGTAATTTGGTAATATGGTTTGACCAACAGTCTACGTCTGGGAGCATACCCTGCTAGGGAAGAGAGATTTCACTAGATATGAGCTCTAAGCTCTTTACAATGGAGATAGAACGCAATGGAGGAAAAATCCTTCAACAAGAGAGGGTTTCCAAACACTAAGAATTTAGGATGGCCAATGGCATTCTTGTCCATGAAAATCTTCCATCCCGCATGCCTCTAGTGGGCACTGGGTACCCAACAGTTGCTGGGTCCAAGAGTTAATTTCTTCTCTGTCCCCACCCTAGGAGATGCTTGGGGTTCCAACAGTCGCTAGTCCTCCCCTGTTTCTCCCCAGTGGTCGCTTGGAGGCTAGTAGTCGCTGGCTCTCTGATCTTAGCATTTCCATCTTCGAACCTTCAATCAATGCATATTGTTTCGGGTGACCTATTATGACATATTTCATAAATAACATACGAGTGTTACAAGCATCCTCGAGCTTCATCACTTGAACTCAGGCTTTATACATCAATAGTTGGAGCTGGATGTTTTGAATGCATCCAAACTTCGAGGGCACAGCAACCAAACAACCATGAGAATTAAACAAATTCCCAAGCTTCTTAACTTGGCCATAAACGTGATCGATAGTCTAGTGGTTCAGGAATACCCCACCACCCATATTTTAGAGAAAAGTGGGAGATTGTTTAGGGGAGCGAGATCTTTAAGAATATTTGTATCTTCTTTGTGAATTCTCTCTGTTGATCCCATTAACAACATACGAGTGTTACGAGTATCTCTGAACTTCTTCATTTGAATTCAGGCTATATACCTTAATAATCTCCCACCTTGAGACTAAGCTCATCTTGCTTGTTTCTTATCATATGAACCATCATCACTGGGTGCTCCTCCTCATCCTCACTCAATTGGTTGGTATGTCAGTCTCCTTTCATCATTCAACAAGGCCAGCCAAGGCCATATTGAGTTCTTGCATGGAATATTGAGTTCTTCGCCAAATAAATTGCACTTTGACTATCACTATCACGACCCATAAAAAGGAAGTGACAAATTCCAGGTATAAATATCCCTAGGCACCAGACTTTTATTTCAACAAAAATTCAAATCCGAAACATAATGTCAAATACAATATTTGTCCTTTTAAAGAAAACGGAAATATTAAAAATTGTTTATAATCACGTGATGATGGAATGTAGCAGAAAGCTCTCTAAACCTGGTCCCGATCCTCGCTCAAACGATCTGAACACATACGAATAATGTGAGTTGAATAAATTTAGTAAGCAAAATTAATTTAAAATACTTTCATCGCAATTAAGCACTTAACACAACACATAGATCCCCCTAACCAACTAACGCTGAGCTAACTATTCCTGACCAACCAACATAAGAACTCCAGAATAGTGTCCTAACCAACTACATTTAACCAAACAAGTTCTTATTAACAGAACAATTTCCTAACCAACTACCTAACCAACTAATCACGTAATTCATAACAGAATTCTTAGCAAAGTCTTATCATAACAGAATTCTTAGCAAAGGTCTTATCATAACAGAATCACACATATCCGATTTCAAATCAAAGCATTGCAGAAACTAAATCCCAATCCAACTCATAATAAATCTCAAATCAGGAACAATAAACCATCAACCACATAGTTTCAGATTCGATTTCAGAACCAAATCCACTTCCAAAAATAAAATCAATTCATTAGTCACAGATTTGAATTCAATTTTAGAATCAAATCCAAATTCGAGAACTGTCAGAACTCGATTTGTATGTGTTCAGGCCTGAATTAGAATTTGATTCAGACAGACTCAGAACAGAAATTCCACTTACCTGATCTTGCTTACAAAACTGATTCGTCTCCTTCTCCATTAGTTGATCTTCCTTTTGACCCTATTGGCATAATATCAATTTCGGATTTATTTAAGGACTAACAATTGATCATCAGATTTCAGTCTAAGGAAGGAGGATAGTGTGGATGACTTACCTTCTTCATGGTGAGATGGTTGGATGAATTTGTTCTCTCCCCCTAGGGTTACGTGGGGCTCCACACCTTTACAAGTAGGGGGTATTATGATTAGGTTAAACTGATTAGGTCTATTTATATGTCTAACAGGAAACCCTAAATAGGTAAATTACTCTTTGGTCCCTATACTTTTACAAACATGTCGAATAGGTCTTTACATTTATACTTTTAATTTCACGATTCTTATATTCACAATAAAGCACACTCCCAGTTTGCTCCTTTTCCAACTCTGCCAAGAAGTTTTGTAACTACACTATCTCTTGACTAGTTTCTATGGTAGACAAAGCATTAATCTTTTGCAATTTGGATGACCAAGATATCGCAGTACCTCCAAGCATGAACATAGAGTCCATGGTGCTCTTAATTCAGTCATGGTCATTTGATCCCAAATCTACATTAACATAGCCCGCTAATCTCTCATATTTGCCATCAAAAGAAAGGGCTATATCCTTGCAAGTATCTATCCTTGGTACCTTGTAAGTATCTATCCTTGTACCTTGCAAGTATCCTATGATCCACTTGATCACTAACCAATATTGCTCACCCGGGTTACTCATGAACTGACTTACTACTCCAGCCATATAAGCTGTGTCAGGTCTTGTGTATACCATCGTATATATCAAACTTTTGACAGTTGATGCATATGGAATCCTCTTGATATAGGTATTCTCCATATCACTCCTAGGCGTGTCTTTCTTAGACAATTTGAAATGTCTACTCAAGGGAGTCATCATAGGCTTGGCTTCATGCATACTAAACTTTAAATACCTTCTCTATATACTTGGCATGAGAAAGGAAAAGCCACCCCATTTTCCTATCTCTCTCAATCCTCATACCCAGAATTTGCTTCATCTCACTCAAATCCTTCATAGCAAACTGCTCTAACAATTACTTCTTCAAATCCCTCACCTCTTGAGTACTTGCTCCAACAATTAACATAAGGTAAGAGAATGATATACCCAACCTTGAACATCCTCACACAGCAATAATGATCTACCTCACACTTCATGAAGTCTATCTCATACATGAATCTATTGAACTTCTTGTACTAGTGCACCCATACTTGCTTCAACCTGTAGAGGCTCTTCTTCAAGCAATACACAAGCTTCTCACTACTCTTTGACAAATAGCCTTCTAGTTGCTCTATGTAGATCTCCTCATCAAGATCACCATAGAGTCATCAAGATCACCATAGAGGAATACCGTCTTGACATCTATTTGCTCTAGCAAGAGGTTCTCAGCGGCCATCATACTCAACACCATCTAGATGGTAGTTATCTTCACCACTACTATAAAGATGTCCATGTAATCTATGTCATACCTTTTTTAGAACATTTTTACCACTAGCCTTACCTTGTAGCAGTCATCGTCATTTGCCTCCTATTTAATTCAATGCACTCATTTATTTTGTAGTATCTTCTTGCTATAGAAAGTTGGGCTAGTTCCCAAGTCCTATTGCCGCTTAGTGAGTTCATCTCATCATCCATGGCACACTTCCACTCTCATGAGCTTCTATAAAATCTTTGAGTTCTCCTTTAACCATTAAGAGAATTTAGAAACTAGCCAGGGAGTATTTTTACAGAGACCTATATTGCCTTGTAGACCTCCTTTGTTGTATCATCGGTGGTAGAGACTTTGGCACTAGCTCTTTCTCTTGAGCTTCCTCTTATATATTTCGAGTCTTTGAGCTTCTACCTTAGTTAGGGATATCCAAATTGATAACTTCATTGCTAGGAGCTCCAGCCATCTGATACACTTCCTTCATCCTTGTATAGTACTTGCTTATTGAACATGATGTCTCAACTCCTAATCACCATGTGATTCTTCTCATCCTAAAATTGGAATTTGACCTCAACACTATTATACCCAATAAATTTGTATTTCTTAGACTTAACATCCAACTTAGTTCTATCATCAATATCCATAAGAACATACATGACACAACCAAAGACCTGAAGGTACGAGAGAGCAACATCCTTACCACTCCAAAATTCTTTAGGAATACAATTGTATAAAAGAGTTAGTGGCCCTTGGCTGATAAAAAATGCTGCCATTTTAATCGTATCTATGAAAAATATCTTGGATAGTCTACACTTCAACCACATATACCTAGCTCTCTCATTGAGTGTTTAGTTCATCCTCTCCTTGATGCCATTTTATTGAGGGGTCCCTATAACCATCTTTTTCCATGAAGACTCCATGCTCTGCATTAAAGTTTTTGAAGTCTTTGAGCTCATGGTTGCCACTATTGTCAGACCTCAAGCACCTAAACTTGAGTTCTG
Source organism: Hypericum perforatum (assembly GCA_012979155.1). NCBI lineage: Eukaryota > Viridiplantae > Streptophyta > Magnoliopsida > Malpighiales > Hypericaceae > Hypericum > Hypericum perforatum. The sequence continues at coordinate 112,100 of SOPF01027588.1, forward strand.
TCTAATTCTTCATAAGTTCTTTCCACTTCTTGAAGGCATTGAAGGCATTAAACTTTTGTTTCAAGAAGTACATCCTCACATTCTTCGAGGAGTCATCAATGAAGGTTATGTAGTACATTAACCCTTTTAAGGATATGTAACTATGCCGATACCCATAAATCACTATAGACTAACTCAAGCCTTTGCTCTTTTGGAGCTCCACCACTTATTGAGAAGCTAAACCTTTGTTGCTTTCCGAGCATACAATGCTCATATAGGCCAACCTCTATGGTCTTCAAGTCTAGTAGCTTTCTCTTAGAGCATAACACTTCCATCCTTTCTCACTAATATGGCCAAGATGATTATCCCACAAGTTTGCATTATCCGAGCTTTTTGCAATATTGATGCTTTCTTGAGAGCTCCTTGTTATGTAAAAGGTGCTTTCCTTCAACCCTCGAGCTAATACCATAGCTATCTTAGTTATCTTTCAATACTTGCAACCAAAGACCATATGTAATCCTCATCATCTTGTTGCCCTAAGGAGAGCAGGTTCCTCTTCAATTTGAGAATGTGTCTCACTCCCCTCAATCTTTGTATAAAATTATTTGGTATCTTAATTCACACATCTCATATGCCCACAATTTGCAATGGCTCATCATTTGCTAGATAAACCTTGTCAAACTCCTCTTGGACATACTCTTCCATCACATACACATCACTATATGAGTGGAACGATGCACCCAAATCCAAAATCAAGCTTCTAGTGGACTACATACACTAACGACGAAGATATATCTATAGACTTATATTGTTGCATTTGTCGCTAAGTCCTCCCTCTTTGGTGCCTTACTGACCGCGTAATTTCCATACTTGTCACAATTGTAACATTGGACTTTACTCATATCCTTCTTCAACTTTCTTGACTTGGAGTTAGACATACCATGATCCTCTCCTTCTTAGACTAAGACCTCCCTCTATTACTTGCATTCAAAGCCAAACTCAAGCTTAACATGGAATCTCTCCTACAAATCTCTTCACTTATAATCAAGTGCCTAACCTAATTCAACTTTGATGTAACCTTTCCCGCAGAGGCACTCACCACCATGACCATGCCATTCTAATTATCAGGTAAGGAACTTAACAAGATAAGAGCTTGTACCTTATTTTCAAAGGTGATCTTCATCAAGCTCAAGGTAGTAATCATAGCATTGAGTTTGTTCAAGTGCTTGTCCATCATCGTACCCTCAATGATGTAGCATAGCGGAATAAGGTTCATTCTGATTGTGTTTAAATGGTCTAAAATGTGAATGAATGAATGAGCAAGGTGCAAAACGAATGGAACTAAGGATAGATACTTTGATTAGGAACAACTTCCGTCATATAATCAAAGGGGTTCGGGTTTAATCAAATGGCCAGCTAGGGAAAATCGTAACTAAACGTACAAGTTCATGCACCATGCAAATCCATGCATAAGTAAATTACACTTGGTAATTTGGGAGAAATAATCTCACTTCAATTCAATCTGATTATTCATGCATAAGCACGTACATTATAAGGAAAGAAAGTGATCTTGGTTGGTCATAAAGCCTACTCGACCAAGAGTCACATTACATGAATTTGGAAATGAACATGCGAATCTGAATTAAATGAACATACATGTATCAACTTAATTGAAAAGTTAAAGAACTAAAATGAACTTAATGGAACGAAATGGCACTTTGGCGTTATTGTCTTCTAATTTGGTGAAACTTCAGATTGATACTCGGAACTTAGGGAACTCATTCGGATGTCCCTACATCATCCTCTCCTCCTAGGAATTTAGCTTGTCCACGAGTGATCAGCCTTGATGGAATTTGAAATGCATCAAAGTATGGACTGAGGTCGGCCATATGGAATGTACGAGATACTTCAAACTCCTCTAGAAGGTTGACCATATATGCATTATCATTAACACGACAAAGAATCTTGTATGGTCCGAACCTTCTAGCTTGAAGTTTTCCTCCCAAGTTGCTTGGCATTTGCTCTTTTCTGAAATGAACCATCACCTGTTTGCCTGGTTGGAAGATTTTTGCATGCCTATATGCATCAATATGAGACTTCTCTTTTTCATATGCGTCTTCCAGCTTCTTGCAAACTTCATAAATGACACGTTGAGCTTGCTCTGCGAATTCTACAACATTCATATTGCTCTTCTTCGGCCTAATCACAGACGAGACATCAACCAAATGGTTTGGCTCTTTGGTGTAGACAAGAGAAAATGGAGACTTGCCTGTGACTCGGTGAATAGCTCTACTGTATGCAAACTTGGAAATGGGTAATGCCAAGTCCTATTAACGCTTCTTGTCATGACAAAGGCTCTTAAGCATGATTCCCAAGGTTTGGTTGGTCACTTCTGTTTGGCCATCCGTTTATGGATGTGTGGTGGAGCTAAATTGCAATGTTGCATTGAACATTTTCCACAACGTTTTCCAGAAGTTGGCTAGAAATTTTACGTCTTGATCAGAAGTGATCATTTTTAGGACTCTATGCAGCCACATAACTTCCTTAAAGAAGTGTTTAGCAATGCTATGCGCATCATTTGTCTTCCTGCATGGAACGAAGTGTGCCATTTTCGAGAGCCTATCAACTATCACGAAGATAGAGTCAAAACCTTGAGGAGTCCTTAGCAATCTGAGTACGAAATCCATACTTAGATCCTCCCATATAGCCTTAGGAATTGGTAAGGGTGTGTATAAACCTGTATTGTGCACGGCTCCCTTTGCTTCTTGGTAGACTGGCCAATGCTTGACCATCCTTCCTACATCCTTTCGCATGCCTGGCCAAAAGAAATGTGTAGCAAGAGATGCTAACATCTTATCACGTCCAAGATGAGCTGCCAATTCACGTAAAGAAGTCTTTGGGATGCATAGTTGATCGCCTTTCATGAGCAAGTCTTCATGCAAGTAGTAATCATCCATGGTTCTTCTAGACTTGTACAAACTCTATATCTTGCCAAAGTCTTCATCATTCTCATACAACTCCTTCAATATATCAAAGGCGGTAATAACTCCACGAAGTTCTATAAGCAGATTTTGCCTTCGGCTTAGTGCATCCACAACAACATTGGACTTTCCACTCTTGTGGAAATCATTGGAGGTACGTGATCCACCATGCATGCATGTGATTGTTCAGCTTTGGTTGATCACGTAAGAACTTCAAGGCCTTGTGATCAGAGTACATGACAAACTCCAAGACTTTCTCCAAATGCACTTCGTGTTCTTCTTCTGATTTGCTATAAATCAGGATGTCATCAAAGTAGACAACGACAAATTGATCTAGAAAGGGTTTCCAGACTTGATGCATAAGTCTCATGAAGGTACTTGTCGCATTCGTTAAGCCAAAAGGCATAACAAGCCACTCATACAGTCTATCACGAGTCTTGAAGGCCGTTTTCCACTCGTCACCAGGCCGAATACAAATTTGATGGTTACCACTCTTCAAATCCAAATTTGTGAAGATATGGAACCACTCAAGCTATCGAGCATGTTGTCCAGCCAAGGGATTGGAAACCTGTAACCAATCGTAATTTTGTTGATCGCACGGCTGTCTACGCACATACACCATAATCTGTCTTTCTTTGGAACAAGTAGAGCCGGGACACCACATGGGCTCAAACTCTCCTAGATGTAACCTTTCTCCAACAATTCCTGAACTTGATCACGTAAAATCTGATTCTCCTGAGGGCTCATATGGTAGTGAGGCAAGTTCAGGAGGGTTGCTCCTTGCATAAGATTAATGGCATGCTGAATAGCTCACAATGGTGGCAAGCCATGCAAATCTTCATCCAATGCAACATCCGGATACATTTCTAGCATTTCTCTTATGTGCTCAGGAAGATTCTCCAACTTCTCATCATGCAAAGACCCTAATTCTTTTGCAATAGGCACGTAACATCCACCATGCTCTTTAATTGATGCAAGAATCAGTTTCGAAGATTTTACCAACATGTAAACTCGTAAGGTGCTATTGATCTTTGCCTTTGCTTGCTTTGGCTTGCTAGGAAGAAGAGTATAGTGTTGTCCCGCCTTCTTGATCTTGTACGTATTCGCCTTCCTCTTGTGCAAAGCCTGATTATCATATTCCTATGGTCATCTGAGTAAGATTTGGCACGCATCCATCTCCAAGACATCACATACGACCACATCTTTGAGTTTACCAATTGAAATGGGAACCTCACAACGAGAATTCACTTTAATTCCTCCTCCCGAATGTATCCATCCTATAGAGTAGGGTTCAGGGTGTGTTGTGGTTTTTAATCCTAACTTCGCAACAAGTTGTTTGTTAACGAAGTTCTCTTGACTCTCACTGTCAATGATCACATCGCACACCTCGTCTCCAATGTAGCATCGAGTCCTGAAGAGGTTGTTACATTGTGAATCATCCTTCTTTTCAGAAATAAGAGCCTCCTTGCATATCACACTACAAATCTCTTCGGATTCATCCGAGTCTTCTTGATCTCCATCAGAACTTTCATTCACAGGAGCACAAATGTAGGCTCCAACATGATCTTCCTTCTCTTCATCATCATGTTCCAGAAGTTGATTAAATTTCCTTCTAGGGCAATCAGATGACTTATGTCCTAGTTCATTACATTTGAAACAATGAAGCCTTAAAGAAGTCTCTGCTTTTTTCCCTTTCTTTTGCACGATCTCAGGCACGTTCTTTGCCTTTGTAGTTACTTTCGGATCACGCACGATCTTCTCTGCCCCTTTGTTCAAATTGGAAGCCTGCCCTGGACCAAAATATTGCAAAGGCATGATCTTCTTCTTCTTGAGTACTGATCCGATCTTCCGTACCATTGCACACGCATCATAGAAGTAGATGTATGTGTCAAACTCCATGCGCTACTTGATCTCGTAATGAAGACCATCAATAAAGCGTGCAATAAGTTGATCATCATCTCCTCCACATCGTTCTTTGCAGCCAACCACATGAACTCCATGAGATATTCTTCAACCGATCAATTTCCTTGCGTGCATGACAAGAATTGCGAATACAGGGTTTGATGATAATCAACTGGAAGGAATCTTTCTCTTAGGGCTTGCTCTATGGAGGGCTAATCACGAATGCGTCCATCTCCATGCCTCCTACGCATTTCTTGTTCCTTATGACATCATACAGCCGCTCCTGATTCAAGTTTGAAAGCAACATAAGTCACCTTTTGTTCCTCGGATAGATCCATGCAATCAAAATACTTTTTGACCGAATCAATCCAATTTAGAAAGCTTTCTACGTCCAAGTCACCATAAAACTTTTCAATGTTCATTTTAAATGGGCGATCTACACGTCTCACTTGATTCATATCCTATTCTTCTCCTCTTTCGATCTCTTTTCCTGCCACACGACCACCGTCACCTCTTCCTCCACCTCTTGCTCCACGAGCACCTCTTCCTCCCCTCCTTACGAAGAGAGTAGCATCAGAATCAACATCTTCGTCTTCTTCATAGTGAATTGGTGCAATGGGAGGTTGTGCTGCGGGTGGTTGTATCGCAAGATTATCCAAACGCGTGAGAATAGCCTGGACAACATTGTCAAGGTTTGTAAATCTCGTGTTCATGTCAAGCCTTGTATTGTCATTAGGATCTGCCATGTCTCTGATTGGATTTTAGTGGTGCTAGGTAGGGTTTAAAAGACTTGGATCAGTGGATCACGAAGTCTTATTGCACGGATCATAGATAGGGTCTCTCACAACTCTCTGCGGTTATAATGTCAATAATCTCCCTCACCTCTCAATATGAAAATTGAGATAATCTCCCCAAAGCTGTGATACCACTTGATGTAGCGTAGCAGAATAAGGTTTATTCTGATTCTATTTAAACGGTCCAAAATGTGAATGAATGAACGAACAAGGTGCGAAACGAATGGAACTAAGAATAGATACTTTGATTAGGAACAACTTCTGTCGTATAATCAAAAAGGTTCGAGTTTAATCGAATGGCTAGCTAGAGCAAATCGTTACTAAACGTGCAAGTCCATGCACCATGCAAATCCATGCATAAGTAAATTACACTCGGTAATTTGGGAGAAATAATCTCAATTCAATTCGTCTGATTATTCATGCATAAGCACGTACATTATAAGGAAAGAAAGTGATCTTGGTTGGTCATAAAGCCTACTCGACCAAGAGTCACATTACATAAATTTGGAAATGAACATGCGAATATGAATTAAATGAACATACTGTATCAACTTAATTGAAAAGTTAAAGAACTAAAATGAACTGAATGGAACGAAATGGCACTTTGGCCTTATTGTCTTCTGATTTGGTGAAACTTCAGATTGATACTCGGAACTTAGGGAAGTCATTCGGATGTCCCTACATCACTCAACCATTTGCAAGTTGAACAATTTATGCATCAAATGGTCCTTGTTTCCGGTTGATGGCTTCTCGTACATCAGACAATGTCTTCAACATCTCCTTCGTCAACTCTACCTTCATCATATACAAAGCCACATTCTAGGACAAGGATAAGAAAATAATGCTTATGGCTTTCCAATCTAGGAACTTTCGCTCCTCCTCCTTCATGTCGGCTGGCTTCTTTCCTCGAGCGATAGTCTTCGATTTACATTTTCCAAAAGTCGTACTCCTTCTAATCAAACTTCTTGATTAGAGACTTACTGTCTTTCATCATTGTAGCTCCCACTAAATCCTAAGTCGTAGCTCTGATACTAGTTGTTGGGGATCCTACAACCAAAACTCCTTGCGGGCACTCACAAACGCACCATAGGCAACAAACCCACGAACAAAGGGAGCAAAAATGACAATGACAAGACAACAAGAAGATGCAAGGCATGCAATGTTGTATCCGAGTTTGACCAATGGTTTACGTCCAGGGACATACCAAGCCAGGGAGGAGAGATTTTAGTAGATATAAGCTGTAAGCTCTTTACAATAGAGATAGAACTCAATGGAGGCAACAATCGTTAACAAGGTATTTATAGATGCAAGTCAAACACTAAAATTTTTGAGCAGCCAAGGGGATTCTTGTCCATGAAAATCTTTCATCCCGCGTGCCTAGTGGGCTCTGGGCAACTAGCAGTTGCTGGGTTCGAGAGCTAGTTTCTTCTCTATCCCTCCCCCCAGCAAACACTAGGGTTTCAATGGTCGTTGTGTCCTCCCCTGTTTCTCCCCAGTTGTCGCTGGAAGGCCAGCAGCCGTGGACTCTTTGATTTCAGCATTTGTGTCTTCGAACCTTCAATCAACGTGTATTGTTTCGAACAGCCTGTTACGGCACATCCCATAAACAGTACATGAGTGTTACGGCATATCCCATAAATAGTACATGAGTGTTACGAACATCCCCGATCTTTTTCACTTGAACTAAGGCTCCATACATTAAACAAATGCCCAAACTTCTTAACCTGGTCATAAACCTGATCGATAGTCTGGTGGTTCGGGAATACCCCACGGCCCACATTTTTGGAAAAAGCGAGAGACCGTTTGGGGAAGCGAGATCTTCAAGAATATTTGTCATCTTCTTCGTTGGTTCCCGCTTTCGGAATCTTTGACCATAATTCCCTTATGTTGCATTTTCACCTTAACCGATTACAATTTTGCTAGCCACCGATTCGGGAAGCCCCCTCCGGCATTCTCCGTTATATTTATTGGTTGAAGTATTTCTTGTTTACCCGGAGTTACCTTAGTTTGGATTGTTTTCAAGACTAGAAACCTTTTTTTTTAGGAAAAATCAATCACTTTATATTAATCAAGCTTGACAAAGCAAACATATTCATTACAAACTGTCCTTCTCAAGAACTACCAACAGATCATCAGGGGGAGATGAGAACAGCGAGGAGGGGGAATCCTCTGGTAAGCGAATCTTAGCTAGTGCATGGGCTGCTCCATTTCCTTCACGCCTAATGAAAGTGAATCGAGTCTGTTGGAAGTTCCCAGCTGCGGTAAGGCAGTCCTCAATGATAAGTGCCAGGTCACTCAAATCAGAACATGTCGTGGTAAGTTGGTGGATGACTGGCTGGCAATCGGATTCAAAAATGTCACAATTGAGACCACATGAGGCTGCGAACTCCATAGCAATTCTAATACCATGTGCCTCCAAAATCGTCGGGTGAATTATATGCGGTATCTTCTTGACGTAGCAACCACGAGCCCAAGAGAATCTCTGATGATAACTCCTATTTGTCCCATATTCTGATTAAGAATTCTGGCGTCAGAATTTACCTTGAACCATCCTTGCGGGGGCGGAGACCAACGTTGAATTTCCCGAGGAGAAGTCGATGGCAAGTTCAGATTCGTGGTCTGGAAATCAGCTAGAAAGGAGAGAGCCCTTGTCATCTCTACTGGAATATCGATCCTTTGGTCCGGCTGAAAGATGTGAAGATTTCGGACCTTCCAAATGCCCCATAAGCAGGTTGCACGTGAGGCTCGGATCAGAGGGTCTTCCGTGTCAAAAAAACTGACTATGAACTCATCAAAAGAAGTGAAGGAGGCCTGCCCAAAATCCACTCCCTGATCTCTCCATAGGTTTAAAGTAGTTGGGCAAGAAACAAAAAGATGAAGAGTGGATTCAACTGCCAAATGGCATAGGGGGCAGAGGGGATCCACTTCCAGGTTTCGCTTCGCGAGATTACTACGGGTAGGGAGATTGTTGTCAAGAGCTCTCCAAATGAAGTTTTTGACTCGTGGGGGACAATTTAATGACCAGCAGAGAGACTAGTAGTTGATGTGTCTAGGTTGAGCATCCGAATGAGAGGAAGATAACCACCAATTTTCAAAGTCCAATTGGTATCCCGATTTTACTGTGTATAACCCAGATTTGGTAAACCGCCATCGTCGTACGTCCTTGTCTTGTCTAGGGCTGACATGAATACTACAAATCCGTTGGATATCAGCTTCCGAAAAAAGAGAGCGAAGTAATGGGACATTCCAAGTCATGCGATCCGATAGTAGTAGTTCAGAAACTGACCGAACAGCATCACTTCCAGGATAAATATAATCTGGTCTGCCAATGTTGGAATCCAGAAGCCAACAATCCGACCAAATAGAGATGTCTTGTCCGCTACCCACTCTCCAGTCAAGGCCCTCTTTTAACAGATTGATCCCAGCCTGGACACTCCTCCAGACGTAGCTTGGATTATGACCAAGAGGAGCTTGAAGGATATTGCAACGGGGATAGTAGCGAGCCTTAATAATGCGAGCCGAAAGCGAGTCAGGCGAATAAAGCAGTCTCCAGGCTTGCTTTCCCAACATAGCTCTATTGAAATTCAGCAGTCTCCTAAACCCCATACCTCCTTCTCTCTTCGACCTACACATTCGCTCCCAACTTCTCTAGTGCATCTTTTTTATTTCTCCATTTCCTCCCCAAAAGAAGTTACATAGACATTTCTCGATACGATCACAAGTCTCAGCTGGTAAAAGAAGACATCCCATCATGTACGTAGGTATTGCTTGTAAGACCGACTTGATTAAGATTTCTCTGCCTGCACGTGATAAGAATCGCTCCTTCCACGTGCCTATTTTTGCACGGATCCGATCTTCTAGCTCTGAAAAGATCTGTTTCTTTGATCTTCCCAAAAGGGTTGGGAGTCCAAGGTATCTATCCGTTACCTCCGCTTCTCTCATTTGTAAAAGTTGTCGAAGGTGAGTCCCAGCATCCTCAGGTAAATTACGACTGAAGAAAATAGAGCTCTTGTGCAAATTAACTTTTTGTCCCGAGGCTTTCTCATACACCGCTAATATATTCAAAATCCGTTGGAGTTCTTATTCATTGGCCCTTGCGAAAAGAAGACAATCATCAGCAAAGAACAAATGTGTAATCAGAGGAGCCCCACGAGCTACTCTGAGACCATGTACTTGTCCTGTACGTTCCGCATCAAAGAGTAATGCTGCTAACCCTTCGGCACATAATAAGAAGAGATAGTGTGACAAAGGATCACCTTGGCGGAGACCTCTGCTCGGTGTAAAATACTCACCAGTCTGGCCATTCAGTTGGATAGCATATTGTACCGTATTGACGCATCGCATGACCAAATGCACAAAAGTTATGGGAAAACCAAGAGCCACCATAATTCTCTCCAAGAAGCTCCATTCTACATGATCATACGCCTTCATCATGTCAAGTTTCAGGGCGCAGAATGCTTGCTTTCCTTTAGTCTTCTTCTTCAGATAATGGAAGGCTTCAAAAACTATAAGAGAGTTATCCGTAATTAGCCATTTTGGGACAAAAGCCCCCTGGTTTTCATGAATAATTCCTGGCAGAAACTTGCAGAGGCGGTTAGCAATCATCTTCGTGATAATCTTCATCACCACATTACACAGACTTATTGGGCGAAATTCGGAACAGAACTGAGGTTTCTTCACCTTGGGGATAAGAGTAATCAAGGTCCTATTAATAAAAGTAGGATCCTTACCCTCATTAAGGACTGCCAGGCATGTACGTAGTAACTCTGAATTCACTACAGACCAAAACTTTTGGTAGAATAAAGGAGGCATTCCGTCTGGGCCTGGTGCTTTGGTTGGAAACATTTGGAACAGGGCGTGCTTCACTTCTTCGGCAGTATAGGGTTGTAGCAGGGACTGACTCATTTCGCTTGTGACTCTCGCTGACACTTTTGTGGTAATATCGTCCACCTGCACACAACCAGAAGAAGAAAATAGTGATAGATAAAAGACCCTAAAGACCTCCTGGATATCCCCCATCTCTGAAACCACTCCTCCTCCCTCAGTCCTAATCTCCTCTACCCAGTTCCTAACTCTCCTGTGGCTAGCTCGCTTATGGAAAAAATTGGTATTACGATCACCTTATTTTAGCCAATCTGCTCGAGCTCTCTGTGCCCACACAGTTTCTTCCCTGACAAGTAATTCCTCCCTCTCCCTCAAAAGAGAATTTAATTGAATCCTATTATCCGCTGTCAAGGGTACTAATTACAGCTTTCGGATTTTATCTTCCACTTCCTGTAAACCTCTTCTTACACTTCCGAATGTGTCACTTCCCCACTTTGTTAGACTAGCAGTGCATGCCGAGAGGCAATGAGAAAAGTCCCCCCCATTCGAAGCCATACTCCAAGCTGTCTCAATTTGATTGTGTATGTCTGGATGTCTAAGCCACATCGCTTCGAACTGAAACCTTCGTGGCTTCTTCTGCAACTTTACTTTTCGGATCTGGCCAACAAGAGGGCTATGATCTGAATTGATACAGAGAAGGGCCTCCACCTTGGATGCCGGGAAGGAAACTAGCCAATCTGAAGTGGCCAAGACTCGGTCCAATTTAGACTCAATATGGGCATCATTCTCCTGCCCGTTGGTCCATGTAAAAGGGAGGCCAGTCTGTCTTACCTCTTCCAAGCCGTAATCCCGAATAGCCTGAAGGAAAGTGGATCGACGATTGTAGTGTACAGGCCTACCACCACGTTTTTTTGTATTATATAATATCTCGTTGAAATCACCCCCACACAGCCATGGTAATGACGATCTCTGTTTCAACTCACGAAGGAGTTCCCACGACTTGTGCCGCTCTCCGGTCTCCGGCCACCCATAAAAGCCCGTAAATCTCCAAGCTATTAAGCCATTGACAGAAACATCAATATGGTTCTTTGAAAAGGACAGAAGACTCACTGAAACCGACCGGTGCCAGAACAAAACAAGTCCTCCACTGCATGTTCGTCCAGCCCTGCTACACGCCACGAACACTCCACACTCAAATTGTAATCTCCATTTCAGTTTCTCAGCCTCTTTCTCTAGAAGTTTTGTTTCCGAGAGAAAGAGTAGTTGGGGATTGTAGGCCTTGACTAGCCTACTAAGCTGACGAACTGTCTCGGGACTCCCCAGCCCGCGACAGTTCCACCACATGGTATTCATGGCGAAGGGTGGGGTTGCCTCGCAACCTCCGCCAAAAGAGATCCATCATTCCTCGGGTCGAAAACAACAGCAAGCTTCTTGTTAACATGACCCTGATCGTTCTGGTTCTCAAGGACTGATCTTTTCCCCAAGCAAGTTCTCTGCTTATCTTCTATAACTAAATCTTCGCCTACGGCCTGCATGCGAACTTTCTTCTGCCAAGTTGACTTATTTTTGCGGGTCTCTGTGTTGGCTACGGAATCTGCCATCTCTGACATTGGTGGCTTAGAGGGTGATAGGTTTAAGGTCTTCTATAGTAGGTATAATGGGATCGGGAAAGTTGTCCAGCACAAGTAGTGGCGGGTTAAGGGATGTTACTGTTGGGGAGAGTGAAGGCCGGGTGGACAGGTGGGACTGGGCTGGTTTCGGTAGTGTGGTTGGTGTAGGAGTGATATCTTGGTTTTCTTGAGGAGTAATCTTGATATCATGTTTGGGCAGGGATATAGTAGGGCGTAAATGAGGTGGTATGTAGGCTGTTTTGGTGGAGGGTTTGGGTTCACTGGATGGAGATGTGGGACGTTGTAATTGAGAGGTGGGAGGCTTAGGTTGATGTGTTTGTGGGAGAGGAGAGACTGGGATTGCGGGAGGGTCCAGGGAGGGGTTATGTGGGTTGAGGGTATTGGTGCAACTAAAGTCTGTAGTAGGTTGGGTTTGGGGTGGGGTTATACAGTTATCGGGAATCTTGGAGGTATTATAGTCAGAGACCTCCTTTGTGGTTGTGTGGAAGCGACCAAAGTCAAGCTGGCGTGAAACCTGTGAAGGTCTGAAATTGTTCCAGTCGTCCATCTTATGCATGGAATCGCTGTTTACCGTAGCCGAGGACCAGAAGGTTGCAGCTTTCCGATCAGACACAGTCCTTCGGGGCTTGAACGGAGAAGCGCGAAGCCAAGCCCCATATTGGTCGAGTGAAACTGGAGGAACATCACTGTCATCTGCTGCCTCACAGTCTTTTTCTATGTGTCCCAACGACCCACAGTAGTAGCAGAAAGATGGCAAGCGTTCATATTTGAAGTACACCGTTACACTATTCTCATCAAGGAATTGAACTTTCTTATATCTCAAAAGGGCATGCCTGACATCCAATTCCACTCGAATCCTCATAAACTTTCCATATGTTGCCGGAGACTCATCCCACTCAAGGAAGACTCCGAATAGACGTCCCAAATATTGAGCCACTGCAGCAGTGTATCCTCCCATCGGGAGGTCATAAACATGTACCCAGAAAGGTACGGTAAAAAGTTGCACCGCTGACGGTTGCTCCATGCGACCCAGTTCCTTTAATAGCACTACATGCTTATTAAAGTGCCAAGGTTGATCCCTAATGACTCTATCCAAGTCTTTTTTATCTTCAAAGCGGAAGACGTAGCGGTTCGGACTGACTTGGGTGACCTCCATGTGTTGGCGTGGGCGCCATAGCATTCTCATCATAGTCAAAAATGCCTCCGGATTATAAACCTTTTCCGTCCAGACCATACCAACTAGGGAGATCAGATTGCTTGGAATCGAAGGATCATTTAGATCAAGTGGAATTCGGAAGATTTCATCCGGATCGCTGTAAGCCAGAGGAGATTTACCTTTGTCTTTTGCTGCGCTAGGCTCGTTTCGTTCCAAAACCCTAGTTGCTCCGTCAGGTCTTACGCCCCTAGAGGGAAGGTCTTCAACAGAATCCCTACTCTCCAGATCCGATTGACATCTCCTCTCCCTCCTGTTGTCCGCCCCCGTCGTCCCTCCCATGCCGGCCGTGCTATCATACCCCGTCTCCGTCCCTTCCTCCCCTTGTAACTCCCGACTCATGGACCCTAGGAGGACTCTACCCTTACCCTCTATCTAGACAAAACCAGGAGATCTAATCTATTATCTATCACTATAAACTCTTACACGGAAGATGTTGGTGGGAAAGAAACGGAAGGATTTTTGGTGGAGGTAGGTTAGGTTTGATTGATGATGGTGGTAGGAAGACACTCACAAGGAGGACATAAAAACCCTAAACTAGGTACATACTCACTCACGTAGAAACCTCAAGTGTAGAAAATTATAATTTCTAAGAGTTACTAAAATTAGAGTTATTCAAGTTTTGATTTTTTTATTGGTTTTAATTTTTACTAAAATATTTGAATTTGAGTTTTGGTTTTGTTTGAAAATAGGAAAAAGAAAATCAAGTAAGAAGAAGAACATAGAGAGTAGTAAAAAAGTCTTTTTTTGTTTCTTTTGTAAAAATTAGAAATTATGTACAAAATATGTATTTATTTATACTTTTGGATAAATTACTCTTACGTTACATAATAACAATTTATTCACTCTATTTCTAGGAATCTTGCAGAAAAAGATTTTTTGGTCTAGGGTTTCTAAAATTTTAGAGCCAATGTGTAATGTGATCTATTATTTTTTTATAGGTTGATGTTGTTATTAAACCCAAAAAAATATCATGCATGACAACGTACATAATACATGCTATACAAAACAAGAAGATAATTGAATCACATAAAATTAACTACCTAGTATTAATTGCCTAAAATCGATCTAACGCCTACAACAAACTATCACCGTAGAAGTAAGCTGTTACCAAGTTATAACACTACACTATGCTGATTCCACAACAAACTATCATTGATCCAACGCCTAAAACAAACTAACACCACCACTTAGACCATGCAAAACATTTATATAAAATTACAAAAACAATTATGTAAAATTACCTAATTACCTAGTTCCACAAAAAATTATATATTCTAACAAAAATTATATAATTCCATATATGCATAAGTTTTCATATAATATAATTACATCAAATTATATAATTAAAACAACATTATACAAAAAGATTATTGGATGCAAATAATTTTATGAAATTATTGAAAATATAAACAAAAATATTTTATTTGAAAACAATAACACAAAATTGTATAAAAAGATTTTAAATTTTTAAAAAAAGTTTCCATAAAAATATTCTTTCTTAAAAAATTCAACAAAATTTAAAAAAACGGCAAGACAAAAAAAGCCACACTACCAAATCATATCATGTCACGTGAGCAATTTGCCAACGTGCGCGTTCGTATGGAGAAACCCTTACATGTTTTTTTTTGGTAGTAAGAAACCCTTACATGTGAGTTTATTGCGTATGTCATGGAAAGGAAACCTCCGTACCAATGTAGATCTACCACGTCATCTCAGGGGATCGCACGATTCCCTTTATGAATGGTCGTAGAACTTTTAAGGAAATTCGTCAAATCACGAATAAGCCCATGCACTATGAAAAATGTACAATGTTTCTCTCGAAACAATTTGGGTCATTTTGCGTAAATTGAACAAACATACATTCCATAAGATTTATTTTTATCAATTTCATTTTGCATACTTAGCCGTTGGATTGTACGAGTGGATGATTGTTGAACTTGTAAAATCTATGATGTATCGTGCAATCTTTCATGTAAATTTTGATTTTTTTAAAAAAATTCAAATTTCTATATATACTACAATCTAATTTCTAATTTAAATATATTCAAATTGAAGTTTAAAATATTATAGTTATTCAAGTTTGATTTTCTTATTTGGAAGAAAAAAGGAAAAAATCTTGTTTTTGGAAGTGAAGTTTCTAAACCGCCTCAAACTCCGAAAGTTAAAACCCAATCGATTAAAATTAATAATTCACCAAAGTACATCCGCATTTGAAAACATCCTTCAATTCCTTTGTAAACACATGATAACCAAGTATTCCCACAAATATTTGCGTACTTTGTGTTGTTCTCCCTTCTTTGCTTAAGAATGAGAATTTTGAAAAATAAAACATACTTAGGATGGCAAAACCACAAATACCATACCTATAATTTGCGTGAAATTTTTATCCCCGACAAAAGGGAGAAGATATATATGCTTGATGTTTGGTTGTTACGAGGAGATTGAAAGAGAAATAGTTGTTTGATTTAAGTAAAATAGTAGATTTAAGTGAACTATGTTCAATTTTGTCACTTCAAATGAAGTTTTAACAATAAACATAAAAACTAATAAGTTTGATTTACAAATTTCATACATTTAAAAATTATAGGTTGCAGCAACTCCAACTACATCATACTCGAGGTTAAGAACATATGAATACTCACCAAATTTGTTTTCAGAATAAAGACCAATAGCGGACTTGGTGAGGCCATTTACTTCATGAGCCAGTCCTCGATGAGAGAGAAAGCAACACTGTGGAATTTTTTTATTTGGTGTTACTATTCACATATATTTATTATTTTAGTACCTAATAATTAAAATTATGAAACAGGTGTCTAGAGTGGACATTTGAGATTAAATCTCAGTTACTGGTTCAATAGCCTAGTTTTTATCCAGATTTAACCAATAGCCGGGATTTTATCCCGACTATAGAAATCGGTATAAAATTCCAGCTATTGGTTGAACCAGGATAAAAACCCGCTTAATGAACTAGTAGCCAGAATTTTATCCCACCTACCGATTCGAGAGCTTTTTAAGCCCGACCAGAATAAGATACTGGTCATTCGAGCTTCAAACCCTAAAAACCTTATCCCGACCCAAACCATACATAAGATACATTTCTGGAAAGCACATGAAGTCCTCTACAAACGCTTTCACAACATCTAACTCAAATTCGGAGCCTAAGGACACTTACCAAGTCATTTCTCTCAACTCCTTCAATGTGAACACAGTCAGATAGTCCGAACTTCAGCTAAATGTTGACCAAGATTTCTTCATCCAATCAAGGCATAAGATACATGGTTAGAAAGTTTAAAGAGTCCTCTGTAAGATGTCAAAATTTTAAGTCCCAACTCGAAGTCTAAGTACGCTTACCAATCATATTTTTCTCAATAACCTCAGCTGTGAGCTTGTTCAACGACGACCACATTCAAAATGACTTTCCCGTTGATTCCCTGATCCAAAATCTTTGTCAAGCTGTCTGCTTCTTCCTCTTTCCTCTTTCTCAGCCCTTTCTCTCTTTTCTCTCAAGTTTCATTTTGTGACTGAGAGGATAAGTGCTCTGCCTCTCCAAGATATATTCTAAGCCATATGAAGAGGTGGGTGAGGTCCAATCACAAGAAAACACCCTCTCCAACTTAATCTAAGAAGCAAACAAAGAAGCTATGGTCCAATCAGATTCGTTCTCAAGCAAGCAGCTAAAAACTGACGACCTTCCTTTTGTTTTTATACAATCTGGTAGTCAAACTTTCTGTTCCTTAACATGTCTAGTTTCAGAATCACTTGGAATTTCTCATTTTGGATCCATATTGAGGAAGTTATGATCATTTTACCACAAGCAGGCAATCTGTCCGAGCCATGCGAACCACTTCTCAAGGCAACATTTTCTCTATGGCACAAAGTGGTTGAAATGGACTTCAATGACATCCATTCACATACTTGTACACTTTAAATCACATGTCCAATGTAATTATCTCGATACGATGCAAACTGACTAACTAATTTTCCGAGTGTCACAATTCTCCCCTCCTTATAGAGATTCGGTCTCCGAATCACTTACGACAAACTTGAGAAGCAAAGAACTTACTTGTTATTCATATAGATGCGGAAACCTTCCTCGCAACTCATCCTCTAACTCCCAAGTAGCTTCCGATGGAGAATGGTTCTGCCATTGTACTTTCACAAACGATAACTCCTTAGTCCTTAACTTTCTCACTTGTCTATCCATAATCCATAAAGGTTGTTTGTCGTAGGTGAGATCATCTCGGAATTCCATACTTGGTTGATTTAAAACATGTGAAGAGTCATGTAGATATCTTCTGAGCATTGAGACATGGAATACCGGATGAATATGTGAGAATGTAGGTGGTAATGCCAATTGATAGGCCACTTGACTAACCCGCTCTAAGATCTTGAATGGTCCCACATATCTCGGACTCAACTAACCCTTCTTTCCAAATCTCATAACACCCTTCATTGGAGACACCTTGAGAAACACACTCGTGCCTACTTCAAATTCAAGATCCTTTCTCCTTTTATTCAAGTACGAAATCTATCTACTCTGAGCTATTCGTAGACATTCTCGAATCATTTTAATCTTATCAACTGTCTCCCGTATGAATTCAAGACCTAATTGTTACTTCTTACCAACATCATCCAAACACTTCGATACTCTACCCACGATGCCATCTGAATACTACTCTGATAACTCTTATATATGAGAATTCCATCAAACCTAATTAAGATTCCCAACTACTGACAAAATCAATCATACACAATAGCATCATATCCTCGAGAATTGAATTACTCTGACTATCCAACTATCTGAAGATGAAATACTCTTACCAACTTCAAAAATATACCCATGGGATCTTCAAATTTCTTCCAAAATCAAGATATAAAATATGTCCCTTGAACGGAGACAATCAAAACGGAACTTCCATGTAGACGAACAATATGATCAATAAATAACTGAGCAGACTTAGTAGCATCATATGCACTCTTGATTGGTAAGAATTATGCAGACTTTGACACTCCATACATGATAATCCAAACTGAATCAAACTCTCATGATGAAGTTGGAAGGCCTACTAATAGATCCATTGTAATCCTTCAAAACTCCATTCATCTCTTCTGTCTTATATTCAAATCCCTCTGATCAAAACATACTTTAAGCTCTTGTGATCAATAAACACTTCAAATTTATCCCCATAAAGATAATGCCTCAATATCTTAAGCACAAACACAACTGCTGCCATCTCTAACACATGCACTGGGTAGTTACACTCATATTTCTTAAGCTGTCTAGATGCGTACACTATCACATTCTTGCCTTGCATCAAAACACAACCTAATCCGACTCTGGAAGCATCACAGTACACAGAATAGTTGCCCAATGAAGATGGTAAATGCCAAAACCAGAGCGTTAACAGATGCTTCAACTCTTGAAAACTCTTCTCACAATCTTCTCTCCACACATACTTTGCATTCTTCTGAGTCAGTCAAGTGAGTGGAGCAGACAAAGTAGAAAACCCTTTTATGAACCTTCTATAATAACTTGCCAACCCAAGAAAACTACGTATCTCTGTGATACTAGTAGGCATTGGCCAATTCACAACAGCTTCTATTTTCATTGGATCAAATGACACTCCATCCTTGGACACAATATGTCCTAGAAAAGCCACACTCTACAACCAAAACTCACACTTTGACAACTTAGCATATAACTGGTTATCGAATAAAGTCTTCAAAACTAACCACAAATGTTTCTCATATTCTTCCTTGGTCTGCGAGTAGATCAATATGTCATCAATAAACACCACCACAAACTGATCCAAAAACGGCTTAAACACTCGATTCATCAGACCCATAAAGTAAGCTGGCGCATTAGTAAAACCAAATGGCATGACTAAAAACTCATAATGACCATATCTGGTTCTGAAGGCTGTCTTGCTCACATTCTCCTTTCTAATTCTCAACTGATGGTACCTTGACCTTAAGTCAATCTTCGAAAACCACTTAGCATCTCTCAACTGATCAAACAGATCATCAATGCGTGGAAGAGGATAGTGGTTATGAATAGTCACTTTATTTAGCTTGTGGTAGTCGATACATAACTTCAAACTCCCATCCTTCTTCCAAACAAACAACACTGGAGCACGCCATAGAGAAATACTAGGTCGTATGTATCCTTTATCCAACGATTCCTGCAACTGTACCTTCAACTCTTTCAATTCAGTAGGTGCCATCAGATATGGCGGTATCGAAATTGGTTATGTCCCTGACATTAACTCAATACAAAACTCTATCTCCCTCTCAGGTTTACCACCTGGTAACTCATCTAGAAACACATCTGAAAACTCTTTCACAATAAGAATATTGTCAACCTTTATCTGATTTGCATCTAAATCCACTTCTTTAATAATAGCCAAATAACTTACACAACCTCTTCTCAATAATCTCGAAGCCTTCAAACAAGATATAAGCCTCGGTGGAACCATCGTTGCCTCACCCCAAAACACAAATTCAGGTTCACCCTTAGGCCTGAATCTCACAATCTTCTTATAACAATCTATTATAGCATGGTACGATGATAACCAGTCCATCCCCAAAATCATATCAAAATCATCCATGTCTAACACATGTAGATCAACCACCACCATCTCGTGGCCATCTATGACTATTACACATGAGTTATGAACTAAATGCACATGAATGATATGACCAGAAGGGTTACACACATCTAATGGATCTTCCAATGACAAATGCGGACTCTCAAAAGATTAAGCAAATTGGGGTGATAAGAATGAATATGTCAACCCCAAATCAAACAAGACTCGAGCATGTGACAAGTCTATAAGGAGTATACCTGAAACCACATTATTAGATGCTGTAGCATCTCTTTTTTTTCTTTTTTTTCTTTTTTTATCTTTTCTTTCTTCTCTTTTTTTTCATCTTTTTTTTCTTCTTTTCTTTCTTTTTTTTAATTTTTTTTTCTTCAATATGTCACAGGCATATCCTCCCTAATAGAACAAGTCAACATTTAAAAGCTCAAATAAAAGTTTATCCAATAGAGGATAAAGACACGATAGATCCTATGCTCCATAGTATTCCTATCAGACATCATATAAGACAACCAAGGTTTAGCTCTGATACCAACTCTGTCACAACTCGAAGTGCGGTTGGTGACCGATGCTAGACTCTATAACATATCGACAACATAATACAAGTCTAGCAAGCCTCAAATCCTTCTCATAATAATTAAATCCAGCGGAAGCTAATTTTAAAAATAATTCAACAAAATCTCTTATCAACATACTAAAACCAAACCAAAATAATTTTACAATCCCAAAATCCACAAACATCTCCAAAGTAACTGATCAACATCTTAAAAGCACTATAACTATGGAGTGTCTATACAAAAATGGAAGCATAACATCATCCGAAGACCTCATAAGTTGCCCTCGAACAAAGAAGTGAGGTCTAAACTACGAACTCCAGACACTCGAACGAACTAAGGTCTTTGGAAACCTGAAATTGATTTGTAAGGGGTAAGTGTCCGAAAACACTTAGCAAGGGTATAGAACATAATATATTAGTTATGGTTGATATATGCATGTACCAAACTCAACCATGCTTGACTTCACTCAAATCAAAATGAGTGATCATCAAATGCTATTACCAAAAACAATATCAACACATACACACAGAGAGCTATGAATAGATTTTTGTAATGCCACTTCTTCAGTGACAGAGATATCTAAATGGCCAACAAATCTTTCATTCACAAATAACAGAAGATAGCGTACAAATGTAAACTACTGATAGCTTACAACAAATATAAGCTAGTGATAGTATACAAATGTAAACTAGTGATACCCCCAAAACTATGAGCTTATAGACTAACATCCCCGGTTAGTACGGGAAAACCCATTCATTTATCTCATACAGAAATACATAACTTATCTAACTGATGACCCAATGGTCCAGAATCATATTCATCTCACATGGACATGCCACACGTATCAAATTAGCTTGAGGCTGTTCACAAATGTCACATGTCTCACCACAATCACAAATATGTCCAAACATACCATGGACCGAACCATATGCATGTGACACACACAATCAAGCTTTGAAACATACGCATAACAAACACAACCAAATTTATCATGTACTATCCGCTTACACAACAAGATCCAACTATCACCGATTCCAAAACCGATGCCTTTCACTCACAACCTTCAAACCGATTCTCCTACTCCCACACACCTTGCGGAAACTCTGTTTGCAAATCCAAATCTTAATAACGAGGTTAACCTCTGACCTTTCGAAACCAAAATGCTGCGCACAACTTAAAAAAACGGAACAACGGTACAAGAACAGTTGAACCACTTCATCTTCAACAATATCACATATAACTTAAACTCAGACCATATGCACCACAAAAAAACACCTTAAATGACTTCCCCTGTATGTACTTGACATCTCAGAATCCCACACTCAAACTCAGATTCTCAAAGTTCATCAGATCAAGCTTAATTCTTTGAAATGGGGCAACTACAGACTCCGCCAGCATATCCGATATTCAACAAGGTGTACAGACCAATTCCCTTGACCAAAACATACATAAGATACATTTCTGGAAAGTACATGAAGTTCTCTACAAACCCTTTTACAACATCCAACTCCAATTTTTGAGCCTAAAGACACTTGCCAAGTCGTTTCTCTCAACCCCTTCAATCTGAACACAGTCAGATAGTCCAAACTTCAGCCAAATGCTGACCAAGATTTCTTCAGCCAATCAAGGCATAAGATACACGGTTAGAAAGTTTAAAGCGTTCTCTGTAAGATGTCAAAATTTCAAGTTCCAACTCAAAGTCTAAGTACACTTACCAATTGCATTTTCCTCAATAACCTCAGCTGTGTGCTTGTTCAACGATGACCAGATTCAAAACAACTTTCCCGTTGATTCCCTGATCCAAAAACCTCATATGATATACCAAAAGAAAGGTATAGATGTCCTCTACAATCTACTTCACAGGTTGAAAGTAGAAGTCTGAACGGAGATAAGCTTACTGCTTGAATCTTTGTCAAGCTATTTGCTTCTTCCTCATTCCTCTTTCTCAGCCCTTTCTCTCTTTTCTCTCAAGTTTCATTTTGTGACTGAGAGGATAAGTGCTCTGCCTCTCCAAGATATATTCTGAGCTATGTGAAGAGGTGGGTGAGGTCCAATCACAAGAAAACTCTCTCTCCAACTTAATCTAAGAAGCAAACAAAGAAGCTATGGTCCAATCAGATTCGTTCTCAAGCAAGCAGCTGAAGCATGATGACCTTCCTTTCGTTTTTTTACAATCTGAAAGTCAAATTTTCTGTTCCTTAACATGTCTAGTTTCAGAATCACTTGGAATTTCTCATTTTGGATCCATATTGAGGAAGTTATGATCATTTTACTACAAGGAGGTCAATCTGTCTGAGCCATCCGAACCACTTCTCAAGGCAACATTTTCTCTAAGGCACAAAGTGGTTGAAATGGACTTCAATGACATCCTTTCACATACTTGTACAATTTAAATCACATGTCCAATGCAATTATCTTGATATGACACAAACCGACTAACTAATTTTCCGAGTGTCAAAAAAACCCACAACAACTGCTAGAATAATCTTCATAACCCCATTGATTAGCATATACTATCATGTCTGTATTTACATCATGCACATGAACGGGAAGCTGTGCATACCAAAGTGATTCTTCTATCTGGTCCAACTGAAATCCTCCTCCCTTTTCTTCACTTTCCTCGTCGTTCTCTTCTTCTTCTTCTTCGTCTGATTCTTCTTCTGCCTTGTCTGGTTCTTCTTCTGCCTCCTCTTTTTCTTCGTCATATTCTGAGTCCAAGTTATTGGTTGCATATGGAGTACTTGGGTCAAAGCCCAAGTTAGCTTCTTCGTCTGATTGGCTTTCTTAGACGGGAATTGAGTCATATTTCTCACGTGTTCTCTTCTCCAAAAATATGTCCATTGCTATTTCACTCGCGTCTACCACATATAAATTGATCATGGTCTGAACCATTTTGGCAACATGTCCGTCATGCTCAATAATCACTAGCCAAAACTTTCTTGCATATATGGGACATCTAAAAAGCTATTCATCTAGTTCTTCATTATCATCAAAAGAAATCTTTTCAACCACTTTTCGCCGTAACCGCTCGTACGTTAACATATTTTTGTGAAACTTCGACCTTGCTTCACATCCTCCTTTGTACTAAAAACCAGTAAGCTTATTTTTCTTAACTTCTCCATCGTACAATACTCTAATTCGAATAGTTCGCCGAGACATTTTAGATAGATCTATATACAAAAATTTATAAATATGTTTAAATAAGTCGAATTAAAAATCTACCCCTAATTAATTCAAACGCATCATTTTGACCAATGATCAAACAACTACAAATTGTTATATCAAAGGTTCAACAAATCTAAATTACAAAATAACATTTTTTCGCAAATTAACTTAAAAAATTAACTACCATTCTTAATCAAATCTCGAGTTTCAAAGTTTAATATTATCGATAATGAATAACGACGGTTCAATAAATCAAAATTAACAACAACATTATTAAGCGATTATCAAGTTTTAAAAATCACCATTAACAATAATTAATTACACTAATCTGTCCTAATTCATGAAATTAATAACGATAGTTCAACAAATCAAAACTAACAACCATTCGTAATCAATCGATTATCAAGTTTCAACAATTATCATTAACAATTATTAACTACAATATTACAAAATTAATAACCACGTTTCAAAATTTTGTAAACAAACTATATCATAAAAGCTAATTAACAATTACTTACCTGCTTGAAGATTCAAACTGTGCAAAAAATTGCTCTTCAAAGCTTGGAAAAAGGAAAAATTTTGGTAGAATTTAAGGAGGTTTATTCTGTTGTTCGTTCTCGGAGTGAACCTTGTTATAGCCAAGTTTTGACCAATAAACGGAAATTTACCTCGCTTATTGGTGGATAGAAAATCACAGAATCGAATTTGTTCGTGAATTCCAGATTTCCTGTCAAGACCTTAGATAATCGATAGGCGGGATAAAATCCTGGCTACTGGTTCATTAACCGGGTTTTATTGTGGTTCAACCAATAGCTGGGATTTTATACCAATTCTTGTAGTCAGGATAAAATCCCGGCTATTGGTTGAACCACGATAAAAATTCAGCTATTGAACCAGTAGCCGAGATTTAATCTCAAATGTCCACTTAGATACCTGTACCATAATTTTGATTGTTGAGTACCTAAATAATAAATATGTGTGAATAGTAACACTAAATAAAAAAAAATCCACACTGTGACCTACCTAAATGGCCAGTTAGATTAATCTTCTACCCGGGAAATGTAATAGAATGTATGTAGTGGCCAGTTAGATTAATCTTCTACCCGGGAAATGTAATAGAATGTATGTAGTGGGCTTGACCACTGAAACTTGTACAACATTGTGAAACTTGTACAACATCGTACATTTGTACATAGATCCAAGTGATGTTAACTTTCTACGGTTTGACACAATTAATAAATTTCTTTATCACAAAATATTAAACTAATTTTTTGGAAAATTATAGGATAACTTTTTCCATTTTAAAATAGATAAATAATATTATTCAAACCATAGTTTTCAAAAATGACATAGAACTTGACCAAAAATCTCTTCAGTCTTTCGGATCGATGGATCCAAAGGCCGATTGAACATTAAATTTTTAATTAAATTATACTATTCATTTTAATATATAGACCAATGTTGGAACCTTCGAGAATTAGGCTTTCTTGTCTCATTAGTTTTCGTCTACCTTAACCTCTCAAAAAAATTCATCTACCTTACACTTTCTTTTCATTTAAACAAACTCACATAGGCCTCGAGGTAAACCCTTCCCTCTATAATTTGTTTTTCGTCCACGTCAACTTCGTCCCTACACTCATGTTCCTGTTATAGTTTTTCTCTTTGTCTTCGTGTTAGCTTAACTTAATTTTTTTAATACAGCTAATTATATTAAATTTAAATATTATTATGAATTTTAAAATGTTAAAATCAATTCCAAAATAACAGAATTAATGATTTTCCAAAATAAAAAATAATTACAAAGAACATAAATTACAAATACAAAAGATGTAAATTATATAATTAGCTACAAAAAAGTTACCAATATATAAGTTATAGAATTAAGTAGGATTACCAAAATTAATTATAAATTATATACTTTTGAGATATTTTTTGCTACGTAAATGGAAAATCTTTCAAAACCACATTAATTGGATTATTGCATATTAAATAATTTTTAAAATTTGTGACAATATAAAAAAATTTAAATAAAATGGTGCAAAGTGGAACAAAATTTTTTTATTTTTTTAAAAGTGCTTGAAATTTTTTAAAAATAAGAAAAAAATAGTTAAATACCCGCATGCCACACTGAGAGACTAGATTTTGGGCAAATACTCAAACTTGATTAGCTATTTAACTAGTCTGATTGATAATTAAATCACTTTTTTTATAACTATGATTCAAACGCTCATGCAACAAACATAGTTGTAATAGAAAATTTTTATTATGATAATAATGTTTTATATAAAAATATACCTTTATTTTCCTACTTTCTTAATAATGACCAGCTTACACAGAATAAGATTGGTTACAGAATGTCTGTGTCTTGTACCATACATGACCAAAATGACATGTTTATGTTAATCAAAATAGCATATTTCTATTGGTCAAAATAACGTGGTATAGTTAGTATAAATGACATGGTACAATTAGTCTATTTGACATGTTGTCGTTAGCTTGAAGGTCATATTGTTATTATACTATAATTATATATTCATTTTAGTCAAAAAAATGGCATGTTCCTCTTAGTATCAAAATAACATGTTGTTGTTGGTTGGAATAATATGATGTAGTTAGTTTCAATGATGTATTTCTGTTAGTTTGAATAGCATATTTTTGTTAGTCTAAAAATGATATATTCATATTTGTCATAATAGCATATTCCTGTTGTTTACAATGGCATGTTCATATCAGTCTAAATAACGTGTTTATGTTGACGCATATTATTATCATAGAGATCAGAGTCATGACCTCATTAGTCAGCTCACCAATCATTATAAACTTGTTTTCCATTTTGTTATAACTTAGTATGTCATTTTGATATAACTTAGCTACCATTTAGACATCAAGATAGGTCATTATTATAGATAAGAGTTAAATCCAACTCCTTTATTTATCCCAATATGACGAGAGTCATTTTGCTATTATCATGCTCCTCAACTACTATCATTCCCTATTGACATCATCCTTCATCGTTGTCTTATGTTAGAGCTGACCAGTAACGAGGGCAACAATAACAAGAGACAGAACCATCTTTTCAACCTCCAATGGGGCAAGAGTCTATTTATGAGTGTTGTCAAATATGTCATTCATTGTTGGATGTACTAGTAGTCGTTAAGCTTATCGATAACATCATTGGTTTCATCATCAATTTTATTGGTTTCGTTGCTAGAGTCAAACTTGATGATTTCTATGAGGTGGAGGTACTAACTTTAAGATTGAGATATAGAGAGGTAGTGGAGGAGGAAGGAGAAATAGAAGAAGAAATGAGAAAATATGTGAAGAAAGAAAAAAATAATAATAAAGTGAAGGAATAAATTACGTAAATACTCTTTCAAATCGTAGACCTTATGTTGGCCGTTCCTTTTCTTAATGTGGTGTACGACCTGAATTCAAGACTGCACAATGTGAGCTGCGTCCATTAGGACCAGCACCCAATCCAGTACGACCTGAATTTAAGACTGCACAATGCGAGCTGCGTCTAATAGTTCCAGCACCCAATCCAGGACCCTCTATACTATTATGTAGCTGAAACACGTGAAATTTTCCTTTTCAACGCGAAAGTAAAAATTTTGCACAAAAGTCAGATGTTTAATTATATCATTACGAACACTTTCAAAAAAAAGTTATATGATTATTACTAAGGTCATTCTATAATACAGTCAGCTCACCTTATATTGGTAAAACAGTCGCACTCCCTTACATTTTACTCATTCATTTCCTTGCCCTCAAGCGAATTACAGAACCACTTTACCTTCATTTTGTTTCCAAATAATATATAAGAAACCCACCACTACCTTATCTCATATCTTTTTAACCACCGTGTATGTTGACATGAGATATAAAACTCTGCGGTGGATATAAAATTTGAATAATTACAGATTTTTATTGTTAGATATTTTCATAATTTTTGGTCATGCGATATAGAACTCTGCGGTAAAAGAATTCGAATTTTAACTTGGAAGAGGATTCGAGGATTACAGACACCCGAAGGGTGCCATGTACGACGCTTGCCTAAAACCCAGTGATTGTCGGGATCCCACACATTACCGAATGTCCGCCTCTCTCCCTCATATATTCCTCGGCTATTGCGTGTAGGGCAAAACTCACACCCCTTAAAGCTTTTAAACATGAAATTTTTGAAAGTTACCAATTGATTATTTCTTGAATGAATTATTGGTGATGAACATACACTTTTGAAGTGCAAAAACTTTATTTCCAGGTTTTTTTTACTACGAAATTTGTCATACCAGTATATATACTATGTGAAAGGTTTAAGTAATTTTATTGTTACTATCCATACTAACAAGGTGCACCTTCTTTTTTGGTATACATCCTGAAAGAACTTTAAAGTTAAATGCATTTGGTCGAGGGTAGGATTAGGATGGGTGACCTCCTAGAAAGTTTCCCAGGGTGCTTGTGAGTAAGAACAAAGCACACTGGAAAGACCCGTGTTGGGATAGTAGAGCCAGTCGGTTAAATCATGGGGTGTTACATTCAATGTAAGAATTAAAAAATCTATTTGAGAATTCATGATAACTACAGGTCATGCTTAGGTATTCATATATAATTTTAGAAAGCGTAAGATAATTTACCACCTAGCTCAAACCCTAGCTGATGATTTAGCTCAAGTGGTATTATAAATACAAGGCACCTTGTCGTATCCAGGAAAAAAGAAGAAGAAGGAAAACAAACAAATAAAAAAAGAGAATTGAGTAAGATCGATAGAAAATTCATCACACATGATGTAAGTCAGTTTCTATCTTGCACTAGTTGCAAATATTGTTGTGCAGATATGCATGTCCTTGAAGTCTGGCCCAACTTTTGTTTTCATGACTATCTGATCCATTCTTGTGATGTCGAGTGCTGAAAAAATAATTCGCACAATCGGACAGAATATTTTAATCAACCCTTTGTTTTATTCTTATAACGGTTGCACGATTTTGTATGCTTAGTTACATTAATTAACTACGAATGAATAAAGAATTCATCAGAAACTAATTAAGTCATAATAGCTATTGACTTGACAGAAAGCTTGACGATTTCCTATTATATGGTTAGGTCATCTTGTTTCTGTCATCCTAATTTTGGTCTACCGGGATGTTGCTTGCTCAATTCTTCTCTATCAAGTGATAATTTCGGGACCTCATTTAATGTGTATTCTGTTGTATATGATCTTTATTTGTACATGACCTATTGATGTAGTGTAGCGGAAGCGAATGATTTTATGTGGTTTTGGTGGACTGATTTGATTGGAGAACTTAATGGAACACACAAAATCAGGGTGTGTTTGAGGGGTAAACAGTCCAAATGAGAGGGAATATAGTATGAACGAATTGGATAAAAGGGAAATGAAAAAATATAAAGATAGATCCTTGGTTAGGAACAACTTCCGTCGTATAACCTAAGAATGTTTGATAAATCAAACGGCCAGCCAGGGCAAATGTTGGATAAATGTTCGAATCCACGAACAGACGATACGAATCCACGCACAACAAACTAAGCGAATCCACGCTTACAATGCGAGTCCACGCATCAATCATGCAAATCCATGCATATCTTGCAAGTCCATGCAAATCCAATTACGCTAAGGTAATCTCAGAGATAACACTCTCAAATTTAATTCATCATTCAATAATATTTTTGGATTACATATGATTGGGATATTTAAAGAAACTAAGTGAGCTTGGATGGGTCATTAAGCCAATTTCGTCCAAGGGTCATAATACATGAACCTAGAATTAAATAAAATGAATCTACTTAATTGAAATAATCTTAAAGGACTAAAATGAACTTGTCTTAAACAAAAGAACTAAACTTATGAGATTTTGGAATGGCAAAGTGCAATTAGGTATGTCCAAATATCTTCAAATGTATATCAATTTGTAATAAACTCCCAAATACGAATTGATCCTTGTTCCTTCTTCACTTGACATCGATCAAATTTGGATGGAAGTCGATTAGGCCTTAAATGTTTCGAATGCTATCTTGGTGATGATCTTTACAAGATGTACAAAATTAATCAAGATTACGGTGACTCGTGGGTATTATGCAAATCTGGACAGGCCGAGAACACTTTCTATTTGCATAATTTGCGTATGTATGATGTTCAATTTCACAAGCTGAAGTACAAGTTTGTCAAAGCGCGTATACTTTGTTGAGTTCCAAGTATCTATTTTGTTGGAACAGAAAGAACCAAGCATTACCAATCTATTCAAGTGCTTCCATTGACACCTCGGTGATGTTCTTCATAAGCTATACACGTGATGTTTACCATGCTAAGCTCGGGACGAGCTTATTTTTCCAAGAAGAGGAGGATGATGTAGGCACATCCGAAACATTCAAGGCCTAATCGACTTCCATCTAAATTTGATCAATGTCAAGTGAAGAAGGAATAAGGATCAATTCGTATTTGGGAGTTTATTACGAATTGATATGCATTTGAAGACATTTGGACATACCTAATTGCACTTTGCCATTCCAGAATCTCATAAGTTTAGTTTGTTTATTTAAGACAAGTTCATTTTAGTCCTTTAAGATTATTTCAATTAAGTAGAATCCTTTTATTTAATTCTAAGTTCATGTATTGTGACCCTTGGATGAAATTGGCTTATTGACCCATCCAAGCTCACTTAGTTTCTTTAAATATCCCATCATATGTAATTCGAAAATATTATTGAATGATGAATTAAATTTGAGAGTGTTATCTCTGAGATTACCTTAGCGTAATTGGATTTGCATGGACTTGCATGATATGCATGGATTTGCATGATTGATGCGTGGACTCGCATTGTAAGCATAGATTCGCTTAGTTTGTTGTGCGTGGATTCGCATGGTCTATTCTTGGATTCGAACATTTATCCAATATTTGCCCTGGCTGGTCGTTTGATTTATCAAACACCCTTAGGTTATACGACAGAAGTTGTTCCTAACCAAGGATCTATCTTTATATTTTCGCATTTCCCTTTTATCCAATTCGTTCATACTATATTCTCTCTCATTTGGACCATTTACCCCTCAAACACACCCTGATTTTGTGTGTTCCATCAAGTTCTCTAATCAAATTAGTCCACCAAAACCACATAACATCATTTGCTTCCGCTACGCTACATCACCTATGATCTATTCGTATATGACTTCTTTATGGTACTGTTCGTACATGAACTATAGATTGCAATTGTTCGTATTCTGGCTATGCAATATGGATTCTGTCTATTCTAGTTAGGTCATGTTTTGTCTGAGTACATATGATTCATTTGGAATTCCGATTTCGGATTGTGGAATCGTGTTCTTGGTTTTGAAATTTGGATTTTAGAATTGTTGAATTGTGTTGTTCGTTTCAGATTCTGATTTTAGATTGTGAGATTGTGTTGTTGGATTCATAATAATGATCTTCGAATGTGTGATTGATGTGAATGATAACATGCGGGATGGTCCCATACTAAGTAGGTTCTATAGTTCGCACACATCGTATAAGGGGCTACTAGGTAACCCGAAGTATGTGTGATCAGATGGACAGGGAGTGTGTAGACTATTTGGACTCATAGAGAGGATACATTTTTGTCTAGTGGGCCTGCCTTGCAGGAATGATAGGTATTTATCTATGCCCCATAAGAATCCTGACATGATAAGTGTGGGCTCTGGAGCTCCATAAGTGAATGTGTTTTGGTGATCACCGTGTTTCTATTATGTTAGTTGGCTAAGTTAGTTGGATAGGTAACCTCTATTTCAGTTTTGAAAAGCTTGATCGTGGACATGTGTTCGTAACTTTGTTACTATGTGATTTTGTACATGTTCAGATTTGTCAAGTTTAAATTAATGATATCTCTCTTATGCACGTGCCTTTGATTGTAAAGTCTTATTGTATATGATTTGTTATGAAACATGCGATATACTTTGACGCATGAATTGTGTGTTTTTGCCGACTTACTAAGATGCGTATCCTCATTAATGTGCACTGCTTTCTCAGATAATTTGGGAGAAATTGGGAGTGAGAACTAAAGGCAGGGACATGCATCGTTAGACATTTAATCCACTTTAAGACTATGTATTTTTATTTCTATAGACCATTATATTTTTGGATTGAAGTTGTGATTGAAATTTTGGAACGAAAGTGACCTGACGGAAGTTTTTACTCTGTGGTGGTTGACATGCCTAATTTTGGGGGCGTGACAAAATCATTCACTAACTTTCCCGTAAAAAGCATCATCAGTTTCTATTAAAGCATATTCTTAGGTTGGTTAAGGTTCTACACGCCTTGACCTATTATCTTGCGATAATTTTTTGAAAAATTTCTATGTAATCCTTAAAACTTATGTAATACTGACTGACCTAACTTGTTTCATCCTCTATTCCTCCACATAAAATTTTTAATATTCAAAAAAAATATTTAATATTATTAGAAATTTAATCACTCAAAATTTGCAATTTTTACTTGAATTAAATTTTTTTTTGTCAATTGGTCATTGATTTTCGTGTCTGACGTTGAAGCATCGAGGACGTCATCTGTTTATGAGTGGCCTCCAGGACAAAATGAACCATCATCCATTACTTGGTCTAGAAGTCGCCTTAGACTCAGTCAGTCAAAGTAAATATCATTTTTAGGCAACTTCCATGCTATATAATGACCCCACATCGAATAAATAATCGAACCACTCCTTGTTCCCAAGCATATCAACAAAAACCCTCTTACCATGCCTCTATAAATACAATACATATGCCTATTAGTGAACAAACATAAAAACGTACAGAAATTCATCAGTACAAGAAATTTCCATCTAAGTTTTCCTCGAAACTGGACTATCGACTTACTCGTATATACATTATACACTAACAACTTTCAAAAAATGATCCAACTGTGGTCCATCCTCAGTTGCTTGTTCTTCTTCCTCACGGGCATCGGCTAGTAATAAATTGGAGGAGCTCAAGAGGAAGCCTAAAACGTCATCAAAGACTCATCCAATTATGGTTTCTTACTTCCTAGTGAATTCTTACAACTCTGTATTATAAAAAATATTGGTAAGAAGTGATGAAATAGATTGTCCTCATTGATTCACATGTTGTAGATGAACTAAACATATAGAAGTCATCAACATTGGATATTTTTGTTACACTTGGAGGTCATCACTTCATCAGACATTTGATTTGATTTATTGTATTTTTGGATTTTTATTATTAGTTAGTTGTGTATGTTTTTGTTCAATTACTCGACAAAAGAAGACTTGGGGTTCATTCATTTAGTATATTTATCATGTTTGACAATGAGACTTGTTATCCAATCATATATCCACATTGTCTGAATAACAAAAAAGAAAAGTTATGATAAACAAAAGAAAAGATGGATGGTGAATTTGTTTAGAAAAGTAAAACAAGTGAGGAATGCTTTATAGCGATCCAATTTAATCATGTAGCTCATTTTGATTAAGTCCGAGGATTAGGGGATAATTTGCCCATACTTCAATTCTGGTTAAGTAGCCGCAAAATTGGTAGTACCATTTCAACTTTTAAGGGGAAAATAAAAAATTTCACTAAGTTCAGAACTCTAACTATAATTGTTGTTGTTGGGGACTCTGGTTATCATGACATCTATATTCACCTTGTCCGATCCCTAGTATTGTTATACGATCTTTGTACGTAACACATAGGCTCGTAGATTGTCTTTCAAAGTTTGTATAGTATGCATAGATTGTCCTTCAGAATTTCGGTAGAAAGTCATACTAAATTATAACTTTGTTTTTACTGATTCTTGGAGATTTCTCCACAATTTTGATGTGAATCTTCTATATTTATCAGAGGTAAAATTTATAAGAACCCCATATAATCGTAGTACTTCCTTATGTAGAATTTTGTCAATTGTTTCATAGACATACCTATTTTTGTATGCCAATAAGTGGACTCTATTAATTTCTCTGTACACTTCATGGTAATTTCTCGATCCAACAACAACTTATACAACATCATTTCTCTGTACACTTCATGGTAATACTATTATAAAATATGTTGTTCGTCAGGGTTGGTTTACTTGATTAAAATCTTTCAATTATTCAAGGCAAGTGTTGGACACTTTCTCCGCAAGACAAGGGTTTCTCGTATATTTAGTGTGGGCAATCATCTCCAATATACAATGACAATTGGGCATTTCTAAGAATATTGCACATGTATCTCAAAACTTTGAGCAACCTGTATATACCAAAAACTTTTGTACTCAGACTTTTGACTGAGAAGGAAATGAGAGAGGACACCAATGCAAAAATGTACATATGCTGCTAGAATGCTTCGAATGGAAAGGAGCAAGCCTATTTATAGGCTGGAGGAGGTAGGGATGCAAGCACTCAAAGGGAGGCGTTCGTTGGCTAGTTGCTTATTTTGGATGATCGTGTCTCTTTTGAGGCTATTCTAGATATGGCTTATCCATGCACATTATGTCCCTTTGGAGGACATCCTCATCTAACCTTATCGCACTCCTTTGGGTACTCTGAATGTACTTGCATCCCATTATAATATATATTTATTTGCTCAGCCTCATGTTCCATCATCGAGATTCTAGATCGCTGTAGAGTTTTCCAAAACTTTAGAGCTCTGACGCGGCAACATGCAAAGTCCCTAGTGTGCCTTAAGCGCCCAATGTGCCATAAAGCGCCCAAGTGCCTATGCCCTTGCCTGTGCCCAGACAATGATGCTTCGCACCATCTTCGTAGTTAGCAACGAGTCAAACTTAAGGTGGTCAATTAAGTTGGGAGCTAATGAGAGGAATTCTTTATAAACAAGGAAAAATTCCTTGCTCTTTTCCATGTGGTACCCACCTCCACTCTTTTAACTCTAACTTGACTTTGGGCATTTGGGCTTTGGACTTTGGGCTCATTCAAATTTATTATAACAATCCCGTACAGACATGCAGACTCTAATTGAAAGTTCTGACGTGTTATTATAACATTGAAATAGGTAGCTTGCAGTTTTTAATCTTCTCTAGTAATATATTATCAAATTTATTCATTACTGGGTGAACGTGATGTCTTAAACTATTAGCTTTTGGTGTAAACTAAGACAATAATATTTACATAATAATAACCCTAGTATACTTAGGTTCTCATATTGTGTCCATTTTGGCCACGGACATATTTTGGATACATAAGTGTTTTTGCTATTTAAAGCTGCATCATTTTACACTTACACAAGTGATCTCCTATCAAGAGTATCCTACCTTACTCCATCTTTATCAAGATATAGGAATCATTAAAATCATAATGCTGAACATTATCACAACTTTGCAGGTTAACACTAGGATAGCTTTTGAGAATGAGATAGTTCTAAGTGATTAGTTGAACCCTCTATAACCTAGTTGTCTCACTGAACAAAATTTGTGGGATCTTCACTCATCATGGTTGAGTTACTACTATAGACATCTGTCATGACCCGATCTAAGGTCGGTGACTGGCACTAGACTTTGCGACATATTGACGACACAATGCAAGTCTAGTAAGCCTCAAAACAGTCTCACAACATATGAAATCCAGCAGAAGATGAATTATCAACAAAACCCTCAAGGTCTCTTATCACCATACTAAAAGCAAACCAAATTAATTAACAAACCAAACATAAACAAAACATCTCCAAAAGGCCAACTAACAACATCTCAAAAGCTTTATAACTACGGAGCGTCTATACAGAAGAAGATAATGGTACCATCCGGAGACCTCAAAAGTAGCCCTTGAAAGAGAAAGAGCTAGACTGGTACCACGAACTCTGAACACTCAAAACAATCTAAAACCTCTGAGAACCTGAGATAGATTTGTAAGGGGTAAGTGTCCAAAGGCACTTAACAAGGGAATAAAACATAACATATTAGATATGGCTGACATATGCATACAATAGAACTTAATCATGCTCGACTTCACTCAAATTAAAATGCGTGCTCATCAATTGCTATTACCAAACGCAATATCAACTCACACACACAGACATACAGAGGCAAGGGCATAGGCACGTCTTCTAGTGACTAGAGGCATCCAAATGGCCAAACAGATATTTGTTCATAAATAACAGAAGCTAGCGTACAAATGTAAACTACTGATAGCTTACAACAAATATAAGCTAGCGATAGTATACAAATGTAAACTAGTGATACCCCCAAAACTATGAGCTCATAGACTAACATCCCCAGTTAGTACGGGAAAATCCATTCATTTCTCTCACACAAAAACACATCTTATCAGAATAGATGACCCAATGGTCCAGAATATATCCATCAGATGAAACAAATCAGCCTCAAGCTAGCACTCTAGCCGGCTGTTCACAAATGTCACATGCCTTCCAAATAATCACAAATATGTCCAAATGTAACATGGACCAAACCATATGCATGTGACACACATAATCAAGATCCGAAACAAACACATATCTAACACAACCAAAGTTATCATGTGCTATCCTCTTACTCGGATAACGATGCTCGAACCGCAGATTTTCAAATCCGAAACTCCTTCCACTTAAAGTTCCTTCACCAAAATGCCTTGAACAAATTTGTACAAATATACATAACCACAACCTGAGGTTAACCCCTTGGTTTCCAAAACCAATTCACATCCAATGCTTCAAAATAATCAACCTAGACGCAATCGCAAATCGTCATCGCAAACTCATCCACACGCAACCAATAGCTCAAATCCCTTGAACACTTGGTTCCATACCAAGTACCAACATGCATAAATGCTGTAGATAGTCACTTTTGATCTCAAGCACATACACCAATAACTGTTTTTCCAAACCAAACGTCAACGAAGCACATAGCAAGTTCCATCGCAAGGCCAACGCAAATAACCACCCAACATCACTCAAACATACTAAACCAAACCCAAACCTCACTTCAACACAACTCCCCTGTATATACTCAACATCTCATAACCAACAATTAACCTCAGAATTCAAAAGAATCCACTTATCAAACTCAACTCTCAAACTTGCTCCGCCAAGAACACAGCCACACTGTCCGAACTTCAAAAGCATGCACAAGATGTTTCTCTCAACCAATTCACACATATAATACATATTCCGAAAGCATATCAAGTGCTTAATAATCTGTTCTAATACATCTAAGTCCAAATCAGAGTTTAAGCAAGCTTACCGAACCGTTCTTCTTTACCTCGCTCACTGACCACCTCAGTGAACTGCCTGTGACTCAAAAATGATTTTCTGATGAATCATTCATCCAACTCATATGTGGTCAAGACACAATGCAAGTCTAGTAAGCCTCAAAACAGTCTCACAACATATGAAATCCAGCAAAAGACAAATTATCAACAAAACCCTCAAGGTCTCTTATCACCATACTAAAAGCAAACCAAATTAATTTACAAACCAAACATAAACAAAACATCTCCAAAAGGCCAACTAAACTATATGCATGTGATGCATATAGCACTCTAGCTGGCTGTTCACAAATGTCACACGCCTTCCACACAATCACAAATATGTCCAAATGTAACATGGACCAAACTATATGCATGTGATGCACACAATCAAGATCCGAAACAAACACATATCAAACACAACCAAAGTTATCATGTGCTATCCTCTTACTTGGATAACGATGCTCGAAAGCGTAGATTTTCAAATCCGAAACTCCTTCCACAACCTGAGGTTAACCCCTTGGTTTCCAAAACTAATTCACATCCAATGCTTCAAAACAACCAACCTAGACGCAATCGCAAATCGTCATCGCAAACTTATCCACACGAAACCAATAGCTCAAATCCCTTGAACACTTGGTTCCATACCAAGTACCAACATGCATAAATGTTGTAGATAGTCACTTTTGATCTCAAGCACATACACCAATAACTGTTTTGCCAAACCAAATGTCAACGAAGCACATAGCAAGTTCCATCGCAAGGCCAACCGCAAATAACCACCCAATATCACTCAAACATACTAAACCAAACCCAAACCTCACTTCAACATAACTCCCCTGTATATACTCAACATCTCATAACCAACAATTAACCTCAGAATTCAAAAGAATCCACTTATCAAACTCAACTCTCAAACTTGCTCCACCAAGAACACAGCCACATTGTCCGAACTTCAAAAGTATGCACAAGACGTTTCTCTCAACCAATTCACACATATAATACATATTCTGAAAGCATATCAAGTGCTTAATAATCTGTTCTAATACATTAAAAGTCCAAATCAGAGTTTAAGCAAGCTTACCGAACCGTTCTTCTTTACCTCGCTCACTGACCACCTCAGTGAACTGCCTGTGACTCAAAAATTATTTTCTGATGAATCCTTCTTCCAAATCATATGTGGTCAAGACCATTAGAAATCTGATAGATATATGTACATACTATAAAAATTTCATAGCCAAATTCCCAATCTAATTATCCTTACTGTTCATTTTATTCTCGAAACCCTTAGCTATGTGCTTGTTCAACAGCAGTCCGATTCAAATCAACTTTTCTGTCGATTCCATGATCTAAAAGCCTCATATGATATACCAAAAGAAAGGTATTGATGTCCTCTACAACTCACTTTAGGGGTCCCTAGTCCACAACTGAAAGGATCTATGCTTACTGATTGAATCTTTGTCAAGCTGTCTGTTTCTTCCTCTTTCCTCTTTCTCAGCCCTTTCTCTCTTTTCTCTCAAGTTTCGTTTGGTGACTAAGAGGATAAGTGCTCTGCCTCTCCAAGATATATTTTGAGCCATGTGAAGAGGTGGGTGAGGTCCAATCACAAGAAAACTCCCTCCTCAACTTAATCTAGGTAACAAACAAAGAACTTGAGGTCCAATCAGATTCATCCCCAAGGAAGTAGCTCTCATTTGACGACTTTCCTTTGGTTTGTATACAATCTTGTAGTCAAATGGTTTGTTCCTTAACATGTCTAGTTTCATGATCACTTGGAATTTCTCATTTTGGACCCATATTGAAGAAGTTATGGCCATTAAACCACAAGCAGGTCAATCTGTCCGAAAATGAGCAACTACTTCACAAGTCAAAAATCCACTAAGGCATTGCACTTGTTGAAATTAAACTCCAATGACATCCTTTCATATATTTGTACACTTTAAATCACATGTCCAATGCAATTATCTCGATACGATGTAAACCAACTAACTAATTTTCTGAGTGTCATAACATCCTTTAATGTGTGGATTTTAATTCAATTCCCCTTACTATGTTATACATTTGATCTGTATTAATTCCTTTCGTGCAAGGATCAACTAAATTGTCCTTGGAGTTTACGTAATTAATGGTGATCATCCCACTAGATATCAATTGTCTAACAGTATTTAATTTCTAACGAATATGTCAATATTTTTTTGTTATACATCGTATTTTGTGCCCTTCTTATTATAAACATGCTATCACAATGTATCAATATGGGAGACATAAGTTTTCTCCAACATGGAATATCCTTTAAAAAGTTATGTGTCATTCAGCTTCTTCTCCAACTTTATCTAATGCCATAAATTATGACTCCATAATGGATCAAGTTATGCACATCTGTTTAGAGAATTTCCAAGACACAACTCCTCCTCAATATTGTGAATATGTATCTACTCATGTATCTATTGGTTGCGTGTGGATGAGTTTGCGATGACGATTTGCAATTGCGTCTAAATTAGTCATTTTGAAGCATATGAGGTGAATTGGTTTAGAAATCAAGGGTTAACCTCGTTATGTGATTTTGGATTATTGTTCAGATTTCCGACATTGAAGGAACTTCGTATGGAAGGAGTTTCGGAATTGAAAATCTGTGCTTTCGAGCATCGTTATCCGAGTAAGAGGATAGCATATGATAACTTTGGTTGTGTTTGATATGTGTTTGTTTCAGAATTTGATTGTGTGCGTCACATGCATATGGTTTCTTCCATGGTACGTTTGGACATATTTGAGATTATAGTGTAAGGCATGTGACATTTGTGAATAATCGGCTAGAGTGATAGCTTGGAGCTGATTTGTTTTGTCTGATGGATGTGATTCTGGACCGTTGGGTCATCTGTTCTGATAAGATATGTTTCTGTGTGAGAGAAATGAATAGGTTTGCCTGTACTAACCGCGGATATTAGTCTATGAGCTCATAGTTTTGGGGGCATCACTAGTTTACATTTGTATACTATCGCTAGCTTATATTTGTTGTAAGCTATCAGTAGTTTACATTTGTACGCTAGCTTCTGTTATTTGTGAACGCATATCTGTTTGGCCATTTGGATGCCTCTAGTCACCAGAAGACATCACAATACGAAACCTATTCATAGCTCTGTGTGTCTTTGTGTGTGAGTTAATATTGTGTTTGGTAATAGCAATTGATGATCACGCATTTTGATTTGAGTAAAGTCGAGCATGATTAAGTTCTGTTGCATGCATATGTCAGCCATAACTAATATATTATGTTCTATTCCCTTGCTAAGTGCCTTCGGACACTTACCCCTTACAAATCTATTTCAGGTTCTCAGAAGTTTTAGTTTGTTTGAGTGTTCGAAGTTCGTGGGACCAGCCAATCTCTTTTTCTTTCGAGGGCTACTTTTGAGGTCTCCGGATGGTGCCATTGTCTTCTTCTGTATAGACGCTCCGTAGTTATAAAGATTTTGAGATGTTGTTAGTTGGCCTTTTGGAGATGTTTTGTTTATTTTTGGTTTGTAAACTATTTGGATTTGAATTTGGCTTCCGCATTTGATGAGATTCTTTGAGATTATTTTGAGGCTTACTAGACTTGCATTATATTGTTAATATGTTCGCGAAGTCTAGTGCCGATCACCAACCTCAGATCGGGTCGTGATAGATCAGGTCTTCTAGGCCCATGTCCTTCCTCTTGTGCTTGAGGTAGCTTTTGAAGTTCTTCCACAATAGAGGCAATTTCTCGATCATTGAATCTATCTGGAAGGACTCACTGAGTTACATCTCTTTGACTTAGATCTTGTAAAGGATCAGATACAACTTCTGCAGTTGGTCAATGACCTTCTTGGAGTCAAGGAATTGTCAGACAATGAATTTCTTTAATACACATCCTCTATTTTGTATCTTCTTTTCGAGTTAATTCCATAACTCCATAGTGGTCTTGGCTGTAGTATAGACATTATAGAGAGTGTCGTCTAGTCTATTTAAGACATAGTTCTAGCACAAAGAGTCGTTATGACTTTATGCATTGAGAGCTTTGATCTTCTATTGATACATCTTATCCTCTATTACTTCCGGTGCATCTTCCTTGAGGAATCAAACTAGGTTCAGAGTTGTCAGGTAGAACAACATCTTCTGTTGCCATATCTTGAACTCGGTACCATTAAACTTTACTAGTCTTTTGGCTTAGACAGTTTCTAGGACCATTGGTACAGGTAGAGAGCATGTTGATGCCATCTTTAAATGCACAAATATTGTCTTACGATTATTGTTTGTCAGGGTTGGTGCACTTAATTAGGATCTTTTAGCTAGTCGAAGCAAGTGTTGGACACTATCTCTGTAAGATAAGATTGTCTTGTATATTTTAGTACGATACGGGCTATGAAAATTGTCTCCAAGATATAATGACTATTTCCAAGAACATTGCACACGTATCTCAAAAATTTGGGCAAACTTGTATCTCAAAAATTTGATTGTGAAGAAGGTAGAGAGGACAACAATGAGGAAATATGCATATGCTACTTGGATACTTGGAATGGAAGGGGAAAACTATTTATAAGCTAGAGGAGGTAGAGATGCATGGACTCCAAAGGGATACGTCTGTTGACTAGTTTCCTGTTCTAGATGGTCATTTCTCTTTGGAGAGCATTTTGGATAGGGCTTATCCAGGCACATTGTGTCCCTTTGGAGGATAGGCTTATCGTACCTCATCAGGTACTCTAGAGGAACTCACGTCCTGTCGTAGTATAAACTTATCTGCTCAACATAATTGCTCTTGAATTTTCCAAAACTTTAAAACTCCTCCAACTTC
Organism: Hypericum perforatum; assembly: GCA_012979155.1. Classification (NCBI taxonomy): domain Eukaryota; kingdom Viridiplantae; phylum Streptophyta; class Magnoliopsida; order Malpighiales; family Hypericaceae; genus Hypericum; species Hypericum perforatum. Next base: position 153,715 of record SOPF01027588.1, read on the forward strand.
TTGTGATATGGTAGCGCGCGAAGTACCAAGTGCACCTTAAGTGCCTAATATGCCATAACATGTCTTAGCTCTTGAGCCTGGCCCTGGCCCTGGTCCTTGGCCCGTGCCCGTGCCCATGCTGAAACAGTGCTTTGCACCATCATCGTAGCTGGCAACAAGTCAACCTTGAGGTGGTCAATCTAGTTGAGAGTTAATGAGAGGAATTCTTTAGACACAAGGAAAAATTCCTTGCTCTTTTTGGCCTTGGATGTTGTGCTCATTCACAATTATTCTAACAAAATCCGTTGTGATTTTGTTTAACTTCTATTCTGAGATATTTAGTTGTTGTAGAGATCTAGTTATGGGATATCTAGGGGTTGTAGAGGTCTAGTCCACCATTAAGCAAAATATGCTATTTCCTTCATCATTCTAGAACAACAAAATTCTTGCTTGAGATGTTGATACATTTTGGTCTCTTAGATGGTAGGCATAGTGGGCTGTATGAATCTCCTTTAGCTCAACATTCTTTATCTCTTTTGCAATTAGAACATGGAACCTATTCGAAAAGTAGAGATATGTATTAACCCCAATATGAAAATCTTTGATCTCCTTGTTCAACATGGCAGAGAGGATAACATCCTTTAGTTATCACTCTTATAATATAGTTCATTAAGTGGGCTCTACCTCTAGGCTTGCTATTAACCCCACAATAAATTTACTATTCTTTATTTGCAATCTATTTAGTTCCTCCCCAAATTTTTCATATTTAGTTGCTTTGTAAGCTAATGTAGGAACCTTTTCTTAATCAAGGGATCAACTACTACATAGCCATACCAGTGTGATGGTGAATTCTTGTGTCATAATCGTTGATAAGTTATAACCATTTTGTTTGCCTCATATTAAATTTTTTTTGAAGTATATATGTACTTGACTCCATACAAGCAAGTGTAGCCATACCTTAAAGGCGTGAGCTACATTGACTAGTTCCAAGCTAGTTCCAAGTCATGAGTGGTGATTTTTCATATAAGGTTTGAACTACAACTAATAATTTTGTCATCTTGCACTCATCTGATACGTCTTTTTGAGGTATCACTGTAGACCACAAAATCTATGCCCTTGCTAGGTAAAGTCAAAATTTGGGCATATACTTTATCCAAGCATACTTAACCTCTTTATGGGTCAATTGAGTTAGTGCCAGTGGCCTTTGGAGAACTCCACAAAATTCTTATAATACCTTTTCAATCCAAAAAAGTCCCATACTTCTAACACATTGCTAGGTCATTGATGAATACCATTTCGCGGGTTCACGGGGTCCATAAATTTGGTCGAGTCATTAATCTAGCTAAAGGCATGATTACAAAATCATAATGCCCATAATGCATGCAAAAAATAGTGAGTTGTACATTCTATTCCCTAATTCTTAACCAATGGTATCCTGATTGCAAGTTAATTTTGGAAAACACTTTTACCCTTTTAAGCCAATCAAATAGATCCTCAATGCTTGGGCAAGGGGTATCAATTTTTTGTTAGGTTCTCTATAATCCATATACATCCGTCCTCATCAACTCATTTTTCTTCTTGATAAATAACACATTCTTTTTGACAAATAACATAGGTGCTCCACTTGCATACACAGCTGATAAATTAGGTACCAACGTACCAGCTGTGGTTGGTGGAAGGATCCTTATAAACTTCCATATCATAACAATTAGGATCCTTAGAAAGGAGAAAGATTGAGATTAGAGAATAGAAGAGAGAAGAATAGGAAGGAGAACTAATCTGCTATTGAGATTGTTTGTGAAAAGTATCAATATAATTGCAATAGTTTTTAAGTTCTCAATATATACATCTTACGATTACAATTCAAACACTAAAAGTTCTAGACAATTGCATATAAGTCCTCCATATCATAACAACCTCCTCCTTTAAGCAACCTTGTCCTCAAGCTTCAATGAATATAGAAGCCATGCAATTGAGCTCAGAGACTAGCCAAATAATCTTGAGTTAGTTTTAGTTGATCCAAGAGTTATAACTTTCTTGTCAAACGGAAAAGAAGACTCAAATTCAAGTGGAGACTCCAAATGTAGACTTGCAAACACATAACCTGCAACAACAAATGGTAGTTTTTCTGCTTGTAAGCCTTTACGGAGACAAACTTCAACATTTTTTCAACTCCACATACCTCCAATTGTTGATAATAGTCAATGTAGTCAATTGCATCAAAGTTTGCATTTAATGGATTACTGCGTGTGACTCCTAGTTCAAAACTGCCAATTTGCAGAAACTTTGAATGCGAAGGCTTCATCCATGTAAAAGATATTCTTGCATTGACATATTTATTTTGATTCTCGAACCATTTGGTAAAAGTTGTGGACATTATACACAATTTCTTTAACTTCAAACCTAGTTCCATCTTTAACTGAGGATCTTTCCAAATCACATTTACATAAGAGCTTCATGCTCCATATAAACTTCCTCGATCACGACAACAGCCTCAAAATCTCCTGAATTCCAATTCTGAAATATTAATCTTGACTCAACTCTACTTAAAGAATTCAACTCTACCTCTTTAGAAACTCCATAAACTTCATTAATACTACCTGATTCGGTATGTACCAAGTCAATACCATTTGCACACTTCATGTTGTTAGTAACACATTTTGGTTGCACTTCTCATCCCACAGCCACACCTTTTTCCAACACTAACTAATGAGAACATTGAACATCACCATTCTTATGCAATTTAGCATCATAAGCATGCCATTTTTTAGATACTGGCTTGAGATTTTCTATAATCCTCATCTCGAGCAGATCATCATGTGCTTTTATGCTCTCTTCTTGCTCAACATTTTTCTTAACCAAGTCACCAACTTGTCCATGAGAAAAGTTCACAAGAACATCTTGTATGACCAGCTCTTAACATCACATCCTAAACCAGATTCTTCCTTCGAACCCATTTGATTTTCTCCTTCAAAATCACATAATTTTTCATTAATAACACTCTCAACATCATCAAGTTGCTCTTCATTCTCCAAATGCTCACATTAAGCATCTACAAATTCATCCCAATAATCATCATGGTTGTCGTTAAAAGACTACGACGCAAACCACTCTTTTGCCATGCCAGCTAACAAATTTGCCACTATACTCTCTTTGTAGATATCTAAAGATTGGTGAACTTTAAAGTATTCTTCACATAAAGCAATCAAATATTTTGGGTTAACACCCAAAAAAGTAGGAAGCTCGAGAAAACCTTGTCGAGACAAAAATTTGTTTACCTTTTTATATCTCTCCGGAGGTAGAATCCAATGTTGCGACATCTCTTTTGCTTCACTCCGGTGACTCCCTGAGGTTAGAACAGAATGGTTATTGTTCCTCCCATTAAGCTCAACCACCCTCGTATCCTTCTCTAATACTCGATGGCTTTTTATTGCTTCTCGGCATTCTTGAATGTAACAGTATTGGTTCACTTCTTGTACTCATTCTTGCCTTTGTTGCAGAACAGGGTTCTCAAAACTCTCATTCTAGAGACCCTTAGTAGCACCCACTTGCGAACCGCTTGATTGATCAACCTCCACCATCTAGGTAAACTCCCCATGATGTCCATCGCCGTGGTCAAATAGGTTTCTTGGCGATTATGTTCTAACCACGGCGAACCTTCCTCCTCGTACCTGTGAACTCTGGCAATGCCAATGGCAAGGGCCCCCAGCGATGCTCCCCATAGCTCTTTTCCTTCGTCTCATGAAACCCTTCTGAGATCGCCTTCATAATCGCCTCCTTCCATGCGTTCCATCGCAACTCTAACCAGGCGAGTCCCTCTTCCACCGCATCTGATCTCGCCTCGAACCCCAAGACTCTTGCATTCGCCATAGCTAACAGTTTCCGAGGATTGACTAGCTCTGATAACACTTGTTATGATCCTTGATCAAGAATTAAAAATAAGAACACTAATTTGGTAGAAAGGGGAAAGATTGAGATTAGAGAATAGAAGAAAGAAAGATAGGAAAAAGAACTAATCTGTTATTGAGATTGTTTGTCAAAAGTATCAGTATGATTACAATAGTGTCTAAGTCCTCTATTTATACATCTCAAGATCACTATTCAATAACTATAAATTCTAAACTATTTCATATAAGTCCTCCATATCATAATAGATGTTGTCCTTGTACTGGGACGCCTTTGCACTGAGCTTCTTGACGCGTCATGGAAGGACGAAACGGTGGCATCTAGTTTCTTGAGTGGTAGTACCTTCCATTCCCTTCGCTTCCCTTCCGTCTGGCCATATGTGGTCAAGTACACGCTGGTATATAAATTAGTAGAATTACTCTCGAGATCCTTTATTTTGTCTCGAATCACTATTTAGTAGCTAAAGGTTTCATTTTTTTCTAAGTCATGAACCTTGTTTTCAGTACTTGGGAACAAAATTGACTCACAAGTTACAACCATAAGTCAATTAAAAACACAGTAAGAAAAGTATAAAAATCAGAATAAATAAACAATTTAAGAATAGATGAAAAAAGAAATATTCAAACGCCGCTGCCACCAACTTTGTTGTATTCGTTATATTAAATATAATATAATAATAATATTGTTTCGCATAAAATGATAACATTATTTGTTTATTTTTCTCGATATTAAAACCATATAGGTGTTAAATAAACGCATAACATTGAAATTTACATTCCAAGGGAAAAGTAAAAATTACCGACAAAAGTCGTAAGTCGTATTATATTATTACGAAGGTCATTCAAAACAAATATTCAAACACTGGTGCCACCAACTTATTGGTATTGGTTATTTTAAATATAATAACAATTTTATTTCGTATAAAATATTACTTTATTTTCTTTTATTGAAATTGGTGTGTAATTATCAATTAATTATGTGATAATCCCGTTTAATTAAATGACTAATACATTATTTAAACCACAAATATTTGTTGAAGCGATTGTTGTGACATGTTGGGATTGGCAACAATGAGTTGTTGGTCGAGTTGCAATCACAAACGAATGGATTCACAACTAGATTTCCAAGATTTGCCTTAATTGCAAATCTATTAAAAAGTTTAGAACTAATCCAAAATTTTCTTCTTTGAGTGGTTTCTTAGGTGCAAAACTTTCAATTCAGTTCCTTTTATAGAGAAATCTAGGTGATGAGGGGCCACCACATGGCACCGCAGACACGCATGTCCGCCATGTGATGTCAAGTGGTACGATGAACACGCATGTCCCCCACGTGGCAGCTGACACGCATATCCGCTACATGGCACTCTGGGGTGCATGTATGTCATAATGTAAGCCACATGGGAAATTTACTCGTAGTCTTGCCACGTAGCAGCCTGGCATGCTGCCATATGGTGCCGCCAGGGATTGTGAAATCACAGTTCTCGATAATTGGTCTCACACCAGGGATTGTGAACTCAATGAATTTTTTCATCCTATCCGATGATTGAATAGCAAAAATGATACTCATTCACATGTTATGGTGTAGATATATTTTATAAGAACACATGTCTTTTAATACGAAACTAGAGTATTGGCCAAACCTTAATTCCAAGTTGTTAAGATAGACGGTATGATAAGTTCTACTTATGTCTTATCACATGTATTACACAAGATCTAAATGCATTAACTCTTTAATGCATTCCAAAACAAATCTTGCTCTTTTAGTAAGACGGCAGTTCATCATAGGACATGCACACCTAAATGTCCAACATCTAGCTCATATCATCCAGGAATTAACACATTTAAGTCCCTCCAAAGTAAACATCCATGTGAGTGGACTACTTTTTTATCTCACATGCTCTGTATAATTATCATATTGCCAAAATAAAATTTCTTTGCTAGAATTTATGAAACTGTCATAAACCTAATGACTTAACATATTTCTCGAACACTTCTCGAGTTAGTACTTTGGTCATAGAGTCCGTGACCATATCTTGTGTAGATATGTATTTCATGAAAAGGTCTTTATGTCTTACTAAACTTCTAACCAAATGAAATTTAATATCTATATACTTAGCCCTGCTATAGAATGGCAGATCATTTGCATAGGCTATAGTTGCATGGTTGTTGCATCAAACTCGCAATAAGTATTCTGTAGTAGTATTCAAATATTTCATCATTTGACAGGCTTCTAATGAGCATTGCCTAGATTCGATTCATATTTGCTTATAATGCCAAATACATAGCAAATATCAGGTCTAGTACACAAGATTGCGTGCATCAAGTAACCAACTACATTGACATAAGGAATCTTTTCCATATTCTCTAGAGTAACCAACTACATTGACATCAACACCATCCTAGAGTAGACGGTCCGAGTTGAGTGAGTTTCTCACGATGATTCATATCAATAGGACTCCAGAGTCTAACATAATCGACAACCTAAGAAGCTACTTCTCCATTACAGAACAGCCTAATCCCCTAGCCAACAACTTAGGCAACTACCTTTTCAATAGAAAATCCCCTAACCAACTAACAAAATAATCTATTAGGATTTTTATATTTCATACCAAAACTCATTTTCATATTCATACTGAAACTCATAATTATACCCTAAGAGAATCATAATCATATGCAATCCCAAATGAGAAATATATTCATAAACATAGCAACCTCAAACTCGAATTCATAATAACACTGAACCAGAAGCAAAATTTGCACAAAGCATAGAAGTCGGATTCTACATAGAACACATACGTAGAACTGATAAAAAAAAGTCACAAGATATACATTTATTGGACAACAAGACTTCACATAGTGACTTCGGTGTCTTAAATAATTAAATTACACATGTATTAAACTCTTATTCCTATCTAAAAAATCTGGCAAGTCTTCATATGGTTCTTGTTCATAAAATTCTCTCTTCACATGAATTCACCGAAACGTACCACCAAAGCAAACGTTAATGCTACAACTATTTTAACAGATTAACCTGTATTAGCTTGTCCACGTCAAAACCTTCTTCCTAGTTGCAGGGAATCATTGACGCGCATGGAACTATTATAATACAGGAAGGGATATTCACATATAATGGACGGTATTAAACTAATTCATAAACGTAATAAAGTTTTACTCTAGCCAAATTCATAGTAATAGATTTCATGACATTAATTACTTCATGAGGTTTCATGCTGCTGCCAAACCATAAATGATGAATTATACACGAACGAACCCTAAATTGTTTATTGGGTTTCGTAAATAACTCTGATTTGAGCTAGTGTAACAAGTTTCATACGTTGGATTCAATTAATGAGTATGTATTCGTACGTATACGATTAGAGTTTTACAGCATTTTAATCTAACATGCGATCAAATTCATTAAAGCATAATTATAATACCGAAACTTTTTTTTTCCAAAAAACTCCCATCAAAATAAAAAAGAAAAAGAGATACAAAATAGTCAAGGCCCACAACATACCTGCTAACCAACAGTCCTGGTGTTGAGCTGTGGCGAGAGTTCGAGGGCCAGCGAGAGTTCGAGGGCCAGCGAGAGTTCGAGGGCCAGCGTTCGCTGGCACCCCAGCGTAAGCTAGGGGGTCCAGAAGCGAAGGCCAGCGTCCGCTGGGCACCCAGCGTACGCTGAGTGCCCAGCGGACGCTGAGTGTTGCTGTTGTGATAGAATCTCCTAATCAGCTCGGAACTCGTTTTAGACTCCTATTTCGACCTAGATAGGTTTTCTTGTATGTAAGGCTTTGTGACTAGGGTTTATGTAAGGCTTTGTGACTTGGTTCCCATCAATAAAAGTTCTCCTTTCTCATCGTTGACGTAGGCATTAGGCCAAACTACGTTATATCCTTGTGTCCATGTTCTTTTGCTGCGACTTTGTTCCCGCGTTGGTATTGTACGATCCTAACAACTGGTATCAGAACTTTTTTGGTAAGAGGAAGATGGACGGTGCAAAGTTTGCTCTTGTGAAGTTCGATGGTTTGTCGAATTTTGGGTTGTGGCAAAGGGGTGTCAAGAATCTCCTTGTGCAACAAAGGATGGTTGTCGCGCTCTCGGAGAAGAAGCCCGAGAAGATGGGGGACCAAGAGTAGAAGGAGATAGAGGCCAAGGCGGTGGCAACAATTCGTTTGTGCTTGGTAGATGACGTGACGTATCACGTGATGGATGAGGTGTCACCAGCTGAGGTATGGAAGAAATTGGAGGCAAGGTATATGTCTAAGTCTTTGTCAAACAAGCTTTATCTTAAGCAATGGTTGTACGGGCTAAAGATGAAGGAGGGCTCAAATTTGAGCCAACATATGAACGGTTTTAGTCAGCTAGTGAGCGACTTGAGAAAGGTTGATGTGAAGTTCGAGGAGGAAGATAAGGCAGTGTTGCTCCTAAATTCCTTACTGGGTTCCTAGGAGAATTTGGTTACAACTCTGACAGTGGGAAAAGAGTCCCTGGAGTTGGAGGAGATCACAAGTGCTCTTTTAGGGTTTCATCAAAGGAAAAAAACCAGAGATGAACGCCCAGAAGTAGTGGTTGTGAGGGGTAACCATGGTGATCGAGGAGGAAAAGATGGAAAGAGATCCATGTTGGGGTCAAGGAGGTTTAGGAAAATTGCTATGAGTGTGGTGAAAAAGGCCACCTGAAGAAAGATTGTCCAAGAAAACCTCAGGATTGTGGAGGGTCGGGTTCCATGAATATTGCCTCAGGTTCGAACTAGGCAGATGGTGACTGTCTTTCTATTTTATCAGGTCCAAAGCATTCGGATTCCTGGATTTTGGATAGCGCCTATTCCTTTCACATGACATCCAAGAGAGGGTGGTTCGACACGTACAACTTCGTTAATTCAGGGATGGTGACTATAGGTGATGGTTCTGCTACTAAGATCACTGGCATAGGAGATATCCGCATCACGATATGGGATGGTATCATGGTAAAGTTGTGTGGAGTTAGGCATGTTCCGAAGTTAGAGAGGAATCTGATCTCATTAGGAGCCTTAGATTGTGGCGAGTACGGCTACAAGGTAGTAGGTTGTCAAATCGAGGTGGAGATGAATATTGTGGTGGTGATGAAGGGTGAAAGAGGTATTCAGAGTTCCTACAGGTTAGTGGGGCGTACTGCTGTAGATGGAGTCACATCCTTGTGTTCTGAGGGAGAGGCAAGTAGCTCAGGTCATGTGAAGTTGGTTCGCGAGAGGGAGCAAAGGCTCGACATGGATGGTTTGAGTAGAGCTGGGATTTGCAGAGACATGGATAGCAAGCTATGGTTGCTTTATAGAGGCATGGTTGGCGGGGAGTCAAGGTTGTCTCGGAAAAGCTTTGTTAGCTGGGCCCCACTATGGTTATTTAAAGGGTCGTACACATCAAAGATGTCTGATTGACTTAGCATTGGGCATGAAAAGCCATTGGTGACATCACGTGCGAGTCGGGTATCTCACTTAAGGCTGAACTTTGGTATTCGAAGCATGTTGAGGGTTCTACTAGGCGGAACAAAAGGTTGTCCATTGTATGCTATGGTAGATAGCGTTGGTTTGTGGCAAGGTAATTTGGCAGAAGAGCAGTTCGAGGTTACAGAGCATGGGGCTGACCGGATAATAGAGGGTACGTCTATTAGTGGCAAGGTTGCTTCTGCAAGGGGACTCGCTATTTCGGGTTCAATGGAGACTAGAGGGTATAGGCCAAGTAAGCTCGGAAGCTTGAGCTTTGTGGCTAGCCCTAAGTGATTGAACAAAGTGTGCGAGAAAGTTAAGATGGTCGTATTGATGATGGTGGTTATCTACAGTTAATGGAGTGAGTCAGTATTCGAGTCATGTTTCGCAAGTTCTCATGGTTCTTCATGGGGTGGAGTCTTCGTCAAGGTAGAGTTTATTGAAGTTCGGGTGGAGCTTCATGGTTTCTTGCATGGGATGATTTCTCGCCAAGGTAGAGATTGTTGAGTTGTGGCGAGAGTTCGAGGGCTAGCGTCCGCTGGCACCCTAGCATATGCTGGGTACTGCTGTAATGATAGAATCTTCTGATCAGCTTGGGACTCATTTTGGACTCCTATTTTGACCTAGATAGGTTTTCTTGTATCCCAAGTGTTGTCCACTATATAAGGACATGTTACTAGGGTTTATGTAAGGCTTTGTGACTCGGTTCCCAATAATAAAAGTTCTCCTTTCTCATCGTGGACGTAGGCATTAGGCCAAACCACGTTATATCCTTGTGTCTGTGTTCTTTTACTGCGACTTTGTTCCCGTATTAGTATTGTGCGATCCTAACACCCGATAGTCAGGTGGGGCAGAAAAAGACCCACCATCATCTAGCTAACAATCCTGGTAGTCAGGTGGGAGAAAGAGATAAACCAGCATCAACCCATGTTATCCAACAAATATGGTAGTCAGGGAAGGCAAATAACAAAGAACTAGAACAGCCTAAAAGAAATCTCGTCAAGTGACGAACCTTTATTAAGGCTGACTAGACATGTCATGGCCGATGTGGCTAGATAGTGAGATTGGGAAGCTTGGCCACCAGCCGTCCTCTGTGAGGTGAGTCAAGGCATCTGCCACCTGGTTCTTCTCTCGGAAGATGTGGGTAATCTGCATCTGCATCTGTATCCTATATGTAAGCATGCGCAACTAGCAGGACCGCCAATTCCAAAGAACCACTACCTTAGGGGTCTGAAAGAATATTAGTACATATGCTGAGTCCATCTCAAACCAGAGGCTGTGCCAATCCAGCCCAAAGGCAATCTCCAATGCTATGATAACTACAAAGAGTTCCGCCTCGAAAGTGAAATAACTTGATATAGGATGACTGAAGCAACCTTTGACAAAACCCTGGCAAGTGCAAAAAACCCCCGTAGCCCGACCATATCCTGGTATGCCCAGTGAGCTACCATCTGTATTACACTTGAGCAAGCTCAGAGGGGGACACTAGCAAATAACCTCGATGACACATAGCTCATACCAGCTTCGGTGCAATACCGAGTTCCTGGAGAATATCCTGCTCTTGTTGTGAGGCAAAGCAACCCCTAGTTGAAAGAGCACAAAAAGCGCATCTAGGCTACAATGCTAATCCCAAAAAATGCACACATTGCTCTCAGTCCAGAATAGCTAGCTGGCAGCAACAATACCCACCCTTCATAATAATCCGACCTGAGGGTTGAACTGTCAACTCATCACTTCCACTACTAACTTATTTAGGCTCAAGAAGGGTTGCCACAGAACCACGAAGAGACCAAACAAGTAGTGCAAAAAAGAAGTCATAATCGGGTAGCATACCAACACGTGATTATGGGACTCCGCCTCCGCCATGCACATGAAGCACATACTAGGTCTAACAAAGCCCCGTCGAAACATAATATCTGTGGTGGGAAGTGCACCCAAAATGGCCTTCCATAAGAAGATAGAACGCTGTGGTAGGATAGCAGCATCCCAGATCCAAGAACATCACTACACTAGAAGGCGAGCAAGTCTGAGATGGTCGTAAGCCACTTTAGAAGTGAGAATTCCATCCCAAGCTTGGGCCTACATTTTCCTGTCAATACTCGTTGGACCAAGACAGTGTCGGCAAATATCCTAGACTACACCTAGATAAGCCTCATAAAAACTCTGGTGTAGCCACCAACTACCCTCCCGCCACTAAACTATAATAGGGAAGGTGCACAACAGACAGAGATGCTCAGGTTGGCCCACTCTCTCTGCAATCACGTACCCTAGCCAATTATTCAATAAGAAATCGGCTAGGGAGTCCTTACTAGCCAACATATGAGAAGAGCGAATAATATAGCAAGTAACTTTGTACTCCTCTCAGTACAGATGAACAAACATACCTCCGTGGAGACATATCTGTCATATAAATCAGCCAGTCCTAGATGTAGTCCAACTACCGGGCCAAGTCGTGCAAGATGGACCAAGTAAGCCTACTCAAGAAAGCCAGGTTCACTTTTCAGATTAATCGAAGGCCAAGCTCGCTTTCCTCCAGTGGGGCACAAACACGATCTTAAGAGATAGTGCAGGATGCATGTTAGTGAATGTCCCTTATCCATACAAAATGATGCATGCACATATCTACCTGCTACAGGAGAGCGACTGGCCACTGATAGATCATTATAGAGTGTGTCAAGAAGCCTAATATGACTGACTATACCAGATAGACCCATCCAACCATAAATAGCAAAGAGCCCTTCCACCGGGAGAACTTTTTGATGATAGTGTTAGCAATGCCTTGCAAGTGAACCTGGCAAGGGGACCCAAAAAACAAAGGAATATCGAGATAAAAAAAGGGCAACTAACCAGCTGAGATCTCTAGTATGTCCAACAAACACCCTCTCTACCTCGTGGACATGCTCTTGCTAAAATAAACCCAAGATTTTACCGGGTTATAACACTGATTGGATGCTACTGTATAGTCCTAAAACACCCTCTGTAGTAGGTGACAGTTTGCCTTAGAGGCTTGCCTAAGTATGATCACGTAGTCTGTGTAGAGTAGGTGAGATGGGAAAACACTACTCTGCCCGATCCAAAAGCTTGCAAACTTGCCTCTAGCCACTACCCACTGTAGTATCCTACTGAAAACCTCCTCGGTTGTAATGAACAGGAGTGGTGATAAAGTTTCACCCTGCTGCACCCCCTGAGAATATCCAAAGTAACCTGCCAGAACTCTATTTACCAGAATGGATAGCTAAGTAGAGTGTAAAATACTGAGCACCGACTCCCTGAATGCATCTATGAATCCTCAAGCCCGTAGCACCATAGTGAGAAACTCTTAGTGCCCAAATAGTTGATACCCTTTGATGCTAGAGCCATACAATCGTGAATCTTGCGACCTTGCACAAACCCAAACTGATGAAAAGATAGCAGAGAGTCTCAAATTGTACCAAATTTGGAGGCCAGGATCTTTGTCACTAACTTGTAGACAAAGTTGCCCAAACAATAGGCCTATAGTCCTCAAGTCGGGGGCCCTTAGGGTCTTTGGAATCAAAACCACAAAGTTGGCATTAAGCCCAGCCAAAAGACAACGGAAGACAAAGAACTCTTGTATAGCCATAACAACATCCATACCAATAATCTCCTATGCAGACTAAAAGAAATGCCCACCAAAGCCATCAAGACCAGGGGCACTAACTGGCTCATGCCAAAGATAGTATAGCTTACCTCATCCGCAAACAAAACCTATACTATCTATACATTCTGATCCTCCTAAACTCAGCTAGTTAGTAGCGACAACAACGATCCAATAGCAGTCTGATCCAAAGGGGACCCTGAGCTGGTAAACATCTACTAGTAATATGAAATGATGTGGTCCCTAATGCAGACTAGGGTCCTTCAAAAGCTATCAGTCAATCATCATAGAGGAGATACCCAGTCAGGACCTACAAATATGCACACTACGGTAGAAGAAAGTGAAATTTTATTCTCTGTTCCAAATCTAAGTAGCCCGTGCCTATTGTCATAGGAATGTGCTATATTGCTCTAGTGCGACATTATAGACTCGCAGTGCCTCCATCTCCTTAATAATCAAGTCATCTTGAGGACTCGCAATCTCAAGCTACCACTGTACCTCCTCAATCTAGGTCTCTACCACTACGACGTTCTACCTGAAATCCCCAAATATTTCCTTATTCCAGGCCACCAACGTCTACTTCAGTTGGCAGAGCTTGTTATCAAGAAAAGTATTGTAGTCTCTATTACAGCCTGAGTGGGCCATGTCTATCATACTAGAGGCAAAAAGTCTGCATGAGAGGTCCATATCATCTAAAGGCAAAAAGGCTTAGGCCCTTGCGAGGCCCCACTCTTCTGGTAGTCTAATAGGATAGGCCTATGATCTGAGATATTCTGGAGCAGAGCCCAATACTATACCGAATGCCATAAGCCATAAAATCTGGAGTCACTAGAGCTCGATCCAACCTGGACTCCATGGGACCGGTCATTCTCCCATTGGAATATGTGAACTGCTTGCCTGTCAAAGAGATATCCATCAGCCCTGCAAAGTTAATGTATGCCTGAAAATTAATACAGGATTAGGTAATAGGCAATGAGCGACTCATCCTCTCATGGGCCCTTAAGATAATACTAAAGTCCCCAATCAACATCAATGGTCCTGTCAGTAGCATCATCAAATCATCCCATAAAGCTTAAAGCCGATAGTACTACACAGGCGCATAGATAAAGTCCAACAAAATACTATGCTGCCACTAAAGAGTGCGACACACAACCACCTGAGAGTGCAAAGAATGGTCTCCAGAAGTAAAGAATCTGGCTAACTGGTGAGGACTTATAAGTTTGGGATCCTCGACCCTCTCTCCCTACAAGGCAAAAACCCAGAGATGTCCAAAATCTATCAGGAATAGAGTATAAAGTAATCATATGTTCAGAGATAGCCACCCAAGATCTGGCGCAGATAGTGCTCCCAAAGTTGGGTACAGGCATGCGCAGACTGAATATCCTAGATATTCCAATATAGAATATTCATGGGGCCTTTGGGGGTAGGTCAATGGAAGTTAATCTCTTTTGTCGCAAGCACTGAGTCTGGTAGGGGAGCAAAACCTGATCTTGTTCTGCTCCTAACTCTTTAAGGTTTGCCCAAGCTCGGGAACCAACCAAAGACATCATATGCAGGCTAGGCTCATCCATCTCATCCATAATAGTAACTATTACATTGGTCGTATAGAGAATGGGTGAGGCACTCTCCCTGAGACTAACTCTCTCTACGCCCACCTATATAGTATTAGAAGCAAACTGATCTGAAGTACCTAGCTGAACATGGGGTCGCCCACTGTCCACTACTTATGGCATCTCATAATCCATCTGTCTTGTTGCAGGCTCTACCTTGAACCTTGGATCTGTGAATCCATAATCTAATCAGGAGCCACATAGGCTGTATCTGTCCCTATGTCTCTTGAATGACCTACATCCGCAACCACCACTGAAGAAGTCTCCTGTACCAAAGTCTCAGAAGTGATTTCAGCAAGAACCTCTATCCTGCAATCAATCACGACCTATTCTCCACTCTCAATCTCCTCTCACTTCTCCTCCTCATCCAAAATTGCAAAGGCATTCCCTTTCATAAGAGAGATAGGGGTACCTGTGTCTACTAGAGAAAAATATGTCATGTGATTCGGGCTAGCAAAAATCACACGACCTATATACTACCACACTCACCCCTTTGGGACCTCATCCACCTATTGAATTGGCACAGTAGGAACTTGGGTCATTGCTGCCACTGTATCTATTTTAGTCTACTATGGTTTTGCCAAAGTTAGGCACTTACAGGCACTAGACATGTCCATGCACTTTACAGTAATTGCAGAGTGTCATAGGATCCTAATACTAAATCTCAATCTCTACCTCGCCATAATCCAAAACTAGAGTGACATGGGAGGGCTTGGTCTTGGTAGGCTCAAGCTCCACCAGTACCTATAGACCATTCACTCTGTCTAGAGCATCTGTGTTTAGTCAAACCGGCCTACCGACTGCCTTCGACAAACCAAAGACAATATTTGCTATAATGTTCTCACTACTCAAACCCACCAGCCGAATCTAGATCCTAGTCACTGAAGTCTCCTACTTAGTGAGTTTGAAGAATGGAACCCACTGCTAGAGAAATAACTTGCCTGTCTATAGCTTCTAGGAGCCTACTGCCCATATACGTGCCTTATCTGCAGGCATATAAAACTGGAAGCAATAATAGCCCATACCAATCGAGATCATATTCCAAGCTAGAGAGCCCCATAACCATAACAACTTACCTCGCAAAGTAGTAGAAGTACATGGCTTAAAACCCTTAGGCAAAACTAAACTACCAATAAAAGCATGGGCTCCAAATTCATGACACGTCTAAGAAAAGGTATGTCCAATCACAAGAGCTGGTTTTCCACCAAGTAAGATAGGGTTAGGGCAAGTACTAAAAAGGTCCAACCCCCAGGCTGGGATCATGCTAGAACAACATAGGAGGGGTGCCCAGCTACAAGGGGGCTAAGTGGATGCTGTGGCAAATGGTGAAGTCTACCCTACTCGTAGTGGCTCCAAAGCCATACTATTCATATAAGTCTATGACCTATGGCTTACTCGAGATACTGCATCCACAACTGCCTGTAGCATGTCCAGTAGTAGGTCCAACTAAGCATACTATCTCACAAAGGTGTCAACATGGAATGTAGTGTTTTGAAGGAGCATAGGGAATGAGTATAGCCAAGTCTCTAGCATTATCAATGGATACATTATCTATAGGAAGGCAAGGCTCAGTGCCTGACATAGGGTGTAAAACAGTTGTAGAAGAAATATCATCAAAATGAAGCAAAGTGGATAGGACTTCCCTAGAGCTGGGATAACAGCTCACTGCTGACGAAATAAGATTCAGTGATCCCAAGGCAGACAAACCACAGAAATCCCCCATGGCTATGACTTTGATCAAGGACACACAAGGAACATCATGCTAACACGAGGAATACACCTATAAAAACTAAACAAAGGCGGGCCATAGACTCAGTGGGTCAAAACCCATGGCTTTGCTCTATGTCCCCATAGTTCTCTGCATAGGGCTACATGGGCAAGACTAGTGAGGGCTAGGAGGTTGAGTAGTGACTGGTTGAATACCTCAACTGCATAGAGCGACGGTGGAACATGGAAATTATTATATAGTGGCTGCATAGGAATATGCAAAACCCCTGATTGTTTGATCAGGGGCAGGATCAGAATAGCTGCAACTTGGGGTTACCGGCAAGGCACAGTGTGAGGCAGCTACAAGAGGGTCAGAACACTGCCTTGTGGAGCAAAAACTATACCCCTTATATGGGGTTCAGGAATAGTAGTCATGGGATAGGCAGACCTCCACAATGGAGGGAGGGACAATGTTGGCAGGGCAACGAGGGTAGTACTCTATAGCATGGTGGCAGGCCTGGTAATAGTAGGTGTTGAGAATTTCTAGCTGCCCATAAATCCTAAGAGACTAAATATGCTAGAATCAGCATGAGCATCATGGAATAGTAATAACAAGGGGTCGTGCATTGCCCAAGGCATCGCAGCCCACAGCAGGAGGCTGGGAACTACGGGTGGGTATCAAACTGGCTGAAAAACTGGCATAGTTCCTACAAAGATTGAAGTGGCAGGATGGGGAAAGTAAAAATTGGCGGTAGGCTGTGATGAAACATGTGATATGACCATTAGAGGGGTCATTCAGAGGGGTTTGGGGTCTAGGGGGTGGCAGTCCATGCAGAGGAGGCCACCGGCAGTAGTTGGAGGAGAGAAATTGACAGCGAAAAAAATTGCCCTCCTTTTTTCTCCAAAAGTTTTGGAAGATTATTTTTCTTTATGTTAATATCGAGACTTAAATTAAATACGTATGCGCTCAGAATAAAAGATAAATTCCACTTACCTGATTCAATCCCTCATTCAAAATCTTAACCTTCACGATAATGCAACCTATTGATTTTCTATGGATTTCTTTTATTCTAATAGTCTCGCTCTCCAATCCTTGTGATCCCTCTATATTTTTTTTCTTTATGTGATAGCCTCTCTAATTTGGCCGTCTCCTTCACCTTCAAACAGTAAGAATTATCCCAAAAGATAAGGGCGGCCAATTCTTATTTAGGGTGAAAACCATAGGGTTTCCTAGCTATTTAATATATATTTGTCACTATCCAAGGTTATATTATTTGACACTTTAATTATCAATTCTTACAAGTTTTGCTACGAGGGGCCGTGGTAGCAAACATGCATGTCTGTTCTATGTGTCAGCCATGTGACACTCGGATGCATGTATGCCATATGGTAGTCTAGCGTGATACCATATGGCATTGCTATTTTTTATGGCAACTATGTCAATGCCATGTTAGCACTGATGTCAACTCCTCCTTATTGTGTAGATGTCAATGCCATGTCAGGGATGACTGACCCATTGACCCAGCCTGTACGCCTGCTGGACCCTGGCCCAACAGCTTACTTCTCTTGATAATGTCTATCTTATATGTGTTAAGCATTGTTTTAAAATTGGACAATAAACTGGGTCAAAATTAGTAATCAGACCCTAATTTTTTGGTTTGTTAGGTTTTTACCCAAATCCCCCTTTTTTAAATTTTTTTAATTCCCGCCCTTTTTCTTAACTCCCCTTTTCTTGCCATTTCTTCCCCCTCCCTTTCTTTAATTATTTCCCTCCTCCTCCCTTTTTCCCCTCCAATTCTTCTTCTTTATTCCCCCTTTTTTTTTTAAATTATCATATTTATTTAGTTTTAAAAATAACATATTTATTTATTTTGAAAATATAAAATTTGGTTTGACTAATTTTGAAAACACTAGTGTTAAGCAGCCATATAACATGTATGTTTCCCTCCCATAGAAAAGCAAAAATTACACACGAAAGACAAAAGTATGATTATATTCCAATGGTCATTCTATACTAAAGTCACCTTACCCTATATTCGCTAAAACAGAAGAATAGGTCACACTACCTTAAATAATTTAAGGGAAAATGGCCCTCAGGCCCCTCGGGTTTGAGTGAATTAATGTTTTAGCCCCTCAATTTTTTATTATCATTTAACCATCATATTTGTGAAAAGTGTATATTTTACCCCCTCTCGCCGGTATTCGATGATTTCTCCAGCAGAATTTGACCTGAGATTAAAAAAATACCATTTTCTTTTAAGAAAACCTAAACAAATTCTAACAAAAAATTCCCGCCTAGAAACTCCCTCCTAAAAAGCCTCTTCTCTGCAATTTCTTCCCCTTCCCCATAACCCACACCAAACTCCTCTTCCTCGTATATCTCTCAACCCCACATTCTGCATTGTTTTCCAAATTACTAACCTTGAAGCCACTATTCCTCAAAAATCAACAAAACTCGTAGTTTAAAAAACCCTAATTTCTCAAAATTGGAACGTGTTTGCTGAGACTCGTCTGGAAGAAGCTAGACCATATTATAAGGGAAGACTTTCACGCTAAAGTCTGTCTTCAATAAGGAGTTAGTATGCTATGACAAGGTACCACCGAACTACTATAGTTTCTTGGATTTGAGAAACGATGCTAGTAAGGCTTTTTAATTGAGTAGTTCTCTGTATGAGTATAGACTAGACATTGGTATGGAGATATCAAGTGATAAAGAAGTGGAGTTCATGTTCAAGTACTATGAAGACAATGATGTCATTCAAATTTACATTGAGTCGGATGAAGCAAAACCATCTCTATTTTGGGACAAAGTGCCTCGTATTGTTAGAATGGTTTGTTAGGAAGAGGATGCAGATGTTTTCCCTCAAGTTGAACATGAGGTTCTCCCTCAAATTGAATAGGACGTTCTCCCTGAAGTTAAACAAGACGTTCTCCCTTAAGTTGAACAAGAGGTTCTTGTAGTGGCTAAAAGAGAAGAAGAGAGTCATAATATGGGTATTGGAGAAGAAGAAGTAGAATATGTGATTCACGATCATAATTTTTGAGAAGATGAGGATGAAGATGATCTTGATTATTCAGGCTTGTCTTCTAATGGATCTTCATCAGAAGATGATGTGTGTGTAAACAACATGTCATATTAGCATTAGCTGGGTGTGTGTTAGTCATCTTTTGGGTAGGTTTGAGTCAAGTTCTGTACATAGTTTATATTATTTTGTCGTATTGCATCAAGAAGAAATAGATCTATTGGGTTGTGTATGTTTTGTAGGTGTTTGGAAGAAATGGCTAGTAGGACAAGAAGCGGTGAGATCATGAGAAGAGTTGATGAAGAATCAAAGTACTATTGTGGTAGACCCAATGGACACTGGCCTCCTAGCGTATGCTAGGGGGGTTATAGTGGTGAATTGTGGTAGGAGACCCAGCGGTGCTGGCCCAGCCCAATAGACAATCACCTGTTGCAAATGTTTAGTTTATTTAGGTTTCTTTTTAATTAGAAGTTTGTAACACCTATATAAGGTGTTGAGACATAGTTTAAACTCATTCTTGGATGGATTTAGTGCAAGACTCATTCAATTTATTCAATTCAATTGCCTTTACATTCAAGGATTGTGATCAATGATTTGGATCTCCACTCGACATGGTATTTACATACTTCATAATCAAGAGTTATTTTTACATTCAATTGCTTGATTATTTATCAATTGCTTGGTTTGTATCTTGTGTTAGAATTAAGTTTGACGACTTTAGTTCTTAACATGGATTGCATCCATCATATTGTTTATTTATTCTTGATCGCTATGCAATTTTAGGATTAATGACCCTAGATTTGCATAATAGTTCATAGTGTAGAATTAACCAACAAATTCGTAGATTTTACTTGCTTAGATTAAGATTGAGAATAAATAATCCAGTACTTAGAGAATTGATTCGTTTGTTCCTGTGGAGACGATCTTTTTTACTACTATATTACTTGTGCTATCGTGTTCTCTTACATGTATTCCTAACCCGATATTTCTCATATCAAGTTTTCGGTGTCGTTGCTTAGGACAGATTTGAATCAATCTGTCTTTAATATTGGATATAGTTTTCTTAATCTTGAGACTAAGCTTTGTTACATCTTCATTGTTCATCACTTTGCTTGATCCTCTGTGTTGAGTTTTGTAGTGTAGTGAGATTGCAAGAGGTGTATGCCATAAACTTGTTTTGACAACCAACCTCTTCTTAAGTAAGATCCTAAAATTGAACAAACTGTTCGCTTGACAAGAAGAAATCAACACAAGGAAGAGATGGTGGATCAGAATCAGGTAGTTGATGCTTGCACAAACAACAATGAGAGGAGGCAAACGCACCCTAGGCTAGCTGATCTTTGACCCAGTATTGCTTACCTAGTTGTGGAGGCCAATATTTTTGAGATCAAATCTAGCCTCATTTAGATGGTTCGTCAAGACTAGTTCGGGGGCTCTCTTACAGAAAATCCAATAAAGCACATCCAGACTTTTGAAGACCATTACTCAACAGTCAAGTATAATGGTGTCTCACTAGATGCCATTCGGCTATGACTGTTCAAGCAAAGCCTAAAGGATGCTACGAGAAAGTGGGTGGACTCGTTTCCTGTAGGCACCTTCACTACATGGATCTTCCTAACTATTTTGAAGAAGAGCATTGAAAATTTTGACGCCATTCCCTTGACTAAAGGGTGTAGTGTAGATCTAATTCGAGATATTCCTCAAAAGATGAAGGATCCAAGTAGCTTCACCATTCTATGCACTATTGGAGACAAAACCTTTTAGAAGGCACTGATAAATCTTGGGTCCAGCATCAGTCTAATGCCATTCTCTGTATTTCGGAAGCTTGGATTGGGAGATATAAAGTCTACATCAATAGTTCTCCAACTTGTAGATCGGTCAGTGGCTAGATGATGTGTGCTAGTTTAGCCTTATGATTGCATATCTAGCTGATGAAATAGGCGTTATTCTTATGATGATTATGGCATTCTTATTGGATATTTACATAGTCTTCGTAGGTAAAAGCAGCATAATAGGGAGCAAGGCGAGGAGGCGGATTGAGATGGAGGTCGTAAAGGGAATCCAATGGGCACTACAAAGTCAGTAAGTGCTAGGCGGAGAGGAGCAAGTTTTGGAGCAGCAATCACTATAAAGTTAGCAGGCACTGGAAAAGCTAAAGGCATCTCTGGAGCAGCGGTCGCTAGCTCATCCGATTTGGCAATTTTGACCTACTAGTTAGGAAGAACCCTAGATTTTTTAGGTCTTTTGGCAGCTTCATGAGTGTGAAATACACTCATTATTCGTGTCCTTTTAGCAAGTCATTCTTAATATTTTAGGTTGATTTATTTGCATTTTAGTTGTTGTAGTATTAGTTTTCGTTCACTGTGTGTTTTTGTAGAGTTTATCATTTTTCATTGAGTTTGCTTGTTTTTAGGAGCCTATTCAAGGAGAAGTGGAGGACAATCGAGTGGACACGCATAGGCAAGAATAAGATGGAAGTTGCAAAGGCAAAGAGTGCAAAGTACAGGTAGCTGGTACATGCCAAGGGACATGGCATACGCCAAGTAGCCATTACTCGAATGACCATTCATACAGACGACCATATGCACTCGAAGAAGGATGGGGGACAAGTTTGCTGACTTCTTAGATAATTTGTAGTAGATATTTATCTTAAGATAAGTTAGATTAGATATTTTGGTTCCTATTTCACTAGTAAATTAGTATATAGACTATTTTTGGTTTGTAAGTAAGAAGAAGAAAAAGTGTGTGGAAGAGAGAGGTAAGAAATAGACAAAAACCAAACATTAGAAATAGACAAAAACCAAACATTCTCTCTATTTTTGGACGTGGATGTGAAGACAAGAAAGCTTGAAGATCTTGGCTAAGCTTTCTTACCTTTACTCTTTCCATATGTTAATAAAGATGTATGTTATTTATATAAGCATGTGTGAGTAGTTAAATATGAGTTTGGTACCTTGTTACCTTGCATGAGCCACGGTTTGGTGGGGTGAATATGCTTAGGTTTGTGTTCTTATTAACGTGCCTCATACCATGCTTAGACTTGCTTGATCACCAAGCCTTAGTATCTAGTCAAAACTTGAGACCAAAAGAGTATGGAATTGACGGATTGGTTAGTTTGATGATGAGTAGGCTTCTGGAGAAGAAACCCTTCCTTGGAGACCTACTTGTTGTCCTTTGAGTGGAGCTTATAATTGGTGCTTAGCTAGTTTAGATGGTTGGTGGGGTCGAAAGAATATATCTAGCCTTCTAAGCCTAGTTAAGTAGCAATTTAGACTCATCATGCACAAAAGTGTGGTTGATGTTGCCTTAGAACTACTCGGACCACATCACTTACACTAATAACCCCCTGAATCTTATGGTTATGTTGCTGGTTTATGTACCTTACCCATTTTAGTATCCTTAGTTGTTGTTCATAGTAAGTAAGTTACTAGTAAACCAATAGCTTAAGTTTGTGATCTTTATATTTGTGTTTTAGACTTTAGATAGTGTGTTCAACAAACCAAACTTCATAATCTTATCCTAGACAAGTAAGTGAACCAAAGAGTAGGCCTAAAAACTCAATCCTTGTGGTACGACAACCCCTACTTACTCTTATTACAATTCGCTACAATTCTGCTGATATATTAGCGCATGCCATGTTTGTTCTTCCAAGAGCTTTTTGCTCATGCAAGGTGAAGTTGGCGCGCGCCTGAGCTTTGGGCTGGTTGAAGGTTGGCATACGCCAACCTTGTCCGGCATACGCCAGGCAAACCAAACAAACGACTGATCATCCATTATTAAGTAGAATTAAGGTAGAATATTTAAGAAGTGTATCGTCGCAGCTATGATATAAATATGCCTCTAGCCCTAGTTTAGAAGGCAACTTTTAGTTTAATGATACATTCGAAAAACATTTGAAGGCTCTCAGCTGGATTTGTTTAGTTCATTTTGGGTAGAAGGCAGAATCATTCACACTAAGCTTTCTTTACCTGATCTTATTAATATAATTCATTATTCGTTATTTTGGCTGTTATTGTCATGCGTAGCGAGTTGTCTTCTTTTGAGCGCAATGCCTTGATCATGTGACCAATTGTCGTATTGGGTTATTGTTTGAATATCATGCACAATAGTTGTTAATTGGTTGCTTAATGCTTAATTTAGGTTGATCACCTAAGTTACATTCCGAATTGATGAGAGTGGACCGACAGGCATTCATGTTAGTGGAAGAACCAATTGGCATATTCTTAGGTATTATTGAGACATCTTGACATCTTAAGAATAACCCATTAGGAGGAATCGTCATAATTAAGATTGGGTTAGTTCTAAGCTTTATTAATGAGCGAAAGCGTTAATTATTAACTTAGGTCTTTACGATCTTGGTTTTGTCAACTTAATGAGCGAAAGCATTAAGTAGATACATTAGGCAGCTCTGGGTACTAGTTAGGACTTCATAAGAACCATAATTTTGGTATAGGCAGTCGATTCATGAGGTATTGTGCTCAGTTCGTCTTTATTGTTAAAACTCCCTCGTTTAGACTTATGCATTTTTAGCATTATTTACTTTTGTCGTCATAAACAAACTCTTCTCATTCGAAATAATTGCTACCCAAATTGCACTTTTGTGACTAATTAGATTTGTGTCCAACCCTCAGTTTGAACCTTACTTACCTAATATACTATTTGATTGTGCATTAGATTTTTCATCAATTTTTCATACGTCAAATTGGTGCCGTTGCTAAGGAACTAAAATTTTTGGACAACAAATTTATAGCAATTCAGTTTGTGTAACTCAACTAGTTACGTAACATACGACACCATTGCAGGTACCTCTAGTGCATGCCAAGGACTCATAGTGAAGAACCTGACTTTAACCCCAAAATTGTGCTAACATTCGACATCAGAGCTCTTCAATGGGCACGTCAGAAAGATAGGAAGATGCAAGCAGAAGCGATGGCCCTTGTGGAAGCAACTATTCTACAGCACCAGTGCAGGTCCCTCTTGGAATTATCTATTCCGACATGGAACATACCCGCTAATAATGAAGAACAAAATGAAGGCACCTCGACCTTTCACATTCCCTTTGGAGTGGTCCAACTACTGCAATCAACTCCATTCTCCTCTGGCTCACTTCAAATGGTTTGAGGATGTCAGCAAAATTATGAGATTCCAAGGAGTAACCTCTGAAGCTATCAAACTTCAGCTATTCCCATTCTCTTTATGCGACAAAGCCCGTAACTGGTATGATAATCTATAGGGTGAAGTTCTCACTAGCTGATTAGCTATGACTGAAGCCTTCCTCCGAAAGTACTTCTCCATGGCTAGTCAGCATAGCTCCTCCAAGATATCAACACATTTTGCCAGAAAGAAGGCAAAAATATCTATGATGCCTAGAAGTGGTTCAGGTCCTTATAGAAGCCTTCCCACAGCATGGTATACACTAGAAAAATCTCATGAAGATATTTTACACGAGTTGATGAAGCATCTCAAGCACATATCAATGCCTCATTTAATCGAGTGTTCATGAGTAAGAGAGCCGAGGAAGCTGCTCAGCTACTAGAGGAAATGACAGAAGTTAATGGTATGTGGAATAATGAGTATAATAGGTCAACTCCCAAGGACTCCAGCAAGGGGTTGTATATAATGGACCCAATCAACAAGCTCAAAGCAAAGATGGAAGCTCTCTCTCTAAAAAATTCGATGACCTTCTTAAAAATAAGAGCAAAGCTGCCACGATCTAAGAAGCCTGCCAGCTTTGCAATGAAGCGCACCCCATCATCGAATGTCCATTGATGCAAGAACTTCAAGCTGCTGCAGATAAGCAACCTCCTAAATTTGGGTACTCTCACCTACCAAATACTCAGCCAAACTTCTCTTGATTTGGCTAGTATGCTACCAACACCGGCACTCCATAAGAATTCAAGAAACCATACATAAGTAACCAAGTCAAAGTAATGGGAGACAAGATTGACCAGCTAGTTGGGAAACAAAATAGTGCTTACTCCAAGACTGATCAATTGGTTGGAGTAGTTCAGTAATCCATCCATCAGCAAACACTGATGGTCCAGCATATGGATCAGTGCAAAACTCACCAACAAGAATTAGAGACATACTTGAAGGAACAAGCTTCGCAATTGAAAAAGATGGAAATGGAACTTGGGAATCTGGCTACCTTAAACATTCGCAAGCCAATCGGCACCCTACCAAGCAACATGGAGAAAAACCCAAAAGGAGATGTCAAGGTCGTAGCATTCAGGAGTGGAAAGGAAATTAAAGTTGTTGTCAAAGCTCCCAGACCCGCTGAGGTAAAGGAACCAAAAGTTGATGCAAGATTAACATAGGACAAGGAGGAACCAGTTGCACCTCTACCACCTAAGATTCTACCATCACCATTTCCCCAAAGGTTGAAGAAAAAGCCAGTAGTGGATGAGAACTTCCTGAGTTTTATAGACAAGGTCAAGGAAATTCATATCAGTGTATCTTTCCTTGAGTTGCTCAATCATATGCCGCTCTATGCCAAATTTCTCAAGGAAGCCATTACCAAGAAGAAGATGTGGAATAAGAGTGAAATAGTCACCTTGACCACAAAGTGCAACTCACTGATCTCCAAGAACATACCTGCTAATCTAAAAGATCCAGGAAGTTTCACCATCTCATGCCATATTGGAGAAACAAAATTTGACAAATGTCTTTGTGACCTTGGAGCAAGTGTTAATCTCATGCCCCTTACTATCTTTTGATAACTCAAGCTTGGAAATCTCCAACCAATAGAGATGCGCCTTCAGTTAGCAGATCTATTAGTCAAGAGGCCACACAAAATTATGGAGGATGTCCTCGTGAAGTTTGAGCAATTCTACATTCCAATAGATCTCGTGGTCTTAGACTTTGATCCTGGCAAGAATTTCCCCCTTCTCCTCGATAGACCATTTCTCAACACAAGTAAAGCCTTGATCGATGTTAACAGAGGCAAGTTGATCTTTTGCATTAGTGATGAAAATGTGGAATACAAAATGGCCAAATCACTACACCACCAAGATGACGAGTATTGCATGTGCATTGCTTCTGGCATGCACAAAGTCTCAGATATGGATGAAGTTCTTGTAGACTCATAGCAAGTTCAAGTTCCAATTGGGCCAATGACAAGGGCAAGAGCTAGGAAGTGGCAATCTAATTTTAATGGACTTATGGAAGAAGTTTGGGCTCAAGCCAATACACACAAGTCAAGGGACATCCATGAAGCCCAAGAGAAGCCCATGCATGTGTTGGAGGCTATTTTGGAAGCTTGAAGATCCATGCTTAATCTGGTTGGAAGCATACAAGAAGATTCAAGAAAGACGAGCTATTTTGGACGTGAAATCTTCTTGTTTAGGGCGTGCTAACTACTTATATATTATGTTTTAGATTTCCTTCTTATTTAGTTTAAAGTTTCAGCTAGAATAAGCCTACTTAGGCAAGAGAATAATTGGCCAGCTTTAAAACTCCTTTTTAGGAGTTAGTTTGTTTAGGAAGTTGTGAGACTTTTGGAGCCTATATAAAGAGGCCTCCTCATTCAATAATATTCAGAGAATTCGGAGAATTACTTAGCTGTGGCTAATTGAGAGTTTAGATACTCACTATGTTCTTGCTTAGGTTGGTGAGTCATCTTAGCTAGAATAATACTTTCACTTATCAAGTGGATCATCCATCCCCGCTTGTAGCGTGATACGACCTTAGGTCAAGGTTCATAAGTTCTTGCTACGGGTTGAGGTTCAATTTCGTGCCTTGGTTCTTGCGAGTTCATTGTAGGTTGTGATCTAGTTCCATTCTGAAGTAGCAAATGGTCTGAGTTGGTGAATCTTTCTGCTGAGGTTCACATCTCATGGACACTAGACCTCTATAGTGATCGATAAGAATGACAGTCTTGCAATAGTTCATCAGGCAAAGGATAGTGAAGCGATTAAAGACAAGACCACCATAGAAGTCATCTCGACATGGGAATTGAGTCATAGGGCACCTCCCCTACCAGACTCGCTTTGAGAAATAGAGACTATCAATCTAAGCTAATGACTTCAAATTAGCATGTCTAGCATTTTAATTCATGTGACATTATTTTTTGTATTTTTGCATACTTTATTTTTATCTTTTTGCTTGCATGTCTTTGTAGTGCGCGATTTCTCTCTCACATACATCATCATTTGTTTTGCAGATCCAATGTCCATTTGATCAAGTGATCGCTACATTCATAATGGTCATTAGGATGTCTAGACTAGGGAGAGATCCTTCTTCAGAAATAGCAATTGCTATGGTTGTAGTGGGCGTTAGGCAAGGAATGGTCAAAGGAGGAGATTTTCTCGGGTCTAGGGATTGCTATGTGTGTAGCAACAGCTGGAAGTCAGGCAATTTTGGTTAAAGCGTAGCAACCACCTCTCCTACCTCATAGAACTCATAACCTCCAAACCCAGCCGCCCTCTCCCATACTCTCTCAAAACCAACCCCAACTCATCCTCTCCTCCCTAAGCCATACCATGGCTCCCAAGGCATCAAGCTCTTGCCACTCCAATGCTTCAAAACATCGAAAAATTGGCACTATCGCAATTCTAGGCACCGATTCACGACCATGGCATCCTGGTAATATATCAAACAAGTATGGCACACCCTTCCTAATCTTCCATGAATAGGAAGGTGACAGATATGAAAAGTTTAAATCTTGCTCTGTCTTTTTCCATTGGATGATTGATTGGGAGTGCATGTGTTTATTTTGTATTGAACATGAGTTGCATAAGGTGTTAGAATTTGTTAGTTGGCAATTCTTTGCTAACCTAACTATCGACATTGACTCCTAGGTCGTATTAGAATTTTAGGCATTAAGAATGGGGGTGGGTAGTTGGATTTTACTTCTTATAACACTGTTTATAGCGCGTGGCAAATCCTTTCTAGTTTCCACTACTTTAAGGCACCATCTCCGGCCATCATTATTAAAGAACTACACATTAGCATTCTACACTGCTTTATGAATCATGGTTTTAGTGGTCAGCACCAGGATGGTCGGGTCACTAGGGGTCACGTGCTTTACTACATGTAGTATAGGAAGTTGTTTAGCATGTTCGCATTAATTTGTGATGTCATATCTCATACACTTTAATGGAAAAACCCACAGAACCATAGTCTTCGAACTCTTATCTACGCGTTGTAGCACATTTTCTTCTAGGTCATGAAGCTCCTACAGAGAAAGTTTCAAGCGGTGTCATTAATCACGATCAATTGGTAGCGTGGCACTTAGTTTCCAAGGTCAAGTAGAATGGCATGACCTCCTATGTGATCATCAAGTGGGAGGAATGCAAGGCTCTACAGGACTGACTTTGTGAGGATGACAGCTTCCCGATTCTGGAGCACCAAAAAGAAGTCAATAAGCTGTCTAAATGCATTGGTAACCTGGAAACCCAGGTTGAGACCTTGACCGACTACATCAACGACTTACAGCTCTAGGTCAAGACCTTAGCCAATGATCAAGTTGAGCACTAGGAGCAGTACCACGCCGATCAAGAAGACCTCTGAGATTGGCTCGTGGCCCAACATAAATATAATGAGCATCATGATGCCACTGATGCAACAAACTAGGCCTGGCTCTAGAGTCAGTTTGGATCACCACCTCTAATGCATCATTGACCAAGGAGCCTCATTCCATCTCCTTTCACTTTTCTTTGTTGTATTTTGTCTGCATATGTTTCTTTTCTATTTTGTGCATTGCATGTTGTTTTAAGTCTGCCCCACATTGAGGACAATGTTTCAACAAGTGTAGGGGTGTTTACATAAGTCTATGTCCCTGTATATTTTGCATGCTTTCGATCTTTGTGTGGCTATTTTTGTGAATCTATTTGTTCATGTCCCATGCGTACATTATGTTTATTAGTTTGGTTTTTCTTTGTTGTTTTTGTTTCTCCATTTGGTTTGATGGATGTGGCTTCCTCAGATTGTGTGTGCCTTGTGCTTTTGATTAAAGTGCTCTTGTCCTCTGCAAATGAAGAACCCCATTTAGAATTGTTGAATTTTTGCCACAAGCCCAAACCTCACACCACTCAGGAACCAAATTAGAGAGCAATGTATAACACTGTATAGGGATAATATCCTAGGATGTTTAGGTTAGTGGTCGTACTATATGAATTAGACTTGAGAATTGACAAGTGACCAGGTAAGAATATTTTAGCCAAAGGATAAGACAACCATCTCTAGTCATTCATGAGATGCGTACGTGATTTGGATGATGAGAGTGGTATGCCAATACTTAGTAGAACTTCCTAGAGTAGGATTAGTTACATACCAGGGGCTATTTTGATGATTAAGCCTAGAGCCTTAGAGCCAAAATCCCTCTATTATCCATTATTTAGCCCTATTGAGCTTGGGCCTATTTATTAAAATGATTTAAGCCAATGTATGAACCCATATTTACAATCTACCCCACCTTTGACAACCCGGTCTGAGGATGCATTATGAACTCATCTCTTGGGAGAATTATGTAAGGGCTCACTTGGTAGAATAGCTGGGGGAAATAGTTGAATAATGGGGGAGAAGGGTAAAAGTAAGGCTAACAAAGATGCCAAGACCAGCCACCTTGAATGGGTGCAAAGGAAAGAAAACTGGAGTCAAAAACAAAAAGAAAAAGAAAAAAAGAAAAAAAAAAGGAGAATGTGGAAAGTTGGCAAAGAATAAGTGAAAAATGATAGGAAAGTGGAAAGTTGGAGAGTGGTTATGAAAAGAAAGCACAACAAAAGGGTGGCGAGTCTCGCGAGCACAACAAAAGGGTGGTGATTGGGCACATTAGGATGAGCGATTAGCAGTCATAGGGTAAGAAGCTTAGAATAGATGAGAGTTAGAACATCTATGTATAGCTCCTCGGATTGGGTAGTTTAGCTACCTCCTATACATTTATATCCTCACCCTGACCTTAGCCCTATTACAGCCCAATGGAAAGTCACTCTTGAGTATTATTGAGTAGGACGTATACCATTTTAAGATCTCGAACATGTATTTGAGCAATAAGAAGTTGACCACTAGACATATATACAAGTATAAAAAAATTTGAACCTCGGAGTGGTCAAGCCTCTAGTATAATCCACTTAGTATGAAAAGTAGGTTAAACAATTAAGGGTGTCATATCTATACTATTGCTATTCCGAGCACTTCAATAAGGTAAATGTGTGGTGAAGGGGTACGGCTTGAGGTGGATTGATCAACATTCAAAAAGGACTATTTATTCTATGATACTGATGCACTTTTCTTGAGAACAAGTAAAGAAACAAGTGTTTAGCCTTGTGATTGTGCATCTAGCTGATGAAATAGGTGTTATTCTTGTAATGATTATGGCATTTATTTAGTGTATTAGTTCACTATTATGGTTGAACTCCGAATGGTCGCTTATTGGATGCTTACACAATCTTCGCATGTGAAAGAAGTGCAACAGAGAGCAAGGCGAGGAGGCAGATCAAGATAGAGGTCGAAAAGAGAATCTAGTGGGCGCTACAAAGTTAGTAGGTGCTAGTTGGAGAGGAGCAAGTTCTGGAGCAGTGATCACTATGAAGTTAGCAGACACTGAAAAATCTGAAGGCATCTCTGAAGCAGCGATCGCTATAAGTCTAGCAATCACTGGCCCGTCTGATTAGGTAATTTTGACCTACTAGTTAGGAAGAACCCCAGATTTTTCTAGTTCTTTTAGCAGCTAGGTTGTAAATATGCCACTAGCCCTCGTTTAGAAGGCAACTTTTAGTTCAACAATACATTTGAACAACATTTGCAGGCTCTCGGCTGGATTTGTTTAGTTCATTTCGAGTAGAAGGTGGAATCATTAAGACTAAGCTTTATTTACTCAATCTTATTAATATGAATCATTATTCGTTATTTTGGCTATTATTGTCATGCGTAGCAAGTAGTCTTCTTTTGCTTAAGGTTATTGCTTATTGCTTATTGCTTATTAATATGAATTTATTATTCGTTATTTTGGCTGTTATTGTCATTTCGATTGTCGTATTAGGTTATGGTTCGAATATCATGCGAAGTAGTTGTTAGTTAGTGGACTTAATGCTTAACTTAGTTTGATCACCTAAGTTACAATTCGAATTGATGAGAGTGGACCAACAGGCACTCAAGTTAGTGGAAGAACCAATTGACATATTCTTAGGTATTAATGAGATGTCTTGATATCATATGAATAACCTATTAAGAAGAATCATCATAATTAAGATTGGGTTAGTTCTAAACCTTGTTAATGAGCAAAAGCGTTAATTAGTAACTTAGGCCTATACGATCTTGGTTTTGTCAACTCAATAAGCGAAAGCATTAAGTAGATGCATTAGGCAGCTCTGGGTACTAGTTAGGACTTCATAAGAACCATAACCTCAGTATAGGTAGTCAATTTATGGAGGTATCGTGCTCAATTAGTCTTTATTGTTAAAACTATGTCATTTACATCTTTGCATTTTTAGCATTATTTACTTTTGTCATCATAAACATACTCTTCTCGGTCAAAATAATTGTTACCCAAGTTGCACTTCTGTGACTATTTAGATTTGTGTCTAACCCTCAGTTCAAATCTTATTTACCTACAATACTATTCGATTGCACAATAGATTGTTCATCAATTTTCTGTACGCCACTAAACTCAAGGGAGTCGTAGAGAATGTACTGGTGAAGGTTAACACATTGATCTTTCTAGTAGATTTTATTGCCATGGAGATGGAAGAAGATCGTGTGTTCCATTGCTTCTTGGACACCCATTCCTAGCCTTGGGAAAGACTAGCATTAATGTGGAAAAAGGAGAGCTGCAGTTCAAGGTTTGCGATGATGAGGTTGTGTTCAATGTCTTTGAGGCAACCAAGTATCCTTCTACTAAAGATGACTGCTATAGGATTGATGTTATTGATGAGATTGTCACCATGCACAGTCTAGACACATTAGCCAATAATAACTTGGAGCTAGTACAGGAGCCTGAAGTGGAAGAAGGGGAGATTGAACTGATAGAGCAGGTATCATGGATACGCACAGTAGAATCTCTTGAACTGGATGACACACCAAGGGAAAAGTTGTAAGCATCCATCATCATATCACCAAAACTGGAGTTCAAACCACTACCAAGTCACCTCAAATATGCTCATCTACATGAAGGTAGTAAGCTTCCTGTCATTATCTCTACTTCTCTGACTCCAAAATAGGAAGAACAACTCCTCCAATCATAAGGAAGCAATTGGGTGGACACTAGGAGATGTCAACAGTATTAGTCCTTCCCTTCGCCAGCACAAAATTATTTTAGAGGAGGACTTTATCCCATTAGTGGAAGCCCATCACAGCTTAACCCGAAGCTGAAGATAGTAGTGCAAAAAGAAGTAATCAAGTGGTTAGATGCCAGCATTATCTATCCAATTTCAGAATCTAAGTAGATAAGCCCTACTCAATTTGTGCTGAAGAAAAGAGGGATTACAGTTGTCCCTAATGAGACCAATGAGTTGATCCCTACATGGGTAGTAATTGGCCATCGAGTCTGCATTAATTCTCAAAAATTGAACAAAGCTACCTGGAAGGATCATTTTCCACTATCGTTCATTGATCAGATGTTGGACAGCTTGGTAGGACACGCTTACTATTGCTTTTTGGATGGATATTTAGGGTATCTTCAAATTCCAATTGCCCCAGAAGACTAAGAGAAGACCATGTTCACTTGTCCATATGGTATCTTTGCTTTTTGTCAAATGTC
Source organism: Hypericum perforatum (assembly GCA_012979155.1). Classification (NCBI taxonomy): domain Eukaryota; kingdom Viridiplantae; phylum Streptophyta; class Magnoliopsida; order Malpighiales; family Hypericaceae; genus Hypericum; species Hypericum perforatum. The sequence continues at coordinate 186,712 of SOPF01027588.1, forward strand.
ATTCGGACTTTATAATGCACCTGCCACTTTTTAGCGATGTATAATGGCAGTTTTCTCTGACATGGTTGAGCATCACAACAAGATCTTTATGGATGATTTCTCAATTTTTGGAGATTCATACGAGGAGTGTCTTCTACACTTGGGAAAAGTACTTGAGTGCTGTAAGGAGACCAACTTAGTTCTTAATTGGGAGAAGTGTCATTTTATGGTCACTAAAGGAGTGGTCCTAGGCCACAAAATCTCAAACGAAGGTTTGGTAATTGACAAGGCCAAGCTGGAAGTCATAGACAAGCTTCCTCTCCCACTATCATTTAAAGGTTTTCGGAGTTTCTTAGACCACACTAGGTTTTATCGGCGATTCATCAAGGATTTCTCCAAGATCACCAAGCCTCTCTGTAAGCTACTAGAGAAACACACTCCTTTCTTCTTTGATGAGGAATGCAAGGTGGCCTTCAAAACACTAAAAGAGGCACTCGCATCTACACTGATCATCATATATCTAAATTAGGAGATTCCATTGGAGATCATGTGCAATGCAAGTGATTATGCAGTTGGGGCAGTTCTAGGCTTAAAGAAAGCTACAGGATTCCAAGCTATTTACTATGTAAGTCGCACCTTAGATGATACACAAATCAATTATGCAATAACAAATAAGGAATTTCTAGCAGTGATCTTTGCTCTTGTCAAATTCTGAGAATACCTGCTTGGAAATAAGGTGACTGTGTACAAGGATCATGTAGTCATTCACTACCTCTTTACTAAGAAAGATGCAAAACCAAGGCTTATTAGATGGATCCTCCTTCTCTAGGAAATTGATATAGAGATTCGGGATCACAAAGGTGTTGACAACCTAATTGATGATCATCTCTTATGCCTTGAAAACCCATCAGTAACATTTTTCTCTTCAATTAACGACTTTTTACCTGATGAACAATTGTATGCACTAGATGTGTTTTTAATCCCCTAGTATGCTGATTTGGTCAACTTTCTTGTAAGCAACATCATGCTCCCTAACCTTTCTTTTGACTAGAAGAAAAGATTTCTACATGATGTCAGGTGTTACATATGGGATGAACCATATCTCTTCAAGCAAGGAAAAGATCAACTATTGTGAAGATGTGTCCCATACAAAGAGCAAGAACTTATCCTTCACCACTACTATAATTCCCCATACGGCGGCCACTTTGTTGGTGAACGCACTACTGCCAAAGAGCTCTAAAGTGGATTCTACTATTCAAGGATGTTATAGAATTTGTGAAGAGGTGTGATCATTGTCAATGAATAGGTAACATATCCCGTCAGCATAAGATGCCATAAAATAGAATCATGGAAGTTGAGATTTTTAATGTCTAGGGCATTGACTTTATGGGTAGTTGACTATATCTCCAAATGGGTCAAAGCCATAGCACTACCGACCAATGATGCCAAAGTAGTAATCAAGTTCTTGCAAAGGAACATCTTCAGTCAGTTTGGAACTCGCAGAATTCTCATCAGCGATGGTGGCAAATACTTCCAAAATAATATGCTCACAAATGCATTGGTCAAATATGGAGTCACTTACAAGACTGTGACAGCTTATCATCCTCAAACCAGTAGACAGGCAGAAATCTTGAATCGAGAGGTCAAGTGAATTCTTGAAGTCACTATCAACCCCCCGCAAAAGGACTAGTCTAGCAAGTTGGACGATGCACTATGGGCGTACAAGACTACATACAAGACCCTCATCGGGATGTCCTCTTATCAACTTGTTTATAAGAAGACCTGCCACCTCCTAGTTGAGCTTGAACATAAAGATTATTGGGCTTTACGCTGGCTGAATTTTAACATCCATAAAGCTGGTGAAGGGCGAATGCTATAGCTTGCACAGCTCGACAAGTTTCGCGTAAGCGCTTATGAAAATACCAAGCTCTACAAGGAAAAGACCAATAAGTGGCATGACAAGAAGATCCTTCATTGTGAATTCTCTGTTAGCCAACAAGTACTTCTATATAACTCACGCCTTAACCTTTTTCTAGGAAAACTCAAGTCCAGATGGAGTGGCCCATACACCATAGTTGCCATTTCACCCCACAGAGCAATTCAGATTCAAAATCCGGACAAACAAGAGGAATTCAAGGTGAATGGGTAGCACTTGAAGGTGTACCTTGGTGATCAATTCGATGCACAAGTATCATGTATGGATCTTGATGACCTAGCACCTCAATAAGACTCTGCCATTGTCAAGCTAACAATATTTACTTAGAACTACTTATTATATTAATCTTGTTTTTCTTCAATTTAGTGTCAGTCATCCGAGTTTCCCTGAGTTTATGGATTTATAGGAGAATGTATATAGTGTCACCTCAAAAAAAAAGATGTTGTTTTAGGTGTATTTTTGCAGGACAACAGGTTACAAGGAGCCACGCTACAAAATCTGGATGGGGAAGAATCGAAAATTGCAGCACCCAGCAGATGATGGCCTCCCAGCATATGTTGGGGGGTCGAGAAGGTTTTTTGAAGAGAAGCTAGTGGATGCTGGCCTCCCAATATACACTGGAGGCATCCAGAAGGTTTTTCGGAGAGGAGCCAGGAGATGCTAACTTCTCAGCCTACGTTGGGGGGTACAGCGAGACAAAAAAAACCCTTACCTCCCCTCACAATCCCTCCACCAATCATAACTCCTCCTCTCCTCCCAAATCCTCCAACTCTCCACCATCGTCCACCACCCACCATCATCGATCATCATCCTCACCTTACCACTACAACATCAGTGTTTCCCTCCCACCAACTGTGCCCTTGCCCCGTAGTGCTGAGCCTACAACCACCATCCTTCACCATGCTGATTTACCATAACTATTTCTTCTTTTTTTGACACCGGACAACCCACTACAAGTCTTTATGAGCTATCAACTGGGCTTTAATCTCCTCAAAGAGGCTTCCTCGTGATGTCTGACACCATTATGGACTACCATCGTTGACCATTGTTGACCGCCATTGACCACCACCATGGCCCCCAAAGCATCCAACTCAGCTACTCTGAAATGTCACTAGACTGACCCCAATCCTTCGGCAGGATCTACCTCGCATCCACCTATGCCAACCAATATAGCACCAAGGTATAATACTTATTGTCCAATCTTTCATGAATGGGAAGGTATTAGATTTCATAAGTTCGACAAGTGCAAATTTGTTGAGTATCATATGATTGAATGGGATGAGATTCGTAGCCTAGGCATTGAGCAGGATTTGTGTACGACTTTAGATGAACTAGGGTGGGCATTCTTTACTAACTTGACTGTAGAGATTGACCTTTATGTTGTTGTCAAATTCTATAGCACTGTTGTAGTAGTCAACAATAATTTATCTTTCACTACACAAATCCACGATATGCCAATCACTATTGATGAGCCTTTGCTCATTAACTTGATAGACCTCAAGGGTGGGGGTGGTCCACTAGATTTTGGCACTGTGCAACTACCCATAAGACGTAGTCTCCTGCTATTCTCATCCAGGACCTCTACGTGAGTATCATGCACTATTTCATGTGTGCATGTTTTATTGCTCAGTATAAGTGTGATACCCCGTATATGAATTGTGTGAAAGGCTTAAGTGATTTGATTGTTACTATCCATATCAACAAGGTGCACCTTCTTTTTGGGCACATATCCTGAAAGAACTCCAAGGTTAAATGCGTTTGGCCAAGGGTAGGATCAGGATGGGTGACCTCCTGGGAAGTTTCCCTGGGTGCGTGCGAGTGAGGACAAAGTACGCTGAAAAGACCCGTGTTGGTATAGTGGAGCCAGTCGGTCAAATCATAGGGCATTACATTTGGTATCAGAGCGACCTCAGCTTGTACGGTGTGATTCAGGAATCGGATGCACCTACAAGCGAGGGATTCTGGGACTGTGTGTGTCTGGCGTGACGAGGACGTTGCGTATTTAAGGAGGGGTGAATGTGATACCCCGTATATGAATTGTGTGAAAGGCTTAAGTGATTTGATTGTTACTATCCATACCAACAAGGTGCACCTTCTTTTTGGGCACACATCCTGAAAGAACTCCAAGGTTAAACACGTTTGGCCAAGGGTAGGATCAGGATGGGTGACCTCCTGGGAAGTTTCCCTGGGTGCGTGCGAGTGAGGACAAAGTACGCTGAAAAGACCCGTGTTGGTTCAGTGGAGCTAGTCGGTCAAATCACGGGGCATTACAATAAGAATAGTCAAGTCACCCACATCCAATTGTATGCACTTACCTAGCGCCACCTCTCCAAGACCGAGAGCTATGGCACCACCACCTACATAGTCATCAAATGGGAGGATTGCAAGGTTGTCAAAGACCAACTTTGGGAGGACAATAACGTACAAATTCCAAAGCACTAAGCCAACGTCACTGACCTCGCCCAGCGTATCACCGATCTAGAAATCCAAGTTTAGACCTTAGCCTCCGATCAAGCTGCTTGCTGGAGCAATATCAGGAAGACTAGATGTCTGCACAAGCACATCATGCAGCCCAAGAAGCACATTGAGCCTGGCTCTAGAGTCAATTCCCACTACCACCACCTTTGCATCATTGATCAGGTATTCTTGTTCCCCTCTCCTTTTTCTTTCTTTTGCATTTATGAGACTTTTATATGTTGTGTTTGTTGTTGCATGGTATGCCTCCACTCATTAAGGACAATGTGTTCACCAAGTGTGGGGGCGTGTATGCTGTGTTTTTAAAGTTTTGTATTTGTTTGTGAATCTGTCATGTGTTTTGTTTGTTATGCATATGATTGAGTCTGTCTGTGTATGACATGTGTTTTTGATTGAAGTGGTAGTGTACTATGAAACTGCTGGAAATATTCCTTAATTTTTGAACTTTTTGTTAGAAGCTAAGCCCCATATCACACTAGGGATCCAATTGAGTTGAATGCATAAGGAAGACATAGCAATCCCACCCTCAGTAGTTTAGGCTAGTTGTTGGACTTGGTAGGCTAGACTAGAGGATTTGATGAGGGACCTTGTGAGGATTTTGAGTCGAAGGGTGAGACAATCGTCTCTACTTTTGTTCATGAGGTACGTACATGCATCGTGTTATGAGATTGATATACAAACACTTGGTACAATTTTGTAGTGCGAGGTAAGTTAGATATCTGGGGCCATTTTGATGTTGAGCCTAGAGCATGAGAGCCAAAAACCCATTCTTATCCATTATTTAAACCCATTGAACCTAAGCCTATTCGTTGAGTTACTGTTTGCACACTACTATAAGAGCCAATATCTAACCCCGACCAACCTTTAACTATTCAATTTGAGGGATTAGGATATTATTTTTGGGAGAAAATTGTAAGTATGCATTTAGTAGAATAACTGAGGGAATTGAACGCAATGGAAACAAAAAGGGTAGAATTGAGGTCAGCAATCAAAAACTGGGATGAGTTACTAAGAATGTGCAAGAATGTGTGAAAGAAAAGAAAAGAAAGAAACAAAAAGAAAAGAAAAGAAGAAAATGAAAAGTGTGGAAAGTTGGAAAAGCAAAAGTGAAAAATCCAAGGAAAGTGGAAAGATGGAAGAAATGTGACAAAAAGAAAGTACAGAACAAAAAGTAGCAGCTTATCCTGAGTGAACAAACTCTAGGATATGGGTGTATTGGGTTAAGCGCTTAGTTGTTATAAGGTGAGATGCTTAGTATAGCCCAGAGTTAGGCTCATTGTGTAATCCTCGGATTGGGTGGTCTAGCCATTACCCAATTATTTATCCTCCTTTTACTGTAAGCCTTATTTAACCCTATGCAAACTCTCTCTTGATTATGAACCCCACATTACTTGAGATAGTGTCGAGTGTAAAGTACGGCATTCTTAAACCTCGGATGTGTATGCGAGTGATAGAGTAGTTGACTACTATTTATATGTGAGCATATAATGTCCAACCCTCTGAGTGGTCAACCCTTTAGTTTAGAATGCTTGGTGTGAATACTAGGTTAAACGATTAAGGGTGGATTATCTGTTGATCTCTTATTAATGATGCTTGAGTGTGTGAACTATGTGATTGTGGATATTCTTGTGATGAGAGTTTGAACATTGAGGCACCATATATTTAGTTATTCTGATGAGCCTTCCTTGAGGAAAAGCAAGGAAGTAAGTGTTGGGGTATGATGTGCATGTAAACACATGTTATATTAGCATTAGTCGGGTGTGTGTTAGTTATGTTTTAGATAGGTTTGAGTCCAGTTATGTGCATAGGTTATATTGTTTTGTCGTGTTGCATTGAGGAGCAGGAGATATATTAGGTTGTGTATTTTTTGTAAGTGTTTGGAAGAAATGGCTAGCGGGACAAGAAGCAATGAGATTATGAGAAGAGTTGACAAAGAATTGAAGTGCTGTTGTGGCAGACCCAGCATACACTGGGGGTTAAAGTGGCGAATTGTAGTAGGAGACCAAGCGGATGCTAGTTGTCCAGTGTACGCTGGTCTGACTTGATAAACAATCACCTCTTGCACCTGTTTAGTTTATTTAGGTTTCTTTTTAATTAGAAAGTTTGTAACACCTATATAAGGTGTTGAGACCTAGGTTAAACTCATTCTTGGACGGCTTTAGCGCAAGACTCATTCAATTTACTCAATTCAATTGCCTTTATATTCAAGGATTGTGATCAATGATTCGGATCTCCACTCGATGCGGTATTTGCATACTTTGTAATCAAGAGTTGTTTTTACACTCAATTGCTTGATTATTTAATGATTGTTTGGTTTAGTATCATGTGTTAGAATTAAGATTGACGACCTTAGTTCATAACATGGATTGCATCCATCGTATTGTTTATTTATTCTTGATCGCTATTCAAGTTTAGGACTAATGACACTAGATTTGCATAATGGTTCGCAGTGTAGAATTAACCAACCAATCATTGGATTTCACTTGCTTAGATTAAGATTGAGAATACATAATCCAGTACTTAGAGAATTGATTCGTTTGTCCCTGTGAAGATGAACTTATTTACTACTATATTACTTGTGCGATCGTGTTCTCTTGCACATATTCCTAACCCGATTTTATCGTATCAGAAGACCTAAACTTAGATGAAGATTTCATGGTTGAGGAAAATTGTGATGCGACTAATTAGGATTTTCAAAACTTAGCTCTTGGGGATATAGAATCTGCTAATGAAATTTTAGATTTTGCTGAAGTTGATTATGGTAATAAGGCTGTTAGGGAGAGCGATGTGGATGATGATATTATTGAAGATGATAATCTATGTAAGAGGGCAGCAAAGAAAGTGAAGATGGACCCGATGACTGATTATAATGGGACACCATTTTCTATTGAAAATGGGAAAGATATCAATTTTTAAATTGGACACTTTTTCAAAGATGCGGCCGAGTTTTGCAACATGTTAAAAGACTTTATTATTAAAGGCAAATATGATATCAGATATGTCAAGAATGAGCAAAGACGAATTACAGTAGTTTGTAAAGCACCATGTCCATAGAGGATTCATGCGTCGAGCCTTAGTGGCCAGAAAGTGATGATGATCAAGTGGTGTTTGGGCTACCCCAAAATAGATTGTACGACAAATTGGTGGCTTGTTAGATGCTAATCCAAAGTTGGATAACAAAACAATACATTCTAGCTTGAAGGAGTGGGGTGTAAAACCAAAGAAGTGGAAATTGTGGAAGGCTAAAACTTACCATAAGCAAGAGAAATTGCATGTTAACTGTGAGTTTCTGTGGATGTTGAACCCCAGGTCTATTGTTAAGCTAGAAGCACAACCACGACTAACTTGAATAAGAAGTGCATTTTCATGAGAGTGTTTGTCTGCTTGAATGCTACAGTGTCTGCATTTATCTATGGTTGTAGGCCATTCCTAGGCATAGATCGATGTCATTTGAAAGGACCATTTGATAGAGTTTTATTGGCTATAGTAGCATTAGATGCTAATAATAGAATTGTTCCTATTTCTGGGCCATAATGAACAAGGAAAATGGTCAAAGTTGGAAGTGGTTTATTAAACTTTTGTATGAGGCTGTTCGAGATCATGCTAGTAGGAAACCTTATTCCCTAATGCTAGACACCGAAGATGTGTGAAACACATTTTTGCTAACTTCTGTCAAGTCTTTAGAGGTGATGATGTAGGGAGCTATTTTTGTGAGTTAGCATATGCCACAACAAGATCTGAGTTCCATAGTACATTAGCTGTGCTGAAGTTACAAAATTTTCCACCTAGAAGGCTTGGTAAGGAAATGGTGACACCTGCTTCATGGATTGAGAAAATTCGAGTTGAAAAGTAGTCTAGACATGGGTTCAATGACTATGTGAGATGCATGAGCAACACAAACAACTTGTTGGAATCATTCAACAGCTAGATTCTAAAGTATAGAGACTTACCAATTAGGGATCTACTAGAGAAGCTGAGATGAAAGTTGATGAGGAGGCAAAATAAAAGATTTACGCTAGCTGAGAAATATAAGTCAAAAGTTGTTCCTCATGTCTTGAAAGAGCTAAGGAAGGTGAGTACTAAGTGTAGGAGGTGCAAGATCATACCTGCTATGAATGGAGAGTTTGAAATCCTTGATGAACAAAAGAAATTTGCAGTTGATATAAGAAGTAGGAATTGCAGTTGTAATGTATGGCAACTCAGTGGAGTTCTATGTCTTTATACTGCAACAAGTTTGGCCTACTTAAAGAAAGATCTTAAAGACTACATTGGTACCTATTTCATGGTGGATATGTGGAAGGAAGCTTATCAGTTCACTATCCACCCGTTGCTAGAAATTGACCTTTCACCAGTAGATGGAAAGGATTATTACCACTTTCCTATCTTGACGAGGCATGCTGGAAGATCGAGAGTGAATATGTGAAGATAATAAGGATAGGGAGAACCATCTCTCAGATCTAACACTCTTAAGTGTGCAGCATGTGGGTTGCTGGGCCATAACATTAGGACTTGCAAAGGCACACCTACCAAGAATAAAGGCAAGAGATCTATGATAAGTTTTTGTCACTATCCACTACTTTATGTTAGTTTCAATATTTTAAGTTCAACTTGGTCCTTTTTTGAACAGCAAAAAGGAAAGCAATAAAACAAGAAAGGTGGACCATCATGTGGCAAATTGGGATCACAAGTGCTTGAGGCTCATTATCCACTTTATAGCTCTTTATACCTAAATGTTGATGAAATGAATTGGCCCGATGACATGGCATCTCAGAGTGTTAGAGCTTCCACCAGCAGAGCTTCCACCAATAGAGTTCATGGAACTATGATTGTAGCAAGTTTAAGGAGGAGTATAAGCTTGCAAAGCAGACCTGCAATAAAGGCCTCACCAAAATCCACTTAGACTCTATTCTTGCAAAGTCGTGTTTCCGTTTCTTTTGAAGTTGATGTATTATCAAACTTACTTAGATGAAGTTTAGAATTTTTTGAAGTTGATCTATGATATCAAACTTAGAAGTTTTCTTTTGTTTTCAACTGGAAACATGATCAACCTTGTTTGTTTTGAAGTGGAGACATGAACCTTAATGAAATCTATTTTAAGTTGTTTTGTATTGGCATTTTGGACATGTCTTTTTGTAGACTACGCAAACACCTTCATTTTGTTGGAACAAAACAAAGAACACAACAAAAGAACCTTTATTCATAAGTTGCAGATTACAACATATCTTAAACATAATTCTACTTCAACTGAAAAAATACAACAATGTTACATATTATCAAACATACAATAAGATTCTTGACCAAAGCTATTGAACGTTAAACATTAGATGCAATCTGAACTTGGTTTTTCACAAGCTCTTTCACCACCTTCAACTCTTCAACAATTTGGCCACAATCTGCAAACATCTTCGAACAAGCACCATCAATAAGTAGCTTCTCTTGTGGCTCACACCATCTAATCCAGTGATAATCATTGCAATTGTTCACATAACTATAATATAATACAAGCAACCCTTATTCTTTTCGCTCTCTAAAATCTTCACCACAGCCTAATTCCTACACCTGCAATTAACATTCTTGTATCTCAGTTCATTAGCAAAACCATATGACACAGTCAATGAAGACATGGCTCTGAGCTTCCTCAAGACCAAGGCTAATACACCTAGGGTTTGTAGCAATTTTAGCTAAGTACTTTAGGGTTCAAGGTTCAGATTCGTCTGATTAAAAGGAAGGCGTGTCAGGAATTAGGATTGCCACTTGATTTCTAGAAATATAGTGTAAGGAATCTACAAGGTTAACTAATTGGGGGTGAGAGAGTGGAGAAGGTCATACGAGGAAGAGGGATTCAGGGAGGGTAAGGGGAAAGGGAAAGAAGAAGGAGACAAGGATTTTTTTAGGAAATAGTATGTGGGCGGGGGGTAATTTTGTAAAAATGTCTTTGGGTTTGTTTTATAAAAGAAAAGGATATTTTTGTAATCTGAGGTCCACTTTTACCAGAAAAATTGTGAGATTCTGGCTAGAGAGGGTAAATATACACTTTCCACAAACATAAAGGGTTGAATAATACAAAATAATAGAGTGGCTAAAACATGAATTTTCTAAAACCCGAGGGGCCTGAGGGCATTTATTCCATAATTTAATCATCATTTCCTTTCTTCCAAGCTCATTGCGGAACCACTTTGCCTTCATTTTGTTTCCAAATAAAAAATGAGAAACCAACAACTACCTTATCACCAATCTTTTTAATCACCAAATATTTGGGCAAACAAATTTAATTTTTGTGTTAAAAATAAAGGTATGATAATAACTCTTAATAAATATTGTCCATTAGTACGTTTTCAATTACTTAAATCCAATACCTATTAATTAGAATAAAATAATTTTACCATTGCTTAAATAAGTATTTATAGATTACCTTGTCTAATTTGTCTCACACGAAGCATCGAGCATGACATCTTTTTATGAGTGGCCTCCAAGCCAAACTGAAACATCCCTTACTTGGTCTAGCAGCCGCCTTAGACTTGCTTAGTCAAAATAAAGATCATTTTCAAGTTGATTTCTAGGCTATATACCGACCCCACATAGCCTAAATAATTAAACCATTCCTTGTTTCCCAAGCAAAGCACCTGAACCCTCTTTTCGTGCCCTTATAAATACACTATATTCACCCATTAATCAGCAAACAGAAAAGCATACACACATCTACACTTACAAGCAAGCTCCATCTGCCGCTGAACTTTAGAATTGACACCCAGACAATATCCGGGGTGAAAGAGTAAGAAAATGGTTCAGTTTTGGTCCATCGTTAGTTGCTTCCTCCCTTCCTCTTCTTCTGCCTCACGAGTATCGGCTAGTGATGACCGTTTGCGAGCCGCTTCAAGCATGAAGCTAGATGTTAATAATTTGGAGGAGTCCAAGAGGAATCCTACGACGTCCTCAAAGGCTCCCATCGTGGTTTCTTACTTCCCAGTAAATTCATACCGCTCTGTCTTATAGAAAATTCCAACGGTTAAAAGTTGAACCGAGAAGTGATGGAGTAGACTGTCGTCATTCAACCATATTTGTTAGATGAACAAAACATATGTAAGTCTTTTGACGAAAGATCCGTGACAAGGCATAGAACCATCGGATTTTTGTTGTTGTATATGCGTTCTTTCGATTGGGGAGTACATCGACTTTATAAGATAATTGATTCGTTGTATTTTTTTATTATTAGTAAGTTGTCAATTTACTGAGAGTTGTATATGTGTGTATGTGTTTGTTCAATTACTTTGTCGAATACAATGAAGACTTGGGTGTAACACGCCGGGATTCAATTATAATAATAGTTAAAGTTAGGTGACCAATATATAAAAGGGGCATAATATAAATAGAAAGGACGTAGACTTTGGAAGTATTTTAGACATTTGATATCAATTTGAAGAAACAGATTAACAGTTCTCTTCTACTCCTATCTTTCTTCTTCTACCAATTATAGAGCTTGTGAATCCTCGAATTTCCTAGGAAATGACGTGTTAGTCGAACATGGAAGAACGGTTCCACGTTCTTAGGCGTAAAAGTTTGCAAGAAACCCACTATTTTGAGTTGCGCGATGGTCGATGTGGCTTTCTCAAAGGGTTGGGACTTGAGTACAAAGGTCACGTACCAGAGGGGCACCAAGAGTTCCTCATCCAAAAAGTCGAAATTGAGCTTCGTCAAAGCCAGAAATACTTTAATGAGTTCTTGAACGAGTGGGCCTCAAAAATCATTGATAATAAGGTAAACTCTTTCTTATCCCAGGAGTTTTTCAAGTCTCCCTTCATTTTTGGGCATTAGCCTCAAAGATTGGATTGAGAGTTGTGAGGAATATTTTAATGTTTATCCATATGTGGAGATTTATCAATTTAGCCAAATGGTAGATTTATTGGTCGATAGGGCAAAAGAATAGTTTGCATTGTGGTTCTTTAACGACAATGAAGAAGATTATTGGGATGAATTTGTGGATGCTTTGTGTGAGCAGTTTGAGGACAATAACGAGAATGGTGATGAATAAGTGCGTTATGAATCAACTGAAAAAAATCTAACGAAAATATTGTAGTTCATGGAGTCTTGTTGGTGAACCTTATTCTCATAATCTTTTTGAAGTTCTCTGTGATTATGAATGAGAGAGCTAATGTGTGTGTAAACACGTGTCTAATTAGCATCATTTTGGTTTGTGTTTGGTTGTGTTTTGTATATGTTCATAGCGTGTTTTGTGAGTGTTTAGTAAGTTTTGTCATGTCGCGTCAAGAAGTGGGATGTCTGTTAGTTCTGTGCATTTTGTAGGCATTGAGAGAGAAGGGCGAGTTGCGCAATAATCGACGAGATTGCAAGCAGATTTAATACAGAATGAAGGAGTGTTGAGGCTGGCCTAGCGTCTGCTGGGGAGGTACAGCTGCCAAAATCACTTGAAGGCCTAGCGGGCACTAGCTACCTAATATATGCTGGCCTGACGGACTCATACCTATTTTGGTCATAATCGCTCCTGTTTCAGCTAGAATCTTACCTGTTTAGGAATAGTTTTTAGTATAAATAGGATAGCAAGGTATTGTAGAAGACATTGATTGATTCAGACATTCTTAGTCTTTAGACCTAGCTCTTAGTCTTGATCGCTTTTATTCACAAGGATTGTAATCGATAATTCGGATCAATCAAGTAACAAGGTACTTTCATATCTTGCAATGCAAGAGTTGTTTTTGCATTCAATCTTCTTATTTATTAATTACTTAATTATTTCGTATTGTATGTTCTTGAATTCAGATTAGCAATCTTAGTTCATAGCACGAGATTATATTTGTTTATTTCATTTGGTTCAGTTTTGTTTTGTTACATTTGCTTTTGTAGTTATAAAATCATCAACAACCACGTTTAATTAATTTGCTTAGCTTAAGATTTGGAAATTCATAGTCTAGTACTTATCAAAATTGATTCTTCTATCCCTGTGAAGACTATCTGATTTATAACTGTATTACTTGTGCAACCGTGTTCTCTTACCTGTATTTTTAACCCGAGATTTATCGTATCAAAGTTTTGGCACTGTTATCGGTGACAGATTTGAATCAATTATCTTTAGTATTTGATATAGTATTCTTGATTTTGGGACTAAGCATTATTACACTTTCTTTGTCCATCATTGCACTTGATCTCCTTTATTGAGTTTTGTAGTGCAGTGAGGATAGTAGGAAGTGTATGCCACATACTCGCTGAGACAACCAACCCCTTCTTGAGTACGATTAGTGATGCGTCCAAACTTGGATCAAAATACGTGCAAGGATACACGATCGCACAAGTAATATAGTGATAAATTGAATCGTCTTCACAGGGAATAAAAAGAGATTTTGTTCGTTAAGTACCAGATATGCGTTCCTAAATCTTAAGCTAAGCGAATTGGTTAACTTGATTGGGTGATGATTCTAAAATTACCAAGTTTAATATCATTAATTAACATAGGGTTGTCAATCCTAGATCAAATCAACGATATCAATTCACAACAATCAGACTAAATTTATGAATAGATTCAAGGTTGTCACTCTTGATTCATGCACTCACAAATTCATCCAAGATCAAACACATGATTAACAAGAAAATGGACATAGAAACACAAAGTCAACTTAACTATTAAAAGATGAAAACACAATGAAAAGTACCTTCAATAGTTCAAACCAAAACCATAAAATCCTAAACAAGAAAATGGAGAGAGTAAGCTTCCTTGATGATCTTCTTCTTCTAAGTTCCTCCTCCTCTTCCAAGTTCTTCTCCAAGATGACAATAATGAAAATGATGGTGGAAACAAAAGTGTCCTCCAAAGTTGTCTAAAGTATGGTATTTAATACAAAGGTGTTTTTCTTTCCATCTCCTTGTCCCCTTAGCATAAGTTAAAAACCACCTAACAATGTTCAATTCACTTCTTTGCATGCAGCCACGGATTGGGCCAAGGAGCCCATCTTGGGCCCAAAATCATTCTTCAATTTTGGCCCACTCGGAGGAATTTTCGCCAGATCTGGACCCTGACTTTGAACTTGATATTTGGCCCTCTTAAACGCGGAATTTGACGAAGCCCATCAGAAACAAAGTTGTAGCCCCGGATGTCTTCTTTCCAACGCCATCTCACTTGCCTCCATTGGACTCCGTATGCGAAAGTTATCTCCATTTTAGTCACCAGAGGTCAATCCCCGTCAAAAGCCCACGACCCATAGTTGTTTGTCCTTCCTTCCCGATAGGCCCGATTGCGTTCGATGAAGCATGGCACATCCAAAACCTCCATTTAGCACTCCAAAACCTATAAAACCAAGTAAAACATAATAAGACTCAAAAGACATCACGAAAATGGACAATGCACAATATTCACACAAATACCATACATTTCCAACACTAACAAAATAAACAAAGGTAAAAAGACTCTAATAACACGCACAAAAGATGAGTGTTTTTACACTCATCAATTAGGAAATTGAATGAGCCTTTTGTTTAAGAAGAATGAATTAGCACAAGGTTGAGATGGCAGATTGGCAACTCAACAACATTCTAGTCAACAATATGAGGAGGCTAACTCACCCCAGATTTTCTGACCTCAAATTTAGAATTGAGTACCCTCTCAGTTGAGGCAAACAACTTCAAGATTAAGGCTAGTCTTATTCAGATGGTTTGCCAAGACAAGTTTGGGGGTTTTCCTACTGGAAACCAAGCAATGCACATCAAGACATTCGAAGATCACTACTCAACAGTAAAGTATAATGGTGTCTCACTATATGTTATCAAATTACGACTATTCTATTATAGGTTGAAGGATGATGCTCAAGAGTGAGTAGACTCATTCCTTGAGGAACCTTTACTACATGAGATGAACTAGTAGACAAGTTCTTGGAGAGGTACTATCCACGAGGTAAGACCACTCAACTACGCAATAAATGTTTTTAATTCAAGCAGCAGGGTGGCAAATTATTACATGAAGCCTAGTATCGCTACAAGGACCTACTCTGTGACTGCCCACACTATCAGATTCTGGAATGGATGCTCATTCAAATGTTCTTTAAAGGATGAGTGTCATGCCCCGAATGTTAGGCATGTCAACCGCCACAGAGTAAAAATCTCTGTAAGGCCATTCAAGTTCTTAAGTTATAATCAAATCTCAATTCTAAAGGGAAAGCATAAGTAGAAGTGTGACAGAGGGTCTTTAAAAAATACTAAATATGTAGTGATGCATGTCCTCGCCTCTAGTCCTTACTCGTAGCTAGCCCCTGAATTATTTGAGACAACAGCGCACATTAATGAGGATATGCATCTCAATAAGTCTGTACACACATATAATTTCTACATCAACTCATATCATATATTTCATATCAAGTCATATACAATAAAACTCTACAATCAAAGGCATATGCATAAGAGATATGTCATTAATTTGAACTTAGCAAATCTGAGCATGTAAAAAATCACATAGTAACAAAGTTATGAACACATGTCCGTGGTCAAGCTTCTCAAAACTAAGACATAGGTTACCTATCCAACTAACTTAGCCAACTATCAAAATATAACTTACATAGTGATACAATAGATTCATGATGATCATATCACATTCACGTACGGAAACACGATGATCCTAATACATTCACTTATGGAAATGCGATGTTCACCACATATTCACTTATCACAATACATTCACTTACAGAAACACGATGATCAGAACACATTCACGTATGGAAACACGATAATCACAACACACTCACTTACAAAACATGATGATCAAAACACATTCACTTACGGAATTACGTTGATCACAACACACTCACTTACAAAACACGATGATCAAAACACATTCACTTACAGAAACACAATGATCATAACACACTCACATACAAAACACAATGATCAAAACACATTTACTTACGTAGCTCTGGAGTCCTTACACTCATGTTGGAATTTTTGTGGTCCACTAGTAACTACTCCCCCTTTCCCATGAAGGGCCCATTAGGCAAGAGTATTGCTTTCCACAAGCCCAGATAGTCCATGTACCTTTCTATCTATTTGATCGTACATACCTTGGGTTTACCTGATAGCCCCTTAAGCGATATACACGAACTACGGTCCACTAGGTATGGGACAATCTTGCATGTCATAAATCATATCAATCACATATCCACATTCTAACAATCCGAATCCAATCATCAATAATCCAAAGGTACCAAACTCAGAATCAATCACACATTCAAGATCCGATTTACATAAAGATCAATAAATCCAAAATCCAAATCATCAATTTCCAATCTGAAATTCCAGAATTCAATCACACACAATCAACAATTCAGAACAACAAAACAATCACATAACAAAGACAGAATTCACTTGCAACAATCCAATTAGAAATCCAATATCAATCATACAAATCAGCAATTTCAAAATCAACAACACGACTCAACAACTCCACAGTCATAGTCTGAACTTAATAATATGAATACAATCATACAAACCCAACAATCTAGAATAACATTTAAGTCACATAAGACGGATATAATTCACTTATGCCTAACATAACCCTAATGCTAGATAATCCTATAGTTAAAATTATGAGATACACTATTCTAAGTCTCATATTCATTATTTTACCAAGACTCGATGCTGAGCATACAAACAATACAGAATATATGATGATGAAAACAATATCCTCACATACGAAACCAAATATACAAGACAAAACCGACTTACCTTCCTCTTTTCTTCAAATTTGTAGTTGTCAAAGTTTATTTGTGTAGAAGGTCTTAGATATCTTTAAATGACATCTTTACCGTCCAGAATCTTGCCCATGGTGTTAGGAAAAAAACACCGAAGTTTCGTGTTAATCCGATAACATTACACCGTCGGATTTTATAAACAATTGTAGCTACTTTTGGGGCCTACGAATTTTCTTTCTTTCTTTCTTCCCTTAGGGTTTTTCTTTTCTAGCTCTCTTTATATAGATAACTTCTAACCTTAATTTGGCTAATTACTATTTGGTCACTTGATCTTATACTAATATCTAAATTGATTTTATGATTGTCACAATGAGGGTCACAAATTTGAGTCAACCTAGATAAAGTAGCTGAAAGAATATTGATAGAAAAGTCAAAACATCATCTACGAATCATCGAAGCCATGGTCAAAATCAACCACTAATGGGAGAGCAAACTAAAATAAAAAAGGTTGCTAGTGTGCAAAATAACAACCAAATTGCCACTCTTCAAGCTCAAGTGGTAGCTCTTAAATAGGTAGTCCAAACTGCATTTGCACCACAAACGGCACCACCTACTCAGGTTTGCAAAATCTGCACTAGCTGATATAGTATGAATAACTACTCTTTTCATGGAGAAACAATGTAGGTCAGCAGGTACCTCAACAACAAAAACCTCCTCTCGGTGGGGGCAATGCCCAAGTTCTGCCGCCACAGCAACTCCAGTCATATCAATAGAAGTGGTAGTCATATGTACCACCTCAGTAGGATTACTAGATTGCCAGAGTGAAGATAAGTTAAGAAAACAAGTGCTAAACCACGAAGCCACAATATGGAATCTGGAAGTGCAAATTGGCCAGCTAGTAGTCCATTTGAATACAAGATAGTCTGGCACCCTTTAGAGCAATACTAAAGCCCCTCCTACCAGGCATGAGCATTACAAGGATATCATGACTTAGAGTGGGCTAGATTTAGAATATAATGTAGTAAGGTGAATGGTGAAACCTTCAGCAAAGAAGGTAAATAAGGAGGAAGAAGAGCTCAAGGTGGCAAACTCTGCTAAACCAACACCAGAAAGGACTATCCTCCCTCGCCCATCCCATAAAGATTGCAGAAACAAGCAACTAACCCTAGCTACAAGAAGTTCCTAAAGCTGTTCAAAAACTTATACAACAACATTCCAATCTTTGGCGTGTTTGAACAAATGTCAACTTATAGGAAGTAGATCAAGGAATTTAGTACAAAGAAGAAGAACATTGATGAATTTGAGTTTATCCCACTAACCAAGGATTATAGTGTCGTTCTGAGTCACGACTTACCCCACAATATGAATGACCTAGGTAGCTTCATGATTCTTTGCACTATTAGGAACAACACATTTAAGAAGGCACTAATTGATCTAGGCTCTAACATCAATTTAATGCCTCTCTTAATATTCAAGATGCGTGGTTTAAGGGATATGAAGACAACATCAGTAGTTCTTCAGCTTGTAGATCAGTCAATGGCTCGACTATAGGAAATAGTTGAAAATGTGCTCGTAAAGGTTAACACTCTGATTTTTCATGTTGATTTCATTTTCTTGGAGATTGAAGAAGATTGAGACGTGCCCATCCTCCTTGGGTGGCCATTTTTTGCCACTATAAAGACCAGCATCAATGTAGAGAAAGGGGAGCTATAGTTCAAATTCTATAGGAAATAATTCTCTTCAATGTATTCAAGGCAATCATACCCTAATGAAGAGCACGACTATCACAAGATCGATATCATTGATGATCTGGTAATTGAGTACAATGACAAGGCCCTTCCTAAAGATAAGCTAGAAGTAATACTAGAAATTCAGGAAGCAGTAAATGAACATGCATCTCGAAAACAAGTATTATAGGTACAAGTAGCTTATATACTTGAATTAGATGATCCATTAAAGCCAAACATACAAGCATCCACAATCATGCCACCAGCACTAGAGCGTAAACCACTGCCAGATCACTTGAGGTGCGCTTACTTGAGTAGAGATAATGAACTACCCGCCATTTACCGAAAACCAAGACCACCAAAACAACCCCCAAAAATAAAATCGCCACCAACAAGACTGACGTGAGAAAAAAGAAATCTGTCCTAGGCTTGAAACTTATTTACATTAATATTCCAAAATTATCCTTCTGCAACCACTCTCTTTCTTGCGTTCCCTCTTTCTCTCAATTATTTTTTTACTAATAACTTTTTGTTCGATAGGTCTTATAAATCTTATCTCTATCTTTTACTAAATCATTTTTTCACAAATCTTATCTCTATCATATAACATAAACCAATATTGATTTTCTCCTAAAAAAATCGATATGAATTAAACTATAACATTAAAAAAATGAAGAGTAAAAAAAATTGTAATTTTAATTTCTCTCCAGTATAAAAATTTAATTTTGTCCAATTATTGATTAATGTAAAATATTTTTAAAAAGTATTGTTGCTTAGTAAAGATTTCTAGAAAATCAATTTTAGCATAAGAAAGATAAATTGGTCATAGTTTGTTTGTAATGTCCTAAATGATATTTGTTTCCAAATATGTGATACGACAAACAAATTTTTGTCCTACCCTATCTTGTCCTGTAATATTTTGTCATGTCCAGAACACGTTCCAAACACCATCCTTAATTTTCAAATGAAAGATGAAAGATATTTTTTATATGAGAATGGATTTAGTGCAAAAGGTATAAAAACCTCTTTTCACTATCCAGAATTATTTCAAAACATTTATTTAAATAAATAATTGGAAAAACTTTATAGATGGTATTGTGATTAAGTGTATTTTACTATAGGGAAAAGTCCTCCTAGGGCCCTTGTGGTTTGACCCGTTCTGAGATAGGTCCTTGAGGTTTAAAACGGCGATAATCGGTCCCCGTGCTTCCAATTTTCACATCTGAGTCTCCCCCGATCAGGTTCGATTCAAAAATCCAAAGTTAAATCTCGCAATTCCGATGACAAAAACGCCGATTATCGACTCCATGTGACTCACCAAAGTGTCTCTGACATGTAGATACCAGTTTCACATATTTTTGTCACCTGAATTGCAAGATTGAATTTTGGATTTTCGAATCAAACCAGATCGGGGGGACTGAGATGTGAAAATTGAAAGCACGGGGACCGGTTATCGCCGTTTTAAACCTCAGGGACCTATTTGAAAATGGGTCAAACTACAAGGGTCCTAAGAGAACTTTTCCCTTTACTATATGATTCTGTGTTTTGCAAATAATTTTGTGTAATGTTAATTTTTTTTTCAACACAGACTTAAATAATAACCCAAATTTAAACTGATTTCAAAGCTTGAAACGGTATTGTTTTATGATTAATATGTTACGTCACATGCATTTTTTACTTAGTTGACTTGCGAAACATATGTTTCAGTTATTTAGTTTTTTATAATTTTTAAAAAACCCCTCCTTCCTCCCGACAATCTCCTCTTCTTCTTTCTCCTTTTCCCTCTCCGAAACAAAAATTTTTTATGCCGAGACAGGGATGACCGAAGCACACGGTCCTGCTCCCATTAACCCCTTCGGTCCCACCATCGTTAATGCTCCGACCCTACCTAATCCCACCCCCCTCTTCTCGGAAGCAACACCGCCACAAGGAGAGAGTGAGTGAGAGGAATAGGGAGAAGGACAGGGAGTCGAGGGTGCACAGGGTTGAGGTGTTGGAGTTCGTGGATAGTATCGCAAAGGAACAGGTGGTTAAGCAGGATAGGAGCGAGGATGGAGAAGCAGACGAGATTGCAATTATGAAAAAACGAAGAGTTTGATATGATGAACAAGCTAGGTTTTCCCCAACCATAGGTTTTCCGGTATATGGGTCTCACTCTCAGTGGGGGAGGGAGGAGGAAAAAGAAAAAGAAGAATATCAGAAAAAAAAATTTAAAAATTAATTAAACAACATTGGATTGAAAATAATATTTAATTCATTACCAATTCAGTTGTTCAACTAGTTAACAAATCATAGGTAATATGTCACATCAACACGTCTATAATACCGTCCGTAAATTCGGAATTAATTGAACTTTGGATCAAGATTCAAATCTTTATCACAAGAAGATGATTAACTTCAGGACTGAAATAATCATATCACAAAAAATATGTAATCACTAAATCATTCATAATTTTTTTCCTAAATAATTTGTTAACTAAGTCTTACAGACCACCATTCAGGTGGCTAATTTCGTGTTTTTAGGCTACGTGCAAAAAGAGAGAGAGAGAGAGAGAGAGAGAGAGAGAGAGAGAGAGAGAGTAACAGATAATAAAAAAATCATTCATAAATATAAAGGAAATGATACGTCTCTTTCATAATCGACTAGCCTCATTCTTCTCCATAATTCATTATCTTGAAATTTTCGATCATCTCTTCCGCCATAATTAAATAAATCTAAAAGAAGCAACAACACATGTCTTTTCTGTTATCATATATTATGCCTTTTCAAACTCAAATATGCTTTTTAATGTTGCCCATATTATGCAATTTGATACAGCAAGACGCATCTGTTCTGCTATTATTATCGTGCCATTTAACGCAACATGGCCTGCCTGTACAGTTCTGAAAACAAAAGGACATGTCTATTATATTTTCAATATCATGTCATTTACTACAACAGGACATGCTTGTACTGTTCTCAATTAGGGATGGCAATTAGACCCGGATCTTAAGGGTCTACTCTATTTTAGACCCGAAGGGTCTAGGACCCGTTGACTTTGACCGGGTCCTAGATCTGAATCCTGTCCGAATCCTATTTTTTACAAAGAATGAGGGTATGGATATGGTCCTATAGGATCCTACCTGGATCCTACCCGAATTATATATATATATATATATATATATATATATATATATATATATATATGTTGGATTTACGGATACGAGTACTTGATTAGGATCGGGCTATAGTCGAGGCAAGTGTTAGACACTTTCTCCGTAAGACGAGATTGTCCCGTATATTCCAGTGCACTACGGGCTACGGCAATCGTCCCCAAGATACAATGACTATTTTGGGCGGTTCCAAGATCGTTGCACACGACTCTCGAACCTTTCGGGCGAACCATTGTATACCCGGAACTTTCGGACTCAAGAGAGGGAGAGAGAAGAATAATTATTGTTAATGAATGCTTATGCAATGAATTGTTGGGATGAATAAAATGAAAGGAGGAAGGTTCTATTTATAGTAAACCAAAGGTTATGTTGAAATCATTTCAAAAGCCACCAATGAAATAAACTTCAAAAGTCATGTCCAATTCCTTCCTTTCATTTATTTATTTATTTAATTGTTAACAACTTGTGTCCTTTGGTTATTTTTTTTACTTATCAATCTGTCAACGGACACCAACAATCCCCCACTTGGTTAACAATTTAGTTTACTTATCACATGAATGATCACTAATGCATGCAGACTCTAATCGAAATTTCTGACGTGTTATTATTGCATTGAGACAGGTAGCTTGCGGCTTTGAACCTTCTCTAGTAAGATGTTATCGGATTTACTCGCTGCTCGGTGAACGTAATGTCTTGAACCGTCAGCTTTTTGCGTAAACCAAGACAATAACATTTACACAATAACAACCCTAGTATATTTAGGTTCTCACGTTGTGTCCTTTTCGGCCATGGACCATATCTTGGATTCATAAGTGTTTTCCTATTTGAAGCGGCCTCACTTCACACTTACATAGGTGATCTCCTATCGGAAGTATCCTATCATACTTCACCTTCAACAAGGTATAGGAATCATTAAAAGCAAAAAAATGCTTAACCTAGCCACACCTCTACAGGTCGACACCTGGACAGCTTCTGAGAATAGGTTAGGTTCCAGGTGATTAACTGAACCCTCCATAACTTAGTTGTCTCGTTGAACCAAGTTTGTGGGATCTCCACTCATCATGGTTGAGTTACCGCTATGGACGTCCTTTAGTGTGTGGACTTTAGTCCCATTCCCCTTACTGCATTGTACATTTGATCTCGATTGATTCCTTTCATAAAAGGATCAGCTATGTTGTCTTTGGACTTTACATAGTTAATGGTGATCACCCCGCTTGAGATCAACTGCCTAACGGTATTATATCTCTGACGGATATGTCGAGACTTACCATTGTACATTGTACTTTGTGCTCTCTCGATTACAGACATGCTATCACAATATATCAATACAGGAGGCACCGGTTTTCCCCAGCAAGGAATATCCTCTAGGAAGTTTCTGAGCCATTCAGCTTCTTCCCCAGTTTTGTCTAGTGCTATAAACTCCGACTCCATTGTGGATCGAGCTATGCACGTTTGTTTAGAGGACTTCCAAGACACAGCTCCTCCTCCTATGGTGAATACATACCCACTCGTAGATTTGGAGTCCTTTGTGTCCGATATCTAGTTTGCGTCACTGTATCCTTCTAATACAGCTGGATATTTAGCATAGTGTATGCCATAGTTTATGGTATGCTTTAAATACCGTAAAACCCTTTTTTAGAGCTAGTCAGTGATCCTTTCCTGGATTACTTGTGAATCTGCTAAGCTTACTAACTGAGTACGCAATATCAGGACGAGTGCAATTTGTTAAATACATCAAGCTCCCGATAATTTGTGCATACCTCAGTTGAGATACTGGGTCCCCTCGATTCTTAGCTAAGTGTAGATTTAAGTCTACCAGAGTCTTAGTTGGAGGTTTGTCAAAAGCTTCGAATTTCTTGAGCACGTTTTCTACGTAGTGGAATTGTATCAAGACAATTTCGTCTACTTTCCTAGAGATTTTTATCCCTAATATGACGTCTGCTAGACCCATATCTTTCATGTCAAAGTGATTCTTTAACACGTTCTTAGTTTTCCCATGATAATCTCTTTATCGCTTCCCATAATTGGTAAGTCATCCGCGTAGAGACGTATAATTATGTAAGCTTTGGTGTGCCTTTAATGTAATCACATTTATCGCACTTATTGATCTTAGAGCTAGTATAAGTTTTGTCAAATTTCTCTTGTCACTTTTCTGGCATTTATTCTAGCCCGTATAATGACTTGACTAACTAACATACTATATGCTCTAGACTAGGAGCTGCCAACCCTTCAGGTTGCATTAGGCTTAGGTACTTTGACCTTTACTAGCTACCTCCACACTTTAAGGTAACCACATGAATGCTTCTTTCCTTTTCATAGCTCGTATGGGGTTTTGACCCTTTTTCTTGTGTGGCAACTTGCTTAGAATGAGTTGAGAGCTCAGCTTCCCCCCACATTTCTGGGATAAGCCCGAGCTAATCAACATTGCGTTAATCATCTCCTTAAGAGTTTGATTTTGGCATTTAGCCGTACCATTCGAATGAGGCGAGTATGGAGCAGTTGTCGAACGATGTCGTGTGCTCGACAAATTTCTTCAAACGAAGCTACAGATAGAGTAGTCGTCTGATGAATAATGTTGTGCTCTCGACCAAGTTCTTTAAACAAAGCTACATATTCTCCTCTTCGATCACTTTGGATCGTTTTGGTTTTTATGCTGAGTTGATTTTTAACCTCATTCTTATATCTCATGAAGCCTCAGGAGCTTCGTTTTTACCTTTAGGAGATATACATAACCGTAATTCATGCAGTCATTGATAAACATGATAAAGCATATCTTTCCGCCTTTAGTTTGCACGCGTTTCATATCGCAAGTATCTGTATGAATTAACTCTAAAGGCGTGGTACTTCTTTCCACCGAATGGAAAGGTGCTTTGGCCATTTTAGCCTTCACACATACCTCACATTTATCAAAAGGGTTAAACTCCAGACTCGATAATAAATTTAAACTTACTACTTTTTAGCAAGTTTAAATTTATGTGTTCTGATCTATTACGCCATAATTTAGAACACTCGACCAAATAAGAAGAATTTGTAATTCTATTTCGACCATTAATGGTACGATGTATAATTATTACATTCATCTTAAGAGGCCTCATTTCTAAGGTAACCCTTGCTTACAATTGACCCATTTTGGTCATTACAAGTATATCAAATACAAGCTTAGAAAACCCAACTATGCTTGACAGTGAGTCGGGAACTGTGTTCTAACTTTAACAACTACGACCACCTCGCCTAGTTTGACAATTTTGGAAATTTTGGAGAATATCCCCTTGTCCGAGTAGAAGTGCTAGGTAGCTCATGTGTCTCCTCTCTCGGATAGACCTCCAGGTCGGCCTCAAACACCAAGGCTGCTAGATCCATCTCAGATAGGTCTTCAGCTAGGTTTGCCATTCCTTTATCATCTTTCTTTGGCTGGCGACAGTCCTTTGCCATGTGGCCGGGTTTTCCACAGTTGTAGCAATCACCCTTGATCTTCTTATTCTTTTTCTTCTTAGGTTCTTGCTTCTCCTGCGTGTCCTCGGACTTCTTCCTCTTATTGCCACCTTTTCCTTCGGCGAGGTTCACGGTGATCTCAGAGGTAGCCTTGCCTTGCTTGACTTCGGACTTTCGGTTATCTTCCTCGATCCGAAGCCTCACGATCAGGTCTTCTAGGCTCATATCCTTCCTCTTATGCTTGAGGTAGTTCTTAAAATCCTTCCAGAGTGGGGGGAGCTTCTCGATCATCGTAGCCACTTGGAAGGACTTGCTAAGTTGCATCCCTTCGGCATGGATCTTGTGAAGGATCAGCTGCAACTCTTGGACTTGGTCGATGACCTTCTTGGAGTCCACCATCTTGAAGTCGAGGAACCGCCCGACAATAAACTTCTTTGTCCCGGCATCCTCTGTCTTGTACTTCTTCTCGAGTGAACTCCACAGCTCCTTAGCGGTCTTGTGTACCGCGTAGACGTTGTAGAGCGTATCGTCTAGTCCATTCAAGATGTAGTTGCGGTAGAGGAAGTCACTGTGATTCTACGCGTCGAGGGCGTTGATCACTTGTTGATCTTTCTCGTTTTCCGCGAGCTTTGGTGCGTCCTCCTTCAGGAACCGTACCAGGTTAAGCGTGGTCAGGTAGAACGTCATCTTCTGCTGCCACCTCTTGAACTCGGTACCGTTGAACTTTGCTGGCCTTTCGGCGTAGACAGTTCGCGGGTCTGTGGTCAGAGCAATGTTGCTACTCGATGTCATCTTCAAGTACGATCTCGTCTTACGATTGTTGGATTTACGGATACGAGTACTTGATTAGGATCGGGCTATAGTCGAGGCAAGTGTTAGACACTTTATCCGTAAGACGAGATTGCCCCATATATTCCAGTGCACTACGGGCTACGGCAATCGTCCCCAAGATACAACGACTATTTTGGGCGGTTCCAAGATCATTGCACACGACTCTCGAACCTTTCGGGCGAACCCTTATATACCCAGAACTTTCGGACTCAAGAGAGGGGAAGAGAAGAACAATTATTGCTAATGAATGCTTATGCAATGAATTGTTGGGATGAATAAAATGAAAGGAGGAAGGTTCTATTTATAGTAAACCAAAGGTTATGTTGAAATCATTTCAAAAGTCACCAATGAAATAAACTTCAAAAGTCATGTCCAATTCCTTCCTTTCATTTATTTATTTATTTAATTGTTAACAACTTGTGTCCTTTAGTTATTTTTTTTACTTATCAATCTGTCAACGGACACCAACAATATATATATATATATATATAATATTCTTTACGCAGGATGTAGGGTTTAGATGCGTATATTTTTACTATTGTTTCATAAACAAATCACTATGGTGGTGACACACTCTTTTGCTTATTTGTCTCTTGCTGGTGATATCTATTACTAATTTTTTTCTTATGCTATAGCATCGTTGTTAAATTTTTTTTTTTGACTTGATGTAATTTGTTTGTTTTGTTGAAAGAATTATAACTTGATGAATATGAGAGTCTCATCATTACTATGAGTTTTAATTTTAGAATACATATGAACTTTGATATTGTAGTTTTCATTTTTTTCCAGTAAATAATTTTTATGTACCATAGACCCATGGGTCGATCCTCATCCTACCCGATATTTTTGGAACCATATTCTGCCCGAATCCTGTATTTAAAAGAGGATAAGGGCAAGGATCTGGGTCCACCTTTATAAAAAAGATAAGGATCTCGATCCTATAGATCCTACCTGAATCCTGCCCATTGCCATTCCTATTCTCAATATCATGCCATTAACTAAAATATGACATGCATGTTCTATTTATCAATATCATGTTATTTAACGCAACATGAATT
Source organism: Hypericum perforatum (assembly GCA_012979155.1). NCBI lineage: Eukaryota > Viridiplantae > Streptophyta > Magnoliopsida > Malpighiales > Hypericaceae > Hypericum > Hypericum perforatum. Next base: position 213,986 of record SOPF01027588.1, read on the forward strand.
GCGTGTAGACAATTCCATGTTGATTAAATATCTATCAATATTTGGTTTCGTGACTTCATTGATAAAAAAAATGGCTCCCAATTAAATTGATTTCATGATTTTCTCTTTTTTAATAAGAAATCAGGGTTGTTAGAGATATGTTTCCATAAATGCCTCCATTTTCTAATTGGAAGGGTAGGTTGTTTTGAATTTCATTTTACCATATTTACCCGACTTTTTCCCATTGTACAACTATGTCGCTACCACATCTTTTGATTTTCACGGTACCCAATCGATACTCGTTTTATATTGCTGACTTTCATTAATGTTTCTTTGGCCATCATAAACAGAGTTGCAGTGACCAGGCTTTGGCTCGTTTACTAAAAACTCATATCTCTACAAAGTCGTAAGATCGTGAGTGGTGACTGAAGTTTGTTGGCTAAATTTCTTGCAGGGGTCGATTTGACCGTAGATTACGAAAAGAGGATCCTCGTGGAAAGTTTTATGTGTCTGGGGTTAGACCAAAACTAGGTCAAAAATAGCGGGTTTGACCACACAAAAGCGCAGAAATTAGCGCAGTTTTGGATCGAAATCGCAAAGTTTTGTGCGCTTTCGGACCAAAATAGCAAAATTTTGGTCAGCCAGCTCGGCTCCAACTTAAAACCACGGGCATTTTGGTCATAGCGACGGTGATTTTTGTCTTCTTTTCTCTCCAAAATTCCACAATTGATCTCAGTTGCTTTTTAAAAACATGGATAAAATATCAATTTAAGCAATCTCAGTTCTATATCTCCAACCATTTATTATCCTCTTCCATTTCTTCCCATTTTCTTACCTTTAATTGAGAAAAAATTTGCAGTCGGAGAGCAAATCGGCAAGTTGGACCGTACACTTCTTGCATGTTCATTGCCTTCCAATCTCGTGTAATTTCTTATAATTTTAGTCTACTTTATTTAAAATGTCGTTTGGCTGATAAAGATGATAAAAACCGAAGAAAACCCAGGGGTTTTGGCTGTTGGTTCGTGAGTTTTGGTCATTGGTTCGTTTGTGGATTTTTGATCGGTTGTCTTCTCGTTGGTTCATGGGTTTCTGTTCAGTTGTCCTGGTTCGGAGATTGATTAGTGGTGTGTTTAAAACCACCAAAAACCTTGTGGTTTTGACCGGTGTGTTTAACCCGTTGAAAACCTCGCAATTTTGGGCAGTATTTCCGATTGAAAACCAACAATTTAGGATGGAATAAGTTATTTTAGACCTTTGCATGGTTAGGTTGGATTTAGAGTTTTGGTGGTTAAAATTGTTATTCAATTTGACAAAATATTTTGGAAGATCTATTAGTTTTACATGTTTGCTAATTAGGTAGGATTTAGAGTTTGGCTGGTTAAAAGTGTTTTTCAATTTGATACAGGTAAACCTCATTTATTGTGTTGAGTAAACGAATGTTAAAAAAAAATCTGGACATGAGTAGATTGAGTTGTATTACTAGTTGACATTATAGGTTTCATAGATTTAATGTATTTAATAGTTGAGTTAATTTGCTTATTTGAATCATTTGAGACTACTAGGGTTGTCACTTGTAATAGTTAAATAGGGATGGAACAACGTCCATGAACCTGTGACTATATTGGATAGGAAAGAACATTTGAATCTGTTAGACCTACATGATTATCATCAGACAAAATATTGATATTGATCATTTTTTTTATTATTCGTCGTATTTTCATTTTTTTATTTAGATGTTTGAATTATATGGTATAATTATTTATTTGCAGGATAGAAAATATCCTGGAGATTAATATGACATTTGTGTTAACAAAACAATGAGAACTCGAAGGTGCAAATTCATTTCGGAGGATGTGCAAAATATGGGATTTCACCAGTTGATATTTCAAAACGATTTTGGGAGAAGTTGGCAGATTGGATATCTACGGCATGGGGATAAGATTCTTGTAACTCGATTAGAAGAGAGATGACAACCACAGATGCGCACGTTTCATATACTGCAACATGAAATATCAATAACACTCTAAGATGTGTTGTTATTGCTGCATCTTCCAATAGATGGAATTTCACTCACTGGTGAGCAAGTTCCGGAAAATTAGGGAGATTTATACCTTCTTTTTCTTGTTAAAGATCCAACTACTTTCAATGGTGGTAGCTAGAGAAACAAAATAATTTTGCATTGGTTGATGTCCCATTTTGATGCTACCGATCTAAAGGAAGATTCTCTGATTGAGCTAGTATAGTAATATGTTCGTGCAAATATATTACTTTTTATTGGATCTCAACTATTTCCGAACAAGGATAATTCGGATGTTAAGACTTGCTGGTTGCTATATCTGAAAGACTTTGATACCATATACACATACAATTGGGTTGGGCTTGTCTAGCCTTTTTGTACAAACAATTATGTCTTGCTACAAAGCCGAATAGCAAGGATATCACAGGAGCCACTCATTTACTTTGAATGTGGACTTGGCAATAGTTTCGTCCTACTTGCCCTATTTTTCATAAGGAAGAAGAACGAGTAAATATTACAGAATTTTGGGACATCAAGTAAGAATTTCTGAATGGTTTCAAGTTTTACTTTGTTTAGTATATTTTTCTCATACTTTTGACAATCATTTTTCTGTAGTAGGTAGAATTCGGATATTAAGGAGATCGGTGAAAATAATGTAAAAAATATGACGCCTGTTGGAAGAGCTACAACCTACAAATGTATGTGATATTACTCCTTTATCTATTTATCCATGTGGCAGTCATCGCAAAGTGAACAACTTTGTCGTGATGAGCTCTGTCGTATTGCAGAATGAGTTCTAGGTGCAAAACAAACAAGTTTTCTAATTTATATATTCATATATTCTCGTTCTCTATTCTATTCACTTCTCTTTTTAGTTCAACATGGATTCATTAGATCAATGGAAAGATATTCTTAGTATGGAGATTGATGAAAATACAAATTTTCACCTTCCGAGCCATTATTCCTATCAACCTCAATCCTCCAATTTTGATACTCAAGTACCACAAGCTCAAGACCAACATTTTACACTCCCAACACATTCAACCCAACAAATTCTAGCATCCCTCGGTGGTAGATCATTTAGACAATTGTACCAACAATTACTACCATCTCTCAACAGAGGTTCAACAATACAACTTGAACATGAAAGTTTTGAGGAATCCATTAATCTAGATGAAGAAGACGAAGAAACACATCAACCAAACCAACATATGCTTACACAATGAATCTTACAAACAACAAACTCCAACATATTTTATTCCAGATCATGTAGGCCTATATCAAATGGCAATGAGGAAAGCTAAAAATAAACAGGTTACAATAGCTTACTCCCAACCCGATCTCAATACTCAACAACAAATTGAAAAAGAATTCAACAAGCCCCTCATTGACTTAACATTCGAAAGAGACCTATGGATAATAGCAGTCCCTTATCTTATGATTGAAAGTATAATCTATACTTCAACTTCTATTTTTTTAGCATTTTTTAATCTTAGCATACTAATTTTTCTTTTTAGGTATGACGGAAGGAGAAAATTTTGTGACAAATATTGAGAAAGCTAAAATAAAATTTTCCAAGATTGCCAAAATATCTCAGGTCCACCATAACGATATGGACATTGTGCACATTTTTGTAACATTCAATTAATACTAAGTAGTAAATCTGGAGAAAATTAAAGATCATTGGAGTAATTATACAAAAGTTTATATGCCAGGTTGGGTACGAGCTCGACTAGAAAGGGGCTGAGTGATATGAACCGTTGTTACTTTTAGGGTGAAGAAGACCGCAACTCACAACTTAGCCTTGCAACGAACTTTGGTAATGATTAACCTTAACCCGAAGTAATGGAACTCGTGAACCTTGATCTAAGGTCGAATCACGCTACAAACGGTGATGGATGAACTGTTTGAAAAGTGAAAAGTTTTTCGTCCTAGCTAAGTACACCAGCCTGAGCAAGAACTCTCAAGAGTTATCAAACTCACTAACTTCTGTCTGAAAAGTTGTATATCGTTTTATTGCATAGGAACTCTTTATATAAGCTCCAAAAGTCTCAAATACTCCTAAACAAACTAACTCCTAAAAAGGAGATTGCATTCTGGCCAAATTATACTTAATCCTAAATAGGTGAATTCTGGTAGAATGAAATCTAACTAAATAAGAAATAATCTAAACATATAATATCTAGTAAATATATAGTAGATGCACGTCCTAAACAAGCCAAAGGTTGATGTAATATAATTTCCTAATCAAAACAATTGACTTTGCTAAATAGCTAAAGTAGAATCTGAATGAATCCATGCTTCCAAAATAGGTTGATGCACGTCCAAAGTAGGTTGATGCACGTCCAAAAAGGTTGATGCACGTCCAAAATAGGTTGATCTCCATACGTGCATGCTTCCAGAATAATGCGTGCTTGCTAAGCTTCCAAAATAGTGCATCTCAAGCTTCCAATTTAGCTTCAATTACGTGCATGGACTTTGCATGGGCTTCATGGACGCCCTTGGACTTGCACAAACTTGCTTGAAACTCCTTGGCCTATCAGATTCATATCACGGAGGGAAGATAAAATGTCGCTCAAGACATTGGACGCCACCGTTTCGTCCTTTGACAGCGCGTTCGAGAAGTTCAGGGCAGAGGCGCCCCAGTATAAGGCCAGCTTCATCCTCTTCCTCGCACATAAGGACCTTTCCACCAACCTCAGCTGGTGCCCTGGTACCTAATTTACCCTTCTCACAACACAAAGCATAAGTCCTTTTTTTTTGTTTTTTGGTTCTTAATAAGTTGCAGTCTTTGTGGTGATTTTGCGTTCTGTGTGTCTCTTGTTGTTGATTTCGCTTAATGGGTTGCTTTCTTTTGTTGGGATTCTTGAGTTGGTTCTGAGAAGTGAGGGGAAATTTGAGATCTTTTTGAGGTGATGCCGTTTTGGAAAATAAGTGGTTTTGAGTGAATATGGTATGTGATCAAGAGAGCTCACATGAAGAGATTACCTGTCCTGTCCTGTCTGTGGCCTATACATGAATATGGTGTGATTTTGAGTGAATATGGTGTGGTTTTGTGGTGTGTGAATATGTCATTTTCCAAGCTCATGTTCTGTCCTATCTGTGGCCTATACTTTATGATGGTTGAATAGTTGTAGTGAAAGAAGAGACTGACTTGTTGATGCTTTTGTAAGAGGTTTGAGTGGATGAACTTGTTGGGGGAACTTAAAAAGTCTTGTTCTATTAGTAATGGTGAACTTGCTATTTCCCATTTGTTTCCTCCTACAGCTTTTTACTTTCTGTCATTTGAAGTAGGCCATGCGTGTATGTTGTCGTTTTATTTCTTATCCTGTTAGGAGTATGACCAACCAGACTGTGTGAGAGCTGAACCCGTGATTTATAAGAAGCTTGAATCATCACCAGATGACATAGCACTCCTCAAAGCCTATGTTGGGGATAGGCCAACATGGAGGACCCCTGCACATCCATGAAGAGTTGACCCGCGGTTCAAGCTAACTAGAGTTCCCACTCTGATCCGTTGGGAGAATGATGTTGTAAAAGGTCGTCTTGAAGATCATGAGGCCCATCTGGAGCATAAAATCAATGCTATCCTCCCTTGAAACATGAGTTGGTGTCCACTGTGCTGCCAGATGACTACAATCTGCACTGGACAAACTAGCTCACAGCTTCTAAAATAATGTGCAACACAGTGAAGCTTGTCAGGGTTTTAGAGGTGTTTTTACTTAGATAAGCCAAGGTAGGACTGAGCAAATGGGCCGGGCTGGATCGGATAAGGACCAGACTGGGAAAATCGGGACCGGAAATCTGTTTTTTGGCGCATCGGACTGGACTGGGCTTTTATCCGGTTTGGACCGGGATCGGGTTGTTTGGCCCGGTTTAAACAGGAACCAAATCGGAAAACCGGATTCCTTCAATTCACAACACAAAATGGAGAACACACAAAATAATGGACAGTTCACAGAGTCTGTTTGGGCTATGGATTTACAAATTTCATCCTTTATGCCACAACGAAAGAGAGACGAAACTGATAAGAAAACAATTTGACAAAGTATTGCTCCTGTTAGGCACAACGAATTTAAATCTTGAAAAATAATAGTGGTAAATATATATAAACAGATAATGTTCGTATTCTGAATATCCAAACACAAGTGATATAAACCTAAATAATTAAGCAAAGAAACCTCACAAGCAGAACCAATCGATATGACGACGGGAACTCGGGAAGATCATATCCCAAGCATTCAAAAGAATCAAAAGATGCAACACATTCCAAAATCCAAACACAACCAGAACCAAACTCAGAAATTGGAAACAATAAAGAAGACAGAGAGGAAAAACAAGGCAGGGAGGCTGAAACTTGAAACCCATTAATCGACAGTAAACACAAATGAAGTAAGCATGCCTTCTGAAGACTTAGTCCAAACAAATGAAGACTTATGAATCAATTACCAATCCATTCCAATTTTAGTGCAGCAACTAAGTACCACATTACTTGCAATCCAAATAGCTAGGAGAATAGAATTGCGTGTCAGAGGGCGAACTGGAGGGGCCGAGGGGAAGCGACGGCCGTCGGAGGGCAAAATGGAGGACGAATCGGAGGCGGGCGACGACGATCGAGAGAAATTTTTTTGATTAGGGCAAATGTTTGGCTTCACTGAAGTGGTACTCTGTCTGTCGTTTAGATGGGAAAGGGATTGGGAATAAGTCATAAGTGGGCAATTTGCCAATTTAAATCGGAGGCTGCCCCGGTTTTTCCGGTTCTGTGGCAATTAAAACCGGACTGGACCGGAAATCCCAAAAACCTGAAACCGGACTCGGCTGTTTAAGTTTTCGGTCTATTTGTTCACCCCTAAGCCAAGGTAAAAATTTAGGCTCACTCACTGGTGAAAAATAAGCTTGTCAGAGCACATTGCAGCCTAACAGATGAGATTGAACAATGAACCTGCTGTTATTTTCTACCTGCACATCTCCTGTTATATTTCTCCTGCAACCTGTCATTCCACGGATTTTGCATAGGTCGATAACTAGGCACACGATTACTTATCCCATCTCATCATTGATATATAAAAATGATTGGACCATAGGGAATTGTGAAAGATTCAAGGTAGCTTAGCAAGCGATTCTATAACATAGGTCTAAAAGGAACTAGGGAAGCCTGTATCGTTTCTTTTATTTCCAAAACATCAATAACAAAAAGGCAGCAGGATTAGTTGATAGTTACATTCAGTTCGACCTTTTCTGTTTACTAAACTGTTTTTTGAATTTCACCAAAAAAAAAAACTGTTTTTTGAAACATCTCTTGGATGTTGGAACTCTGGCATACCAACTTGGCCTACGGTACGTCTTCATAACTTATTTCGCTGTTGCTGCTACATTGTACGATAGGTTTCCCAGCTCGGCTGCAGTACCATGCATTGGTTACGCAGGTTTATCGTTAAACCTTTGAGATTGTAGGAGTCAATTTCAATTTGACATCACCATAAGCTTGGTCTTGTTGTACATCAATAAGTCCATAACTCTTCAAAACCTGCAATGTTTGGAAGTATAGATTGAATGAGGATGAACAAAGACAAGGGACAAGCTACAACAGTAGTTCTGCCAGAGCATACCAATACTTCATAAAACATCCGAGCACATAACTTTCTCTTTCTTCCCTCCAAGATTTGGCTCAGACTGAGATCGTCGGACGACGAACCATCTGCAGTTGCAGTGCGAGGAGAACTTCTTTGCAAATACTGTGCCACAGCCCTGCATTATCCGATTTGACGGGATATCAGAAGCTATTCAACAGAATGACGATCCATGTTCCTCACAATTATGAGCAATCATGTGTACCTTGTTCTTACGGACAGCCCATCAGCACATTGACTACCTTGTGACCCTGGTGGTGTACAGTCTGCTTCCAGGAAATAAAGATCCTGCAGCGGAAAAACTCATCGGTCCAAACATGAGTTAGAAGATAAGAGAGTCGATGTAAGTGCACAAAAATAAGAGCTTACTTCTGCGTTGATATCGTTCATCATTTCGGGAATGTCTGAAAGCCTCTGATCCATTTCGAGTCTGTCATCTAACGACATTCTAGCTGTTCCCGAATCTGTATTAAATGTACTGGTGGATGCTCCAAAGTCCGATGTAGAGCGCATCTCATCAATTCCAATAGTTGGCCGTGTAAGAGCTGTTGTTTCTGGTCCGAGACTGTCACTTAGAGCCCGAGTGACGTTATCTGTTCTGGATGGAGAGGGGTTTCTGGGAGAATTCATTCTTGGTGGAGAAGGCAAAAGGTCAAATGACATGCCGATAGGGCTTTCGATATTCCGAAGACGTTCAATTTCTCCGTAAGACTCAGCAGCTTTCATCGATGTTTGTGCGGTGATTGCAGGCTCTACAGTCGATTTAACAACATGATCAGGAGAAGCACTGGTTCTTGGTTCTTGCACAATATCAGGCGCAGGAGCTGGAGAAGCATCAATTATAGACCCTTCCACAACTTCAGGCACAGCAGCAGTAGTTCTAACTCCAGTCTCTGGAATAGCATCAGGGACTGGAGAGGGAGAACTTGTGTTCTCGTTGTCTTGGATGTGTTCGTTTGAAGAGTCGCTCGATGCTCTGGCCACTCCATCCGGGATAACATCTTGTGCAATAAAGAGATGAGGTTTTGAAGCAATATAGTCGTTCTTGAAAAGATTGCAGATTTCATCAGACAACCCTGAAAATGGAATACACAATCTCAGATTCAACTACATGATAATCCAGCGCAAAAGAGAAAGAGCCACTTCACCTGTCAACGAAGGCTCAAACAGAACCTGTTCCTTCCTCAACTTCTTCTGCAACCTCCATACATCCAAAGCGGAGGAAGGGGCAGGCCTCTTCTTCCGCAATAAATCACTAGTATTATCAAGCAACTTCTTCATGTGCCTGCAAGTTTCCCGTCCATGGGCCAGACTGAGCAGCAATGCAACAGAAAAGAAATGAACTCGAAAAGAATCAGACTGCGCTCCTACTTATTTTTAAGAACTGGAGCCTCGTCGAAGAATATCTTTCTTTTTTGCCCCCTCTGTGGAGGCTGTGCAGGTGGAGATGGTTGGATTTCAATTTCCTGATCAGACGGAGATGAACGGAGGGCGAATCCCGGTGATGCATTCCCTGCAACAGAAGTATTGCATGCATCTGTTATGCATCATCAAGCCTTGAAGTAGGTCTACAAGAAACGAGGGAGCACCAACAGAAGACAAGCACCTACCAAAAGACAACTGTGGATCATATTCCGAAGCAGCAGAATTTGGTGGATTCATTTGCTGGTCAGAGGGAGCAGGCTGCCCTCTAATAGGTGAATTGTCTTCAGCAATGGGAGATAGAATTTCCTTGTCACCAAGAACAGCGTCTACAGGCCTGGTTGGTTCAGAGGTATAACTTGTCTGATCTTGCATGAACGGTGGAATGTTTCCAAATCCTGTCTCGTGCACTGCATCCCGCAAAACTTCAAACTGCGGAGGGGAATCATCATCAAGTAACATCGAACCGACACGTTCTGTCTGGTCACTCGGACCAGAATCAGGAATCACTGGAGTACTTGCCAGTACTTCAGTATGATCACTTGCACCGGGCTCCTGTGTAACCACTTCTGTCAAGTTGCTTGTACCAGGATCGTTCGAAATACCCACATCATTGATGTCTTCTGTCTCAATACTTATTCCTGTGTCCTTCAAAACAATGTCAGCATTCAAAGTATCTGCTGGAATGTTGCTGCATACAGGAAAGGATCAAGTCAATGGATTATGTAACCACGACAACCAAAACTTCCAAAAGAGTCGAAGTAAGACCATACTCCATATCCACTGGTCTGACGTTGGCATGATCATCCCGTTCATGGAGTATCTTCTCTGTCATAAAATCCTACAGCCGAGGACAGAAAACAAAAAAACAAAAAAAGTTTGCACTTGGAAGAACAATTTCTTTGGCCTAACCAACTGGCAGAAGAAACAAGAGCCGAAATGACGTACATCATCATCAGCGTCAAAAGTTATAGCAATGAACGGATCTCTGCCACCGCTGGGTGGAAACTGATCGGGCAGCGTGATATCCTCGTGACTCCGAAGATGATTATCGGGAGACCTAAACACCAAAACCCACAACCTCAAAAATCAAGAAAGTACCAATATTTCAATGTGTTCAAGATCAATCTTTAGCCTCGTTCCTCTCCTTACCCTTCGGGAGTCAAGTGGCTGTCATCCAATTCCAGAGCATCGAGCTCAAGAACCGGGGGCAAGGTCACCGATTCGGGCCTTGCAGTGGTCGCATTATCTGGCAAGTTGATATCAACAGTCACAAAGGCCTTCAGCAACCGAACCTTGGCAGCCTCACAATCCTTCGCCAAGTACTCAACTTTCATGGAGTATATCCGAACCACGCCAAGCAGAAGGTGACCTGACATTCGCAGAGCGATCGGGACCTCCGGGAACATAATCCTATCTGATTTAACCACACAAACACCCAACACCAACTTCAAATGATTGAACTTTTACCTTCTAAACACTAATAAAAACTAAAACTTTACAACAACCATCAAACGAAAATGAGAAAGCAGGACCCACCGACGGTGGAGACGATATCGGTAGCAGTGTAGTGGGACTTGCGGAGGCGGTTCTGAAGGTGGGCGGCGCACCAGACGGTCCCCAGAGGTCCCTTCCTGCCTAGGAAGGTCTGCGAGTAAAACATCCTCCCCTCTTTTTTTAAGTTAGAACGGAAAATTATACACTGATTCGTGTCGCTTTTGTATTATAAAAGAGACTTGGTCTGGTTCTTTCTTCTTAGTTAGTTCCCTAGTGGTTAGTCTCTTCTAGGTTTTGAGTTGGGGATTTTTAGAGGTTGGAGGGGTTTTTTTGTTGGGGCGGGAAACTTGAAGCAGCGCGAAAGGTTTTGGAGCTTTTGGGTGGATAATCGGGCCTGTATTTGTAGTTAATTTACGGTTTTGCCATGTAGCTTCTCACGTTCTCAAGTTTGTTTAAAGTTTTTTAATTATGGGAAAATTACATTAAAACGATACTATTGTCCTTGTGGAGCTTCTAATGCACTCTCTGTTTTCTTTTTTGGGAAGATTGTAACGTACTCTTGTCTGAATTATATATAATTAAAGAAGTATTGGGGGGATTTGTTTGTACGTTATTTTTCTGTGAAAAGGTAAATTATTCAATTTTTTCAAAAATGGTAAAATTATCATTACAGGGAATCAGGAAAAAAATTTAACAGTTCCCTTTTATGGCTCTTATGTGAATTGCTTATCCGATTTCATTTTATCCTACATGGACTAAATCTTATTAATCCAAAAATTGACAGGGATGATAATTGATACATAGGAGAGATGCGCAAAGAGGTAACTATAAAAATACGTCTTGATGACGTATATTCTTACATTTATTGGACCAAATTAACCATTATGAAAAGAGATATGCATAAAGGTTATTTTTTTAAATTCAGATTTGATAAAAATTAGGTAAATTTCTACTAATAGGGACCAAAGGGAAGTGTTTAAACCATAATAGTAATCTTGGTATACTAATATTAACTACAATCCTAAAATATAGGAAAATATATGAATTGAAATGGTAGAAATGAAAATTATTCATTAAATATATTAGATAATCTCTACAATTATGTTAAAATTTAAATGACTAAGAAATCATTACAATTTAAAATTACAATCCTAATCCAAACCAATACTTCAAACTCCTTGTCCTCCGCCTTGTGACGACATCGTCTCTCACTTTCAGTTCTTTCTTCCTCCTCCTTGTATCGGTCACCACTACCACTTTCATACTCAGTGTGATACCCCGTATATGTACTGTGTGAAAGAATTAAGTGATTTAATTGGTACTATCCATACCAACAAGGTGCACCTTTTTTCGGGAACACATCTTGAATGAACTCCAAGGTTAAATGCATTTGGCCGAGGGTAGGATCAGGATGGGTGACCTTCTGGGAAGTTTCCTAGGGTGCGTGCAAGTGAGGACAATACAAGCAAGAAAGACCTGCGTTGGTACAGTGGAGCTAGTCGATCAATTCTCGGGGCGTTGCTTTTGATATCAGAGTAACTTTGGCTTATACGGTGTGATTCGGAGATCGAATGTACCTACAAGCAAGGAATTCTGGGATTGTGTGTATCAATACGCGACGAGGATGTCGTGTATTTAAGGATGGGTGAATGTGATACCCCGTATATACACTGTGTAAAAGGGTTAAGTGATTTGATTGGTAATATCCATACCAACAAGGTGCACCTTCTTTTTGGGCACACATCCTAAAGGAACTCCAAGGTTAAATATATTTGGCCGAGGGTAGGATCAGGATGGGTGACCTCCTGGGAAGTTTTTCAGGGTGCGTGCGAGTGAGGACAAAGCATGCAGAAAAGAGCCGCATTGGTATAGTGGAGCTATTCGGTCAATTCTTGGGGTGTTACATTAAAAACTTGTCTACCTTGGCTTTATTGTCTACTTCGATACCCTGTTGGCTTGTTGAATTGTGTTAATTTGTTACTTATGAAGTTGGATGTATTTCACTTATTATCAAATGCTTTTATTGTGCTGGTTGTTTTGTTATGCTAAAGATTTTGGTTAGTATTTGTATAGTCTATTATATGTTTGTAGCAGATAGGAAGTTAATAATGTTGATTGTTTGTCTTGTCATTTGATAGGAATGTCAAACTTGGGAGGTCTTCGTCTTAAATTGGAAGCTAAAAATGCAACATAATCAAGTGCCACTCAAAATTTGAGACACAAGAAAGATGTAGCATGGGAATATGCAATTCTGGCTGAAAATGAGGGTGAGAAATGGATTAGATGCATCTTTTGTGAGAAGAGTATTGATGGTGGAAGAATTTATAGGTTCAAGCAATATTTGATGGGAATAAAAGGAGATGTTGGGATATGCAAAAAGGTTCCAAATGATGTGTAGGAGAAGTTGATAGCTATACATGCTAAGAATTACAACAAGTTGATAGCTATACATGCTAAGAATTACAACAAGAAAAAAGGCATTGATATGAGTATTGAGACTCCCGATAGCGAGGAAGTTACAATGAACCATCCTTCAAAGAAAAAAGGAATTGATGTGAGTTTTCAAAAGCTATTTAACCATGATGTGAGTGATCATTCTCAACCCGATATTAAAGCTACATTATAAAGTAAGGAAAGATGGTATGAGACTGATTTGGCTATTGATATATGGTATTATGATGCTAGAATTGCAATGAATGCTTTGAACTCCCATCTTATTTAAGTTACTATTAACAAGATTGTAAGTATGGGTCATGGATATATGCATCCAGCATATCATGCTCTACGTGTTGGTTTGCTTAGAGATGCAAAAAAGTCTATTGAGTTGATTGTTAATCAATATAGAGAAAGTTGGACGAATATGGGATGCTCTATTATGGCAGATGGATGGACAGATAATGGACAACGGTTATTGATTAATTTTTTGGTCTCTTGTCATAAGGGAATTACATTTGTGAAGTCTGTTGATGCTTCTAGTTTTATCTCTGATAATCCTACGTTGTGCAACTTATTTTCTGAGATTGTGGAGTTGGTGGGTATAGACAATGTAGTTCAGATTTTGACTGACAATGGAGCCAACTATAAAGCTGCAGGTAGATTATTAAGTGAGAAGTTAATGACCATTTACTAGACTCCTTGTGATGCACATTGTGTCAACTTATTTATGAAGGATATTTGTGAGATGCCATTCATGAAACTGTTGGCTACTTCAGGTTCTAAGATCACTATATTTGTCTACAATCATAAGTCAACTTTAAATTGGTTAAGGTAACATTTAGGTTGGAAGGAGATTGTTAGACCCGGAGTTACACGGATTGCTACAACATTTATTGCTCTTCAAAGTTTGCATGAACATAGGAATCACTTGGAAGCTTTGGTCACATCTTTGGATTATGCAAAATTCTTGAAGATGCCAAAGGGTACTGAAGTGAAGCATATTATTTTGGATTGCAGGTTTTGGAATAATTCCTTGATTGCTCTGAAGTTAATGTCTTCATTGATGTGGCTATTGTGTATATGTGATGCTGAAGATAAACCTACAATGGGGTATGTTTTTTAGGGCATGCGTAGAACACGTAAAGCCATGAAGGATATCTTTCAGAACAAAAAGAGACTTCACAAGCCTTACACTGATCTCATTAAGGTTAGGTGGAGTGGTATTTTTTTATCCTATTCATAACATGGCATACTAGTTTAATCTCGCCTTCTAGTATAACTAGAATAACTATTCCAAGAAACTAATTGTTATCCAAGCTATGCTCAATTTTGCATCATTGCAAAAGAAAATAGGCAAATAGAAGGAAAAAAGTTATATCTAGAAATGGAATACTTTATGAATTGCAGTTTACCATCTTTTGCACATGACATGGTATTAGAAATGTCAAAGACTCTTAGTCCAGGTAATTATTAATTTTCAATATCTTTGATATTTCATAACATCCTTCCAATAAATCACTAATTATCTACCTATTTATTACAGATGTATGGTGGAAATCATTTGGAATGAGTATGCCAACTTTGCAAAAGCTTGTAGTTAGATTCCTTAGTCAAACAGCCTCTTCATCCGGGTGTGATCGAAATTGGAGTACATTTGATTGAATTCATTCAAAAGGAGAGAACGACTAGAGCATGACAGACTGAATGACTTAGTCTATATTCATTATAACTTGCTCTTAAAAGAGAGGTATGAAACTATGACTTACTTGAATTTGATTTCATATGACTTGGTAGGAACCTAAGTTATCGACTGAATTAGTTATAATGTTTTAGGTATATGCATTCACAAAAATCATATGATCCTGTTGTTTATGAATCTATCGACAAGACTGAATTTTGGATCACTAAGCCTGTTTGGGAGGGAGATTGTTACGACCCTCGCTAAATTTGTATTGGTCGTGATTGCTTGGTCTGACCTTTGGTTATTTTATTTCGATCGGTGTTAGAACTATTATGTTGAATTCTTTGACCTTTAGAGGAATAGGCATAACTTTTTCATGTGAACTCCGATTTGGGTGTTTCCAAGTTGAGTAAGTCCGTAACACATTAGTCTACGACTTTCGTGTTTTGAATTTTGTTATTTGAGCCTTGCATTTTTGAGTTTTTGGAAAATTTTGATTGGGTTAGGAATAGTGACACTGTAGCGGCGCTACAAAACATAGCGTGCGCTACATCATTTTGGCCACTCGATCCTAGCGGCCCATAGTGTGCACTATGTAAGGCCAACTGCTTACACTTTTCTTAGAAAATTCATAACTTCCTCATACGACCTCCGATTTGAGTGATTCTAATTCAAAGAGGTTCATAACATCCAGAACTATAATTTGGTTAAATTGGTTTTGTCAATTGAGGATTCATGTGATAGGATCATGAGTGAGATTGTGAGTGTTCGGTTATAGGTATTAATTTTATCGGTATCGGAAGATTTTGCCAATTGGTGAGTTATTTGGCTTCTATGGTTTGAGACATGATTTAAGGACTTATTGGAACTTAGAAAAAAGTTTAGGGGTGACATTTGAATGACTTAAAAGGGTGAGGACCAAAGTGGAAAAAAATGGACAAGTGGGGTATGGGAGAACTTACCATTTATGGTAAGTTTTTGATGTAAATATCCGAGGTTTGTGAGTGGAGTTATTCTCATCCATTTGAAAGAAAAGAGAGAAAGAGAGAGAGAGAAACATGAGGTGAAGAAGAAGAAGAATAGAAGAGGAGAAAAAGAAGAAAGCTTGGATTTAAAGCTTGATAAGTGACTTCTGGACTTGGGTCTTTTAGAAATAAGTGTTGAACTTGTGATGATCTTGAAGTTGGTGTAAACTTGTGAAGATTTAAGCAACTTTGAGGTTTTAGATGAAATAAAGTTTGGGGTATGTTGAAGGTTTGAGTGGAGATATGATCATTTTAGGTGTTGGACTACACTTTGATGATGAGTTTGGAGGGTTGTTGTATATATTTTGGAGAACTTTTGGCTAGGGCTAGATGAAGGGCATATTAAGCTTTTGTGGTTTGGATGATGTTATGAGGGTTTGATGGTCTTGGATGATAATTTATGCTTGATGATGGATTAGAGTAGTATTATACATGTTTTGGATTTTTGGTGAGAGGGTTTGGTGTTTAGGGACTTTAGTGTAGATTTCACATTTTTCTTTGTGTTTAGAGGATGATATTGATTAAGAGAGTTGTTTTATTTGATTAGTCAATCGTCTTGTGGAATCCAAACATCAAGGGACGTGAAGTAGCGTGCGAATCATTTTTAAGAACTTTTTTTGCAACTTGGTATAAGGTAAGGTGATATTATCCCTAACCTTTGTGTTGACTAGCATTGTTTGTTATGAATTTGTATTTATGATAATTATATGGTGATTTGATGAGGTATGGTTATGAGTCATTGATTTGTGTGTGTTTTGGTGATTTTTGGTTTATGCATGGTTTTGACAAATATGAGTCTTGTGGATTATGAGGATTTGGTTTTGGTGATTATGAATTGGCGTATGATATGTGTGAGTCAATTTGTGTGATGATGGATGATGAGGTCTACTCGTGACTAACCGGGGATGTTGGCACATGTGCACATGTTTTTTGGGATACATTGGATTTGGTACGATTATGATATGGCCAGCGGAGTTTGATTATGAAAGTGCTATAAGATATGGTATTCCAATGTTGTGAGAAGGAGTGACACATTCTAGACCTATCCAAAGTCCATCCATGATATGATGTTTTCGATGCCACTTTTGGGTCGGAACGTATCTATGTGTATGAATATGAATTCATCATTTATTAAATTAAATTACTTGTGATGTGCTAAGTTTTATTTTGGCAAGACTTGTCTATGCATGATTTGAGTCTTTGCATGTGGTTGGTTAGTTAATTCTAGGTTAGTTTTAATATCCTCTACTAAGTACTTCCAAGTACTTACCCTCTCCTCCACAGGTGACGAGAACTAGAAGTTCTACTTTGGCGTCCAAATAGTTTGGTTTGTTCTTCGTGTGAAACCATCGTCTTCTTCTTGGTTTCTCGAAGTCTTCGGATGGTACTCCTTTTGTGATCTTAGACGAGTCACTCTGTTATGCATATTGTAGGACCTTGTGTTTAGACTTTTGAAATTTGTAAAAATACTTATGATGTATGTATATATATATATTATAGTTTTACGCTTCTGCATTTGAATTACGCTTTCGAGGTTATGGTTTGCATACGTATGTCTGAGGCTGGTTGGACTATGGCTCCTTGGTTGGGGAGCGTGATCCAATGCCATGTCAGTGATCTGGATTTGGGTCGTGACTGAGTTGGTATCAGAGCTATATATTTTCAAAGCTCTAAGTTAGTCAGAGCCTAGGATTCTTGAGTTTGAATTATTTGTTATGTATTATGGAGCATAGGATTGTCATGTCTTTGTCTTCTTTCATGTGTCGATCCTTAGTGAGTTTAATTCTAAATCATTTGTATAGGAGGATATGACAAGCTCTCCTAGTGATTCTGAAATGGCAAGGGGGAACGGTGAGAGCTCCCAAGGATGAAGGGAAGAAGTGGCGTCTGAAGTTTTGTCACAAGTTGAAGTTGTTAGAGATGAGATTCTGTTGCCTATTGCTGATGTACTTGCGCCTGTATTGGAAGGGCAAAGAAGCGACAGTGTGGACCGTGTGATGAGAGTAATAGAGAAATTCATCACTGTTCAGCAAGTTCAGGTAGAGCAGAGTGTCGCTCAAGCTTCTAAGGATGACTTATTGGGAGAGTTTTTAAGATTCAAGCCACCAACCTTTTCGGGTATGAAGAGTGATCCTCAAGTCTTCATCGATCAGATGGAGAAGAGGAAAAGAATCTTGAGGTGTGATGGGGTAAGAATGGTAGAGCTCGCCTCATTTTAGTTAGTTGGCGAGGCTGGAGTATGGTTCCAGAATGAGGGATCATATGCTTGGACGTGGGAGGTCTTCAACAAGACCTTATTAGATCGATTTCTACCTCAGAGTTTGAAGGATGCTCGAGCTTTCGAGTTTGAGCGATTGGTGAAAACACTGGGATAATGGTGGATCAGTACGATCAGAGGTTCAACTATCTGTTGCATTATACAGAACATTTGATCCCCGATGAGAAAAAGAAGGTGAAGAGGTTTGTTTGTGGCCTTGATGATTCCATGTTCAAGGTCATGATGCCTCGTGGATTTGAGACTTATGCTACTGCTATGGATTGTGCTTGGACATTAGAGATGCGGGATGGTGATTGTCAGGCAGCTTCGAGCCAGTCAAAGATTCAGAGAATTGATAGGCAGCCACAGAGGAGTGTGAACCAAGGGTTCAGGCCGCAAGAGAGGTGGTCTGGTGGTCAGTCAGCATCATCAAGGGGGGAGGACCAGTTGGGAGATTTGGTAGAGGAAATAACTTTCGTAGGTAGCATTCAGCTCCAGGTCAGTCTAGCAACTCCAGGATGTGCCCGAGCTGTGGGAAGCAATATCCAAGGGATGTATGCTACAAGTAGATTGGAGCTTGCTTCAACTGTGGCAAGGTGGGCCACCTAGTTCGAGATTGTCCTACATTCGGACAATGTAAACAAGTGGCGAGCATGGTAGCCTCGCAGTCTACACAAGCAAATCCTCATCCTCAAATTCAAAGAGAAGCTGATTCAAGAATTGAGGGATGAGGTCCAAAGGAGGAGGAAGCAGAGCGCAACCTCGTATGTATGCTCTGACGAGGAGAGATGCTGAGGCTAGCAACAATGTTGTTGTAGGTACCCTTTCTATCGGTTCATCTAATACGGTATCCTCTTTGACTTGGGATCTACACATTCCTTTGTGTCGTCCTGATATGTGTAATTTTTGGATATTTTGCCTATGTGCTTAGATGAACTTATGATTGTTTCTACGCCTTCGAGTGGTTATATGAATATTTGTGAGGTGGTCAAATCATACGTTATCTCAGTCAGTGGACGTGAGTTATTGACTGATTTGTACGTATTGGATATGGATGATTTTGACTTGATAGTGGGGATGGATGTGTTATCCTCTTATCACACAGTGGTAGACTGCTTTGAGAAGTGAGTCACTTTTCGTCCATTGGAAGAGACGGAGTTTGAGTTTCAAGGTGAGCAGAGGGCGACGGTAGCTAAGTTGATTTTGTTTATGAAGGCTACTCAGTTTAGAGAAAGGATGTGTGAGCTATCTTGCTTGGGTGAAAGAGATTGGGAAGGATGAAGTTTCGGTTGATGATATTCCGGTGGTTATGAAGTATTTGGATGTGTTTTCCAAAGATTTGTCAGGATTACCTCCTGTGAGGGAGATTGAATTTTGCATTGAGTTAGAATTTGGCACTGAGCTAATCTCTATACCACCATCTCGGATGGCTCCGGCTGAGATGAAGGAGCCAAAAGAGCAATTGTAGGATCTGTTAGATAAAGGCTATGTTCGACCTAGTGTGTCTCCGTGGGGAGCACCAATTTTATTTATAAGGAAGAAGGATTGAACTTTGCGATTATGTATAGACTACCAGAAGTTGAATAAGATGACCGTTAAGAACCGGTATCCGCTTCCAAGGATTGATGATCTGTTTGATCAACTTCGTGGAGCTAAGTGGTTTTCTAAGATCGATTTACGATCAGGATCCTATCAGTTGTGGATAAGGGAGTTAGATATTCCGAAGATGGCATTCAGGACTCAGTATGGACATTACGAGTTTTTGGTCTTGCCATTTGGTTTGACGAATGCTCCGGCTGCGTTCATGGATATGATAAATCGGACATTCAAGACTTTCTTGGATCAGTTTGTGGTCGTCTTTTATTGATGACATCTTGGTGTACTCTACGAATCAAGTAGAGCATGAGAAGCACCTTAGGCTGGTATTGAAAAGTTACGAGAGAAAGAGCTATATGCTAAACTCTCGAAGTGTTTTTTCATACTTTCATTTCGTTGGATATTGTATTGTTGTATGAATGGATGCTTTATTTCATTTGAAGTTTGATATTTGGAGATTGGATATTTGGTTTGTAACTGATCTTTGGTTATGACTTATGAATATTTGGTTTGAATTTAATGTTTGGTTTATGAATATTTGGTTTGAATTTTGATGTTTGGTATGTTTGTATGATATTTTCTGACCTATTGTTTAGTTTTTATTAGTTTCTTACTAATTTATTTAACTATATAATATTTATGATATATCTGAAAAAATTAAAAATCGGAGACGGCCCAAAAAGCGAGTCGACCTCTGGGTCATTTTTTAAAACATTGCCCAAAAAATTAACTAGAACCAAACTTTTCCGACCCCACAAAACGTATTTTTTTACAACTGTTGTGGGAAAAATGTAACAGAGTGTCAAGGTCGATCTCTTGACAGCTTGAAGACTCGTCTCAAGGTCGGCGTCCAATGATACAAAGGCGATCAAATGATCACTACTGCCTTACCTAACTAAACTTCCCTAACCAGGCTCCACTGCCCGGCCAACTATCAGGCTCTAATGCCCGACCTCCTAACCAAGCACTAATGCCCGGCTTAAGAACTAAAATGGAAGCTTTGAGCTTTGGTAAAGATTTGTATGGTTGATTGATTGATGCTCTTCTGTCTTCCTCGGGCGTCCTTTATATAGGCAAAGGTCTTCATCTCTTCCTTGCATTCGGACTCCGTCTTCCATTAGTACTCGAACTCCACTAATGCCTATCTTTGAGGATGCTTATCCTTATCCTGTACTGGTACCACCTTTATTGCCTAACTTATCGGGCTTATCTCTTCCTATGAATTCAGAGCCCGAGTTTATCTCCCTTGACCGTGCCCGATCTCATCGCCTTTTTGGCACCTTGCTCAGCTCTCCTTGTGCCTTCTTGATGCAAGTAGGCTCTTTGAACCTCCTTAAGGCAAAGTAAGCTTTTCATGCCTCCTCTAGGCTCTCTACACCCTTCTCAGGTGAAGGCACCTATTTTGGGTGAAATAGGTATGTTGCCTAAGTTCCAACTTGATGATGGTGTGTTATATTATGGACTACGAGTGGATGTTCTGGATGTTGGAGATTTGAGAAGAGAGTTATTGGCTCAAGCACACCAAGCGTTGTATAGTATGTATCCGGGATCTACGAAGATGTATCATGATTTAAGAGGGAATTACTGGTAGAAAGGCATGAAGTGAGACATTGCGACTTTTGTCTCCAAGTGTCTGACTTGTCAGCAAGTGAAGGCAGAACATCAACGACCTTCGAGATTGTTACAACATTTGGAGATTCCAATGTGGAAGTGGGAACGGATAACGATGGATTTGTTGGTTGGACTTCCGATAACCTCTCGAGGTTTTGATAATGTGTGGGTGATCATTGATAGATTGACCAAATCAGCACATTTTCTGCCGATCAAGATTACCTACGATACAAGTAGGCTAGCCCAGTTATTCATTGACGAGATCGTTTGGTTTCATGGTGCACCAATTTTGATCGTCTCTTATCGCGGAATGCATTTTACGTCGCAATTTTGAAGGAAATTTCAGGAGGCTATGGGATCTCGATTAGATTTGAGTACAGCCTTTCATCCTCAGATGGATGCTCAGTCTGAATGGGTCATTCAAATTTTGGAGGATATGATGCGAACTTGCACCATTGACTTCGGTGGAAGTTGGGATCAATATTTGTCTTTGATGGAGTTTGCGTACAATAATAGTTATCAAGCAAGCATTGAGATGGCTCCGTATGAAGCTTTGTACGGGAGGAAGTGTAGATCTCCGTTATGTTGAAACGAAGTTAGTGAGAAGCAACTTTTGGGGAATGATTTGGTGCAACTGACTAATGAGAAGATTCAATTGATCCGATGAAGATTAGAGTTAGCTCAAAGTCGGCAAAAGTCCTATGCAAAAAAGAGATAGAAAGACATTGAGTTTGAAGTAGGTTGGCAAGTTTTTCTCAAGGTGTCGCCCATGAAGGGGACAATGAGATTTGGAAGAAGAGGAACGCTAAGTCCTCGGTATGTTGGTCCATTTGAGATTCTAGAGAGAGTTGGACCAGTTGCTTATCGTTGGCTTTGCCATCATCTATGTCGCATGTTCATCCAGTTTTCCACATCTTCATGCTTAGGCAGTATTTGCATGATCTACGCATGTGTTGGAGTCGCAAGTGGTGGAGATTAATGGTGATATGACATATCAAGAGAATCCGGTAAGTATTTTGGATCGAGAAGTCAAAAAGCTTAGGAATAGAGAACTTCTGATGGTCAAGATCGAGTGGGCTAATCGTTCGTTAGCCGAAGTGACTTGGGAAATGGAAGAGGAGATGAAGGCCAAGTTTCCTCATCTTTTCGAATGATAAGTAAGTGGGTCTTTTGTTAAGCAAATTCAGGGACCAAATTTTATAAGGAGGGGAGACTGTTACGACCCTCGCTAAATTTGTATTGGTCGTGACCGCTTGGTCTGACCTTTGGTTATTTTGTTTCGATCGGTGTTAGAATTGTTATGTTGAATTCATCAACCTTTAGAGGAATAGGCATAACGTTTTTGTGTGAACTCCGATTTGGGTGTTTCCAAGTCGTGTAAGTCCGTAACACATTAGTCTACGACTTTTGTGTTTTGAGTTTTGTGATTTGAGCCTTGTATTTTTGAGTTTTTGGCAAATTTTGATTGGGTTAGGAATAGTGACACTGTAGCGGCACTACAAAACATAGCGTGCGCTACATCATTTTGGCCACTCGATACTAGCGGCCCATAGCGTGTGCTACGTAAGGCCAACTGCGTACACTTTTCTTAGAAAATTCATAACTTCCTCATACGACCTCCGATTTGAGTGATTCCAATTTAAGGAGGTTTGTAACATCCAGAACTATGATTTGGTTAAATTAGTGTTGTCAATTGAGGACTTATGTGATAGTATCATGAGTGAGATTGTGAGTGTTTGGTTATAGGTACAGATTTTATCGGTATTAGAAGATTTTGCCAATTGGTGAGTTATTTGGCTTCTATGGTTTAGGACATGATTTAAGGACTTATTAGAACATAGGAAAAAGTTTAGATTTGACATTTGAATGACTTAAAAGGGTGAGGACCAAAGTGAAAAAAAATGGACAAGTGGGGTATGGGAGAACTTACCATTTATGGTAAGTTTTTGATGTAAATATCCGAGGTTTGTGAGTGGAGTTATTCTCATCCATTTGAAAGAAAAGAGAGAAAGAGAGAGAGAGAAACATGAGGTGAAGAAGAAGAAGAATAGAAGAGGAGAAAAAGAAGAAAGCTTGGATTTAAAGCTTGATAAGTGACTTCTGGACTTGGGTCTTTTAGAAATAAGTGTTGAACTTGTGACTTGTGATGATCTTGAAGTGGGTGTAAACTTGGAAAGATTTGAGCAACTTTGAGGTTTTAGATGAAATAGAGTTTGGGGTATGTTGAAGGTTTGAGTGGAGATATGATCATTTTAGGTGTTGGACTACACTTTGATGATGAGTTTGGAGGGTTGTTGTGTATATTTTGGAGAACTTTTGGCTAGGGTTAGATGAAGGGCATAATGAGCTTTTGTGGTTTGGATGATGTTATGAGGGTTTGATGATCTTGGATGATGATTTATGCTTGATGATGGATTAGAGTAGTAGTATGCATGTTTTGGATTTTTGGTGAGAGGGTTTGGTGTTTAGGGACTTTAGTGTAGATTTCCCATTTTTCTTTGTGTTTGGAGGATGATATTGATTAAGAGAGTTGTTTTATTTGATTAGTCGATCGTCTTGTGGAATCCAAACATCGAGGGACGTGAAGCAGCGTGCGGATCATTTTTAAGAACTTTTGCACAACTTGGTATAAGATAGGGTGATATTATCCCTAACCTATGTGTTGACTAGCATTGTTTGTTATGAATTTGTATTTATGCTTTGATATGATGATTATATGGTGATTTGATGTGGTATGGTTATGAGTCTTTGATTTGTGTATGTTTTGGTGATTTTTGGTTTATGCATGGTTTTGACAAATATGAGTCTTGTGGATTATGAGGATTTGGTTTTGGTGATTATGAATTGGCGTATGATATATGTGAGTCAATTTGTGTGATGGTGGATGATGAGGTCTACCCATGACCAACTAGGGATGTTGGCACATGTGCACATATTTTTGGGGATACATTGGATTTGGTACGATTATGATATGGCCAGCAGAGTTTGATTATGAAAGTGCTATAAGATATAGTATCCCAGTGTTGTGAGAAGGAGTGACACATTCTAGACCTATCCGAAGTCCATCCATGATATGACATTTGTGATGCCATTTTTGGGTAGGAACGTGTCTATGTGTATGAATATGAATTTGTCATTTGTTAAATTAAATTACTTATGATGTGCTAAGTTTTATTTTGGCAACACTTGTCTATGCATGATTTGAGTCTTTGCATGTGGTTGGTTAGTTAATTATAGGCTAGTTTTAATATTCTCTACTAAGTAATTCCAAGTACTTACCCCCTCCTCCGTAGGTGACAAGAACTAGAAGTTCTACTTTGGCATCCGAAGAGTTTGGTTTGTTCTTCGTGTGAAACTGTCGTCTTCTTCTGGGTTTCTCGAAGTCTTCAGATGGTACTCCTTTTGTGATCTTAGACGAGTTGCTCTGTTATGAATATTGTAGGACCTTATGTTTAGACTTTTGAATTTTGTAAAAATACTTATGATGTATATATATATATTATGGTTTTACGCTTCTGCATTTGAATTACGCTTTCGAGGTTATGGTTTGTATAAGTATGTCTGAGGCTTGTTGGACCATGGCTCCTCAGTTGGGGAGCATGATCCAACGCCGTGTCAGCGATCTAGATTTGGATCGTGACAGAGATATTAGTTAAAATGAATTAAAGAACCTATTAGAAGAAACACCTATTTGTGGAGAATAGCAAAATGAAGAAGTAGAAGTAGATTCCCTTCTAGCTACAGGTTGGTAATATTTTTCTTAATGTGATATTTAGATATTATTCATCATGGATATATTCATATCGTTCATGACTTCTCGTCAAATATTATGTGAAGATGATGTTGCGGCATTTCCTGGATTGCTTGGAGAGGATGAGAATTGGTTGGCACCACCATTTCCACAAGAAGAACCATTGGATTTGGATATTTGACTATCGTGGTTACTAACAACTTTTTTCATACTTTCATTTCGTTGGATATTGTATTGTTGTATGAATGGATGCTCTATTTCATTTGAAGTTTGATATTTGGAGATTGGATATTTGGTTTGTAACTGATCTTTGGTTATGACTTATGAATATTTGGTTTGAATTTAATGTTTGGTTTATGAATATTTGGTTTGAATTTTGATGTTTGGTATGTTTGTATGATATTTTCTGACCTATTGTTTAGTTTTTATTAGTTTCTTACTAATTTATTTAACTATATAATATATATGATATATCTGAAAAAATTAAAAATCGGAGACGGCCCAAAAAGCGAGTCGACCTCTGGGTCATTTTTTAAAACATTGCCCAAAAAATTAACTAGAACCAAACTTTTCCGACCCCACAAAACGTATTTTTTTACAACTGTTGTGGGAAAAATGTAACAGAGTGTCAAGGTCGATCTCTTGACAGCTTGAAGACTCGTCTCAAGGTCGGCGCCCAATGATACAAAGGCGATCAAATGATCACTACTGCCTTACCTAACTAAACTTCCCTAACCAGGCTCCACTGCCCAGCCAACTATCAGGCTCTAATGCCCGACCTCCTAACCAAGCGCTAATGCCCGGCTTAAGAACTAAAATGGAAGCTTTGAGCTTTGGTAAAGATTTGTATGGTTGATTGATTGATGCTCTTCTGTCTTCCTCGGGCGTCCTTTATATAGGCAAAGGTCTTCATCTCTTCCTTGCATTCGGACTCCGTCTTCCATTAGTACTCAAACTCCACTAATGCCTATCTTTGAGGATGCTTATCCTTATCCTGTACTGGTACCACCTTTATTGCCTAACTTATCGGGCTTATCTCTTCCTATGAATTCAGAGCCCGAGTTTATCTCCCTTGACCGTGCCCGATCTCATTGCCTTTTTGGCACCTTGCTCAGCTCTCCTTGTGCCTTCTTGATGCAAGTAGGCTCTTTGAACCTCCTTAAGGCAAAGTAAGCTTTTCATGCCTCCTCTAGGCTCTCTACACCCTTCTTAGGTGAAGGCACCTATTTTGGGTGAAATAAGCCCTTAACAGCTCCCTTGAGCGAGGTGAGCTCTCAACACCCCTCTTGGGCGAGGTAGGCCTTTAACACCTTCCTTGAGTGAAAGCACCCATTTTGGGTGAAATAGGCTCTTAATGCCTCCTTTAGGTGGATTAAGCTCTTAGCATCCTCCTTAAGTGAAGACATCCATTTTGAGTGAAATGAGCCCTTGACGCCTCCCTTAGGCGAGTTAAGATCTTAACACCTTCTTCAAGCGAGGTAAGCCTTCATCACCTCCCTCAAGCAAGTCAAGCCTTTAATATTTCCCTTAGGCGAGGTAAGCCTTTTATAACTCCCTTAGGCGAGGTAAGCTCTTAACACCTTCCTTAGGCAAGGTGGACTCTTAACGCCTCCTTCAGGCAAGGTGACTCTCAACACCTCCCTTAGGTGAGGTAAAATAGGTCCTCACACTCCTCCTCCGAAAAGCATCTTCATGCACCCCTTTTACGGAAGACATCATAAGTCTAAGTAAAAACCCCCTTCAAAGGGCATGCTTTAGAAAGACACCTTATGGAAGGCAAAATATCCCTTTTAGTCACTCTTGGAAGGAAAAGAATTTTGGGAAGTCATTTCCCCCTTATGGAAGACGCGCACGAAGACCCCCTTTCAAGGGGGTAAAATGTCCTTTTTGGTCGTCTTTGGAAGACAAAGTGCTTACGAAAGTCACTCCTTACAAGGTGGCAAAGTTTCCACTTTGGTCACTTAAGGGAGATAAAGTGCTTTAAGAAGCCACTTTCACCCATCTTTAAGCACCCTTCTTCAAGTACCCTTCTTTAAGCACCCTTCTCTAGGCACCCTTCATTAAGCACCCTTCTTTAAGCACTCTTCTCTAAGCACCCTTCTTTAGGCACCCTTCTCCAAGCACCCTTCTTTAAGCACCTTTCTCCAAGCACCCTTCTCCAAGCACCCTTCTTTGAGCACCCTTCTTTGAGCACCATGCTTCACAAAGTACTAAAAGTAGTTACTCCCGAAAGATAAAATTACCAAAATACCACCGTGGAAAGGCCATCATTATTTTCATTTCCAACAATGCCCCCGATATGGTGACATTTTGAATGCCCAAAAATAAGAAGTGTCACCATGTATACCTTGGGTAAGTACATGACTCCCCATTTTTGGAATTTTGCCTTGGTTGAATGACTCCCCATTTCAAAATCTCCTTTTGTTTTTATATGAAAAGCCCACTCATTCTCTCTCCTCTTCTTCCATTTTTCTCCAAAATCCCAAACGAAGCTCATCCACCTTCTTCCTTTCTCACTCGCCAGATAGCCACCAAGGGGCCGCCCAACCATTAACGAGCATCTACCGCCTAGTCCCAGGAGCAACCGTTAGCTCCTCCTCTGAGCTCTGGTCGCCGCCCATCGCTGGTGAGTTTTTTCGGCCAGATTTTCTTTTCTCTCCCATTTTTTTTCGAGGGTTGGGATCTCCATGCATCCTAGGACTTTGCCATAGTAACTTGCATTGGTGACCTTGTAAATTTGTGGCTTACTTGTGTAGGAATGCTAGTTAACACACCATTTAACTTTTTCCCACCATGTGTTCGATGAAATGCTCGAGTGTCCTCCAACCTCCCTTGTAGCTTGAATTTATCTAGCCTTACTTTAGCTTTGTTGTGAGCCACCCAAGCCGAGTCTTTCGATGCCTTTGCTCAAGCATGTACTTCGGCCTAAAGAAGGCAAATATGCGAGCTCTTCCATACCTAAGGAGGTCGGCTAACCTCCTTTGCTTAAGCAAAGGTCAAGTTGCTTCCTTAGCATGTATTTCCCAGCCTTCTTGGTCTTGTTTGAGTGAACCGATTGAAGCCCTCTCTAGAGCAAGACTGTGTGCCTCTCTTGTCAGTAGTTTGGCCTTCTTTGGGTGCTATGGGCATGGTAGTTCGGCCTTCTTTGGGTGCTTCGATCATTAAGTGATTGAGGACCTGTTTTACCGCCAATGCTAAAGTCGGCTTGTGTGAGTAGTGTTGTCTTTGCATGCATCTTTATTCTTTAAGTATAGTTGTTCATTTTATCATGCATGCTTGTGGAACCTTCGATCGGCCTATATAAGTCCGAATTTAACGAGCTTCTTTAACCTGTTTTCCCCTTTTGTAGGTAGTCTAGGTTACAATGGATAGTCTGGTAGCTAGGATTCATGTAGTAGAGGAGGAGTATGGTGATGCTATTGATATCTCCCTTCTAGATGATGACTATTTAGGAGACAACCTTGGTGCTTCATGTTCAGGAGGCGATGGTGTCCAAGACTTATCAGGGGTATCATCTAAGCCAGAGAGTTTTAGCCTTGGGCCCACGGTGCGCAACCTCAAGTGCTTTGCCAATGAATGGCTTCTTGCTCCATCCTCAAGATAACCCATTATTTCGGGGTGAAAGAATTGATTTACATGATTGGGTGGAAGATAAGCATCAGTGGCCTTTTCGCTCCAAGGCTTACAATTGTTGGTATAGCCGGCTTGTCAAGCTACATGGGACAACTTGGTCTGATGTTGGTGTAGCGTCTCTCATAGAATTTTCTACTTGCGACTTTAAGCCATGCTTCCATCTACTCGTGGCCCTCTTATAGTATTGGTGTCCAAGCACCAACACTTTTCTCTTTCGCTCTGGTAAGCCTGTGTATTGAGTCTACCTTACTTTTCCGTGCTCTCATAAGTAAAATGTTGCTTCTTCCACGTCTTGCAGGTATGAGGATGATAACTCTCTATGATATGGCATCTTTGTTTAACCTTCGGCCTTATGGATGCACGGTCACACCAGATAGTCTAGAGAAATTTGACAAGGACTTTAAGGATCTTTTTGTTGCTATATGCCCCTCAGGGATATCCAAGGCTTACATGGATTACTGAAGGCATATAAACAGCCGCCTGATGCACCTCCCTCTCTTAATGAACACATGGCATTTCTTCAGCTTTGGCTTACCCGTTGGATCATGTGTCCTACTGGACAGAAGGTGTCTTCAGACTGGGAAAATCTGGCTTTCTCTATATCTGAGGGGGTTGAGTTAGCCATGGGAGAGTTCCTCCTTTGTCAGCTGTATCATCATCTGACTCGCTATGTTCTATCTCAGCAAGAGGGTGTCTTCAATACCTTCAGCCCTCTGTTACGACCCTCGCTAAATTTGTATTGGTCGTGACCACTTAGTCCAACCTTTAGTTATTTTGTTTTAATCGGTGTTAGCATCGTTGTGTTGAATTTGTCAACCTTAGGGGGAATAGAAATAACTTTTTTGTGTGAACTCCGATTTGGGTGTTTCCAAGATGAGTAGAGTCGTAAGACGTATACTTACAACTTTCGTGTTTTGAGTTTTGTGATTTAAACCTTACATTTTTAAGTTTTTGACGAATTTTGATTGAGTTAGGAATAGTGACACTATAGCGGCGCCATAAAACATAGTGCGTGCTACGTGATTTTGGCCACCCAATTCTAGCGGCCCGTAGCGCCGCTACGTAAGGCCAGCTGCATACACTTTTCTTAGAAAATTCATAATTTCCTCATACGACCTCCGATTTGAGTGATTCTAATTCGAGGATGTTTGTAACATCCAGAACTACAACTTGGTTAAGAAAGTTTTGAAATTTGAGGAATTAATTGACGGGATCATGGGAGAGTTTTTAGAGCTTGATTTTAGGTACGATTCTCATCGGTATTGAGAAATTTTATGAAATGGTTAGCAATATAGCTTTTATGGATTGAGGATTGATTTGAGAACTTATTAGAACTTAAGTAGGGGTTTAGAAGTGTTATAGAATGACTTGAAAGGTTGAGGACCAAAGAGGAAAAAGGGATGCACTTGCTTTTGGGAGAAATTACCATTTATGGTAAGTTTGATGAAAATATCTAAGAGAGGCTTGTGAGCGGAATCACTTGTGCTTATCCCTTGAAAACAGAGAGAGAGAGGGAGAGAAGGGAAAACCGTGGGAGAGGAAGAGGAGAAGAAAGAGAAAGAAGATTTCTTTGATTTGTGGTTTGGTAAGTGATTTCTAGTTGATGGTTTATTAAAATTAAGTATAGATCTATTCAATACCTTGAATTAGGTGTAAGCTTATAAGGATTTGAGTACTTTGTGATTTTGGATGATTTGGAGTTTGAGAGTTTTGATGGTTGAAATAGATGATATAGTAATTATAGGTGTTGATCTTTAATGAAGTTATGATTAGATAACTATTGTGTATATTTTGGAAAACCTTAAGTTAAAACCTTAATGAAGAGCATATGTGGGTATTGAGGTTTGGTTGATAATTTGAGGAGGATTGATGTTGATTTAGACTTTGGTGTTGGTTTTGAGGACCTGTGTATATCATAGACTTTGTGTTGAGATTTCTATTTTCTTGTCATTGAGAAGTTATGAATGGAAGTTATGTGGATTATAAATGATAAGTTATGTTTTGAGATTTTGATTGGAAGACCTATGAGTTTATTTGAGGATATTGTTGTGGAAATCCAATTATAGGGACTTTTGTAATGAAATTCCCATTGTCCATATGATTAAGAAGTTTATGATTGATAGAGAGTTATTCTCTTAATTTAAGGATTGTGGATTGATATTTGGAAAACCGAGGATCGAAGGACGTGAAGTATAGTGCAAAAATCCTTTGATGCAATTTGCATGACTTGATGTAAGGTGAGGGGGTTTGTTATGTGATTTGATATAATTAGATACACTATGGTCAGTTTACCTGTTTGAATCGTTGTCTCTTAACTTTAAGTGGGTTGATATAAAAGATATGATGTGATGAGAATGTACGTTATAACCAATGTTTAAGTGACATTGGACGATTTTCTTGATGATTCATCTTTGGCAATTGTGTGACCATATATGAAGTACGATATGAGTTGTGTTTTGATATGTTTGACAATTCTTTTGGAATATGTGCAAATTTGATAAATATGGGTATGAATGTGATATAAGGAATAATTGGTATAAGATATCGTACGTGATCAACTAGTCTTGGTCAGGACATATAATTATGAATCTTTTATGAGATATTGAGTGATATATGTTTGCGATGGTATGACGTACTTATATTTGAGTTAGCTCGATGTGTGAATGCATTTGGATCTTTGATAAGCATCTCTTGATGTTTCTTTGGATCATGTATGGAATTGGTTAATTGCTTGGAAGTGTGTGATATGAGATACACGTTGGTATCTATGATTAGAGTAAGTATTTGAGCTTCACCGAACTCTGCGTGATTCGGGTATATGAGCTCTACCGAAGTTTGTGTGATTCGGCTATGTTTACTATGTATCTGAGCTCTACCGAAGTCTGCGTGATTCGGCTACGTTTAGTATGTATTTGAGTTCCACCGAACTCTGCGTTATTCGAGTACCTGAGCTTCACCGAAGTCTGCGTGATTCGGCTATGTTTACTATGTATTTAAGCTGCACTGAACTCTGCATGATTTGGGTATCTAAGCTCCATCGGAGTCTGCGTGACTCGGTAATATGTGGATATATTTATACTCAACAGATTATGAGGAGCATATCTGTGCTCATTTGAATAGTATGACACATTAGTGTATCTTTGTACGATAAGATTATGATGTGATGGGTTTTGATACGATTGTTACGATATGTTCTTGGTGATTTGGCTATTTACTTTTGTAATGCTGTGTGCGACAGATCAGGTTGGATGAAGTCTTCTCAGACTTTGGTTGACCCTGCCTTGGCTGACAAGGGTGTGTAGGAAGCCGATTTACCTCCTCCAGGTATCACATCGCCTTCAAAGGTGTACATTTCCTTTACTTGTTGTTAGACTAACTTTAAGTCTGTTATTGGTGATTCTTTTCATGACCTTGGAGCAGGGATGACCGGCAATCCAACTTGTGAGGGTCAAGAGGTTGTTCGTGAAGAGCTAGCTCATTCTACCTCCTTCCTGAATGAGGTTTGTCTAGTCATTTCTACTCTTAGAGGTCTTTTCACACGAATGCCTTTGATCATCTATGTCTGACAATAGTGGTGTGTTCATAGATCTTTTTTGATCAGGGTGAGTCTGCTCTCCCGCGCACTAAGCCTGTGGTCAGTCACCAACCCTTGCCTTTGTCCAAAAAGCCTGTGTGTGAACCAGTGGGAGGTGTGTCAGAGGAGTCTGGTCCTCTTGATCTAGTAGAAGGGGTTTCAGAGGAGCCTAGTCCTTAGAAGGATCTTGAGATTGTGAAGCCGACTCCTCTGACCTCGTTGGCACCTAGCTCGTC
Organism: Hypericum perforatum; assembly: GCA_012979155.1. Lineage (NCBI taxonomy): Eukaryota > Viridiplantae > Streptophyta > Magnoliopsida > Malpighiales > Hypericaceae > Hypericum > Hypericum perforatum. The sequence continues at coordinate 246,331 of SOPF01027588.1, forward strand.
TACGGTCCATGACATCACCATCTTAGACTTATCAGATGATGAACTTGACTTGGTAAGCTTGATAACCCCTTAAATCATTTGGGTTGTGAAACTACCTGACCGTTTCCACCCTTACTTCCCCTTTGAGGCCTTCTTGGACATGGATATGGATGAAGGATTAACATCAGCCATGCACTACATTGCCTTTTAGCCTTCTGCCAAGGAGGATCCTACACTCCGGGGACATATTGAAGCTCTGACCCAATTCATGACTGACATCCTTGAGGCAAAGGATTCTAGTCTTGATGAGCTACCTCCGACTGTGCATGAGGCTGTGGCCTTCTTGAAGTCCCATACCTCCAGCCTCTCTTCGGCCAGGGTTCGGGATTTGGTCTCCTCTCTTAGCCGAGATTTCACTAGCCTCCTTGTTAGGTAATTCTTAAAGAACCTCTTGATTTTTTTGCCTATGTATGCTCATCTCTTTATTTCTTGCCTATATGCAGGTCTAGGTGCCACTAGAGGCATATTGAAGTGCGTTCTTCCTTTCTCCAAGCAGTTGAAGTTGAAAAGGGGACCTTAGATGATGCAGAGAAGAGCATGAGGCTTCAATATGATCAATTCGCCTCTATCAAGACCAGAATGGCTTCGCAGAAGAAGGGGATTCGAGCCTTCAAGGCAAAAAGAGAGCAACTTTGGGCTGAGCTTGTTGACGTGGAAGCTAAGATACTTGAAGAGCACTCGAATTGGCTGAAGAGAAGGAGAGGGGGACTGCCTTGAGTCAGGCCCTAGTAACATTCAAGGCTGAAGTCTATGCCGGATGTATTGCTAGTGTCCGTCTTTCTAAAACCAAGCTGAGGGAGCTTGAAAACTCCCACGCTCTAGAGAAGGGGGCCTTGGAAGAGGCCTTTACCCTTGTGAAGAAGGCCATCACCTGCTTCCGTGAAGAGTTCGGCCTTTGAGTGTGTTTTTCCTCCTTAGTAGTTATTTAGGCCTTTGACTTGGGAGTATGGATCATTTTGGAACCTGTGTATGAATCACTTTTGGATATGACTCGAAGCTTTGGTCGGCCTTGGTAGGCCATTTAAAAGTTACCTTTATTTCAAAACAATCAAGTTCCAAAAGCCAAAAATGGCTATTATAGAATAACAACTATCAACAATGCTAAGGTGACATAGGCTAGAGTAAATCCCTTTTAGTCTGGATCATATCTCTCGTTGGTGCTCTTGAGCATACTCTTTGAATAGGCTATCATCAACTCCTTCCCACATGCCAGGCCGATATGTCTTCAAGTATAGCCCATTGATAGGTCGCTCGTGTACTTCACCATTGACATTAGCGAGCCAATATGACCCGTTCCAGAGCACATCATGTACTTCAAAAGGCCCTTCCCAATTATGAGACCATTTTCCTAGCTCGAGATCCTTGCGACCCCGTGGAAGTATAAACCCATCGGCATGAATCTAAAATAATGCTGTGCACAGTCCAAACTTATCACCCTGTTTCACTTGCACCTGCATTAGTAAACCATCACATATTCATAGGCTTTATTATTTGATCACCTATGCACATTAGTCACCTGTGTTCCAAAACTTTGAATTCAACATTCACAGGATCAAACATGGATTATTTTAAGGGTAAATTACATCTGACCCCTGTAGTTTGGCATATTTAAGGCTCACACCCCTATTTTTTGCAAACCGATTAAAAAACACTTACTGTTCAAACTAATTATACAATTTCCTCCCTTATGTCAGAATCGACCTTTTTTCGGTGAGAAGGCACGGGAAAAGACTAAAATGCCCTTATATTAAAAAAATAAAACAAAAATTACAAAATAAGTATTCTCTCTCCCCATCCTCTCTCTCTCTCCTCTTCCCCCACCTTCTTCCCCCTCCTCCTTCTCTTCATCCCAAAGAACCAAAGAACAATTAAATAATCGACAAAACCCAGATTATAGTAAAACAAATCTAGGAAGTGGATGAGAAATTCCCAGACTCAAAACCGCAATTTGGGTAGGATGAACAAGGTGTTAAACATCACATTCATCTACAAACATCACTTACAAGCAGCCGTAATGCAATAAAATGAAAACCCCCAATCAGAAAGCCCCCTCCATCTCGGCACGGCATCGTCTAGAATAGGTTCTCAGTGACACAAGGAGCAACGCGTCAACTTCACTTCAACAGCTCCTTTCTTCCTTCCTCGTGGAGCACCTAAAAGCAAACCCCCAAAAGACAACGATGAATTACCCAAATCGGAAACACCCGAAACAAAAATTGATTAATTAATTAAATTAAAAAAGAAAATGGTGTCGTACGTAAGCGTGCTTCTTTACTGGGTGGGAGGGATAGTGATGGCGGAGATGGCGCTGTTGGGTCCAGACGTGGTAGTGCGTGTCCCGGGAGTTACTCCGGTAAGCAAGTGAAAGCTCCGACTCTTAAAGCTAGAGTGGGTAAAGAACATGCTCATCCTAGACTCGGACCTCAAGGCGAGGGTCAAATTCGACCTAGAGGGGTCAAATCTGACCTTCTAGAGGAGAGGCTAGAGGGGGGCTTCCGGGGGGACCATGCTGACCCTACAACATGGAAGAAGAAGACCGAGGGGGAGAGAGAAATAGAGGTGAAAATAAACTTTTTTTTGGGTTTCTGGGTTTGAAGAAGAGGAAAGAGGAGGAGGATGATGTCCCCGGTGGTTTAGTTATTTTTGTTTGATTTAGTTTTTTTTTTTAGTATAGGAGCATCTTAGTCTTTTCCCGTGCCTTCTCGCCGGAATAAAGACCAATTCCGGCATGAAGGGAAAAATTGTATAATTAGTTTGAACAGTAGGGATTCTTTAATCGATTTGCAAAAACGGGGGTGTGAACCTTAAATATGCCAAACTACAGGGGGCCAGATATAATTTACCCTTATTTTAATCACCAGCATATCCAGTTCATGCAAGTTTAATGTTTTTCCTATCCACTGAGACTTTTCCATCTACCTATTACAGAGAGATATACTTGAAACGATTATCAATCATTTTGCCTATAAACTGTAACCCGTCATAGAATCGGAAGCCAAAAAAATTACCATACATTAATATGATCGATCCTGGTTAACCATGATCGCAGCAATCGTAATAAATTAGATAACCCACTGAATTTCGAGTTCCCATCATTAATCAACACATACTCCTACGAGCAACTATCTCCCTCTATAATTTCGGGCAACTTCTATAGTTTCCCAAATTTGTGTAACCCCAGCCCTAATTAAAACCCTAATCCCCACCCTGTTCCCGATCTCGTAAAGAACAACAACAACAACCCTAAGGAGAAAACCCAAACACTATTAGGGCTAAAAACTTTAATTTGATTGAATTTGGATTCGAGTAAAATTGAGGATCGAAGCGTACGTACTTAGGAAGAAGCGATGAATCCGAAACAGGAGGAGCGAGAAAATAGAAAACTTACTGGAGGACTAGCGGAGAATCACTGAGAGAGAAGAGGCAAAGAGACTTACCCGAGGCGTGGAGGTTTTGTGGTGGCGCGAATGATTTTGGGGAGATGCAAGTATATATTTGAGAAATTATTTATAATAGAGGGACATCAAGTGTATTAAAAAACCTAGTTAATAGAGGTAACAAACTACGTAGTTTTAAGTAAACTTAAATTGAGATATTGCGAATGAACTTATTTTCTTTTTTCTTTTTTAGATTTTAATTAGCATATATATGAACTGTTTATTTTTTTGAGTAGTGTATGCACTTATGTTCATGTATAGTTTTTCAAAAATTAATCATAAAAAAGATTTATGGTACACATATTGGATTACTTGAAGATGTTCCTCATTTGTTAAATATTGTTTGAAGTCTAATAAAATATTTATATATATATATATTATATGCTCAGTAATGACTATTGTTTAATATATAGTCAGTCAAGTGAATTCCCGCATATTAGGTGATTTCGATACAAAAATAAGTTACGTACGATGGTAAAAATTCATTAAGAATATTATTTTGAAATATTAATTATAATTCAAAATAAATAACATATATTAATCTAGTATTATGTATGGTTCAAAACATAAGCATGAAAATATTTACTATATACTTGAAATAGAATCTAATACTAGTCCTAAGAAATTAACTTTTATATTAATTCAGTAACGTATATATTGGAATAGAATCTAGGTAGTAATAGTTCTCTCGTACTTTATAGTCGTACTATGATAACCAATACTATTAGTTAGTGAACTTATAATAAGATCATAAATATTACAGTATTAATTATATTATGATCATGATTAGTTAGTACTATAAATAATATATATATATATTGTTATGGTCAAAAATAATAATTAGCAATGCTAAGGAACAAATATCTTATGCATAAATGTATGACCCTCATTACATTTTTTTGCTATTATACATATATATATACACACACACTTATATATATAATCTGCATTTCTACATTTACAATCTATATATATATATAAGTATAGTATTTTAATTTAATTGAAACTACTATATAAAAATTGAAGAGAAGTTTTGAGCAATTGTGGCGATTTGATCTCCACTAAATATGTATAGCGGCGAAAAATTAAAAGTCCAACTACAGCATTTTAGCGACGATATTGTCACCTTTAGAAACTTTTAGCCGCGATATCACTTTTTTTCATGCAATTCATTATTAGCCGAGAAAAAAATGTCGCCGCTAAAAACCTATAGTGGCAATGAAATTTCTATCACCACAATAGAGTTTTAGAGGGGAAACAGTATTCTCTGCAACATATTTTCATACGCTATATCATAATTTTCGCCACAATAGATCTCTGCGACCATTAATCCACCGCTAAATTTTTCCTGCTACAGCCTAAAATTCTAGTAGTGGTATCACTCGCCACACCAAGTCTCCCCTCTAAAGTACTTCTCTCGGACCCTCTTATTGTAGGCCTTTTCCACTGCCCTTTTTTGTTGTAGGATGGCATCTAATGCCTTAAGCCTCATCTCAGGGAGGTCTTCGAGAGTAGCTAGCATCGCTGACTCATAGTCCAAGGCAGACATATGCACTTGTTCGACTCTTTTTAGTGATTGTACTATTAGTTCCAAAGGTATCATGGCATCGTATCCATAGGTTAGAGCGAAAGGAGTGGTGCTTGTTGCCCCTTTCTTTGTCGTATGAAATGCCTAAAGAGCCTCTGATAGTGCTAAATGCCAAGTTCGGGGTTTCTCTCTTATGAACTTCTCTATGCAAGCCTTTAGCATTTTATTAGTTACTTCGGCCTGGCCATTCCCCTGCGCATAATAAGGGGTTGAATGGGTAATCCGGAAGCCTATATCTTTTGCAAAGCTTTGAACAACTTCCCCCGTGATCATGGTAGCCTGATCGATCATGATGGTCTCGGGTATCCCGAACCTGTGAATGATGTATTCTTTGAAGAATTGGATGACCATTTCTTGATTCACTACTTTCATTGGGATGGCCTCTACCCACTTTATGAAGTAGTCTATTGCCACAATGATGAAGGAATGGCCCTTAATTGAGGCAGGATAGATTTTTCCTATCACATCTATACCCACCCTTTAAATGGCCAAGGCTTTACTACAGGGTGTAGTAGGTTGGCTGGGGTGTGTTGCACTGGTCCATGCCTTTGACACTCCTAACACCCTTTGGCATACCTTATACAGTCTTCGGCCATCCCTGGCTAAAAGTAGCCATAACGGTGCATTAACCATCTCATCTTAATGCCTGATTGATGTGCTCCACAAATGCCTTCGTGAACCTTTATCATGGCTAGCATAGCTTCTTGGGGGCTTGGGCAGGTTAAGAGTAGTCCATCTACAGTCCTTCGATAAAGTGTATTATTGATAAACTCAAAACGAAGGGCCTTTACCTTTAAAGACTTGTCAGAGCAGGAGCTCGGGTCTTTGAAGTAATCAATATACTCTTGCCACCAGTCTCGATCAAGCTCGAAGAGGCCAACCTCCGTTGTTGGGGCCAAGTTGGTTAACACTGTGATCGCCCTAATCTTAACCGATACTATATCAAACCTTGTGAATGCACGAAAGCCAGATCCGACTGTGCGAGCTTGTTGGCTCCAAGGTTCTTGGTTCGGTTCACAAATTCAATGATGGCATCTTCAAAGCCTTTCAATAGCTCCCTAGTGGCTTTACAATACTCTTTGAATCCTTCGCGTTCGCACTTGAACTCCCCTATGACTTGATTGATAACTACCATGGAGTCTCCAAACATCCAGATATTTTTGGCCCCAAGGTCTCTTAGGGCGAGTAGGCCTAGTAATAGGATTTCATACTCAGCCTGGTTGTTGGTACAAGAAAAGTCAAGCAGGAAAGATGCCCTGGTCTTTACCCCATTCGGGGACTTGATATCGAAGCTGGCTCTGGCATATTTCTTAGTCTGCGAGTCATCAAACCATAATAGCCAGTGTTTTTTGGTGACTAATCCAAAATCTACTGTGGTGTCGGCAGGTATATCCACGCATAGGTGATCTACTAGAAAGTCAGCTAGGGCTTGACCTTTCACTACCCGTTAAGGGATAAAAGTGAGGTTGAATTTGACTAGTGCAAGTGCCCACTTACCAACTCTTCCTTTCATGATAGGTCCAGTGAGTCGGTATTTGATGACATCAGTCTGTGCAATCACCCTTACCTCCATATGGAGGAGGTAGTATCTCAGCTTCCTGCAAGCAAAGTAGCTTATCCATAGGAGAATATCTTATTTCTGCTCCTAGCAGGGATTGACTCAGGTAGTAGACTGCTTGCTCCTTTCCTTCCTTATTCTCTTGGGCAAGTAAGCAGCCTATGGAGTCATGTGCAGCTGATAGATATAGAAGTAATGGTCGTCCTGGTGTTGGGGGAGATACTACGGGAGGAGATGACAGGTAGTCCTTTAAGTCATCAAAGGCTTGCTGGTGTTTTTCTTCCCATATAAACTCACCCTCTTTCAACTTGAGTAAGTTGGTGAACAACCAACTAATGCCAGCCATGTTGGATATGAATCAGCGTAAGAAGTTAATTGGGCCTAGGAAGCGATATAACTCTTTCTTGTTCTGAGGGGGTTGAGCTTGTTGGATAGCTCTCACTTTATTTTTGTCTATCTCAATTCCCCTCTTGTGGACAAGGAAGCCTAAAAAGTTGCCTGCTGAGACACCAAAGGCACACTTCAAAGGATTCATCTTGAGCTGGTGCTTGCGCATCCTTTCAAATGACTTCCTCAAATGATGAAGGTGTTCTGTATGGTCATACGATTTAATCACAACATCGTCTATGTACACCTCCATAAATTGGCCAATGAAGTTGGGAAAGATCAGATGCATCCCCTTTTAGTATATTGCACTGGTATTCTTAAGTCCAAAGGGCCTAACGACCCATTCGAAGATCCCTATAGACCTTGGGCAATGAAAGGCCATTTTATGTACGTCTTTCTTTGCTAGGTAGATTTGGTTATATCCCAAGTGGCCGTCCATAAAGCTTAAAACTTAATGTCCAGCAGCTGCATTAACCAACATATCAGCTATAGGCATTTGGTACTCATCTTTTGGGGTGGCATCGTTTAAGTTTTAAAAGTCAATACACACTCGGATCTTGCCATTTTTCTTGATTACAGGTACAATGTTAGATAACAACTCAACATAATCAGCTTTTCTAATAAAGCCAGCATTGAGTAGTCTATCAATCTCTATCTTGACCTTCTCTACTACCTCTAGCATTATCCTACGCATTGGCTGTTGGTAGGGCCAGAAACCTAGCCTTATTGGAAGTCGATGCTCGATGAGTTGTCTATTTAGACCTGGCATTTCATTATAGTCCCAACAAAGCAATCTTGGTACTCGTTCAATAGCTCTACCAGGTCTTCTTCAAAGTCTTTAGGGAGCCATTTTCTGATGAATATAGGCAGGCTTCCCTTTTCTAAGTGGAGTAGTATCTCCTTCAAGGGGTCTCTCACTTCGGCCTTAGCATCATCCAATTTGTTTAGGGCCGGATGGAGGTTATTCATCTTTAGTATCTCCATGGAGTCTTGGCCATCTTCCTCAAAGACAAATTCGGCCGCTTCATATTGCAATAAGGCGTAGACCTTTGACTGCCTTATCTATTCTTCTTCTCTTTCTCTAGACTCGAAAGGTAAGCCTAAGGGCTTGCCTTTTAGTATGACTTCTGAAGGTTGATTGGGTAAGGGAATCTCTCGTTCGACTTAGCTTGCCTTTCCAACAACCTGTTCTCCTTCATTGCACCGTGCGAGGGTAGTTGGCACGATGGACCCGTCATAGAAGGCTGTCTCTACACAGTTGGTAGCTGCTTGAAATGGATTTTTGTCTGTAGCTACTACTTCTACCTTTCTATTCAGTGTCCATTGGATCAGGAACTGGTAGAAAGAGGATGGGATGACCTGACTTGAGTAGATCCAGTCCCTTCCAAGGAGGCCATTGTAGGATGTCTTGGCCTTAATCACGTAGAAGGGAACTTCATGAGTCATGGACCTGAGTGCAACTTTAGCTACAAACACTCCCAATGGCCGAGTGGCCTTGCCTGCAAAGTCGGTCATCATCATGTCTGTCGGGCATAGCTTCTCATTTTCCTTCTCTAGCTTCTTCAACAGTGCATAGGGGATAATGTTCACCACCACCCCGTTATCAACAAAGATCCTATTAATAGGCTTGCCAAAGATGTGAGCCGAGATGTATAACAGCTTGAGATGTTCACACATCTTTTTGGTTGGCCTCGCTATCATCACGGTGTCATTGAACTCTTCTATCGCTAGGACTGCTAAAGTCTTGTTTCCAATCTCTAGCTTGATGTAGTGTTCCTCAATTATATCCCCTTCAAGATAGCTAGGATGTCCTTCTTTCGGCCTAAATCTAGCCGATAAGGTGAAGACCATGTTGATCTCCAGATCTTATTCTCCTTCACTTAGGCCGGCTTCACTCACACTATCTTCAAATGCTAGCCTCTCATTTTCTTGATCCTCTTCCATGCATGCCCTCACTTGCATCCTCTCCTCTTCAGTGAGGGGAGTGTCGTATAATTTTTCCTTGTCTTCGTCTTCCAAGCTAGATAGACTTATTTTGTCTTCCTCAACTATCTCGGGGAAAATGTGTAGCTTTAGCTTTTCAGAGTCCACCATCTTAAGTGTACAGCTTGGCGCTTCCTCCTTCTCATGCTTCTTGAGGGGTGATTCTCCAGTTGGTTTTCTTTCAGAAGGACCTATGACCTCGCTCTTGGGTGTCCACCTCTTCACGCTTGGGTTCTTTGGGTCTTCTTGTTGATCTTCTCTTCTAATAAGGTCTCTCTTGTCGGACCTCTTGTGTTGGTCATCTCTTGTAGGAGGCCCTTTCTTATCCAGCTCCTTGTGATGACCCTCTTTTACAGAAGGTATTCTCTTGTCTGTCCCCTTATCTGGTGTCTTTCTATCATTAGGCTCTGCCACCCTATCATGGTCAAGGCCTAGAACATCACCTTGAGTTGGCCGGCCTTGGTTGATGGCCGTGCTATATCGTACCATGGGCAAGCTCAAGAAAGTCTCTTGCTCTTGGAGTCGAGCCTTGTGATCTTCTAGCAGCCTTTCAAAGTCCTCAGTGATCTTCCTCTATACTTGGACCTTCCTTTCCAGTCGTCTCTTTTGAGTTTTCGTGAGGATTTTTGGTAGGAAAGGCTCTGGCAAGGGCCTTTTTTCTCCTAGACGATCGAAGATACTTTGCCTCTTATGTGTGTCCTCCCAGAGATCGATCTTAACATGGGAGCGATACCTCCACCTATCTTCCATAGGGTGTTGAGGAGGATTTTGATGCTTACTCTGCCCCAGGGTATCTTCTTTAGACTCTCAACAGCCTCTTGCCCCCCGAGTTCAGACGAAGCTCTCCTCTCTCCTAGCCAACCAAAGATACTTTATCTTATGCTTGTGCCTTGTTGGAGGTCAACCTTAATGTGGGGGTGTGATCTCCATCTACCTCCAGTCGGGTGTCTATGTGATTTGGAAGGAGCTTTTTGCAGCCTATTCGAGCTTCTGGAGGTATTGTTCTCTTCAAGCACTTCTCTTGGATCCTCTGGTTGCTCCCTCTCGAGGGTGCTTTTGGCTCTCCTTACCTGGAGTGAGATTTGTAGGTCCTCCATGGGTGGCCTACTCTTACCCTGCTTGTCAACTTCCTTGTCTTTCTTCAGGTCCACCATTGCGATTGGGGCTGCAAACGAAGCTGTTGGTGGTGCTTCTTTCATAAACTTCAAACATCCATCTTTGATAGCTTGCTTTATCTGGTTACGAAATACCACGCAATTGGAAGTGTTGTGCGACTTGCTTGCATGCCATTTACAGAATCTTGTTGCCTTCAACTCTCTTTCATCAGGGATCCTATGACCTTTGGGTAGGATGACCTGACCATTCTTAAGGAGGTTGTCAAAGATCTCGTCCGTATTGGTCACATTGAAAGAGTATTCTCTCCCGACTTCATTGAGACCCCTAGGCTGATTGGTCTGATTAGTGGGGCGGTTGAACTTACTAGGTATTGATACCTTCTTTGGTATCAGGCTTTCACACTCATAGAGGTTACCCTTTGTAAGCTCAGCCACCAACTCCTCTGCCACCGGCTCTTCTCCCCAATTGTCCCAAGTTTGAACACCTTCCAGATGGTTGATCTCCAGAGTTGGGTCATACTGGTAGGTACCCTTGGAAGAAGCAGTTTTTCTATCCTTCTCTTCAATCAGCTGTTCGGCCATAGTTGCTTTTTAGGTTAGCTCAGCAAGGTCTAGGGGTCTTTCGACTCCTAACCTTTCTCAAAGAAAGAATCTGAGTCCTTGTATAGCTAAGGCTGCCAAATCTGACTCATTAAGGTTGGTCGGGCATCTATTCTTTGCCTTTCAGAAGAAAATCAGGAACTTTTCTACCGACTCCCCTTCCAGCTGCTGCATGTGAGCAAAATCTGAAATGGTGATGGTTGGCTCTGCTCGGAAGAACTGATTGGGGAACCTTTGCTCCATCTCTGCCCAACTTCTTATTAATAACGACGGGAGATTGATATACCAAGTGAACGCCATCCTAGTAAGGGTCATTAGGAATAGGCGCAGGCTTAGTACATCACTATTTGTAGCTTCTCCATATTAGATATTGAAACGTGCTATGTGCTCTACGGATGACCTACTATCCTCACCTAAGAACTAAGTAAAGTCGGAGATATGGTATCCCATTGGATAGTTGATCCTATCGAAGTGCTCTGGGTAAGGCTTGGTAAACCTGGGTCGCTGTGCTTGCCTTGTTTCAATTCCCATGTCATTAAGACCAACTCCCTCTGGCAGTTGTCATCCTTGATCCCTTAGTCTTGTAACCTAGGGACTTCATTATTCAAGTCTTCAATGGGGGGTTGTTGTTGACCTATTGGCTGCCACGGTATTTCAAATGCTAGTGCATGGTTAACTTGGTCATTCTCATCTTCTTCATACCCTAGCCGATATCGGCTTTGTGTAAGAGCTGGGATTCTGGCAAAGATGGGGTTATTTCTCATGTTTCCCCTTCCATGAGTTTACCCTGTATGTTTACTCTTGGTAGGTAAGTTCTCTCTTGGGCCATTTGGTACCGGCCCTAGTCTATCTGATCGTTGCTACCTCTTGCCTAGGTAGCATCATAATATCTTGTGTGATCTGTCTCTTGAATCCCCATACAGGTGATGTCCGGGGTGGATGGTATTCTGTGGTCTTCATGGACAAACTTCTAACAGTCACACCTGAGGCCCCATGTGTCTGATCAAAGGTATAACTAGTAGGAAGTGGCAGTGGTGTGCATACTCCCTTATCCTTGTTGAGTGGCCTTTTAGAAGACTCAACCTGATCATAGAGCTCTTGAGTCTGGCATTGGTTCTCCTTTGTGACCCTCTGGACAGTCTCTTTAACATGACTTTGGACCTCATTGATCTAGGCGACTATCTAGTTGTTTATCCATCGGTGCATTTTATCATATTTTTGTTCTCCCTGGGCTGTCGCAGTCGCTATCTGCTCCATCTGAGCAGCTATTGCTCTGCTCTCTGCCCTTAGTTGCTCCTCCATCTGTTCCATCCTCCGGTCCATCATTCACCCTATTTGGACTAAGATGTCTTGCTCTATTAGGGTAGCAACTAACTCTTCACTGGAGGTGGAATCAGACAACTCCTTAAGAGGAATTGTATTGGTCGGCTCTTTAGAGAGAGCCGTATGGTCCAGCTCTTTGAAGAGAGCTGTGTTGGGAATAAGATTTCTTCTTATACCCAGAGATAAGGCCGGCTCCCTTGGGGGTGCCGCATTGGTGGAACTCATTGACTCTTTAGGAAGAGTCATCTTGGTTGTTTTCTTCTCAACGAAGTGTTGAGAAAAGGGTGGTATGTTGTTCTTGATCATCTTGCTAGAACAGGTTCGCCTCCTTCTCTAGATGTCCTCCTAGTCTCACCGAGCATGCCAAAAAATTGTTGTGGGGAAAATATAATAGAGTGTCAAGGTCGATCTCTTGACAGCTTGAAGGCTCGTCTTAAGGTTGGCGCCCAACGATACAAAGACGATCAAACGATCACTACTGCCTTACCTAACTAAACTTCCCTAACCAGGCTCCACAGCCCGGCCAACTATCAGGCTCTAATGTCCGACCTCCTAACCAAGCGCTAATGCACAGCTTAAGAACTAAAATGGAAGCTTTGAGCTTTGGTTAAGATTTGTATGGTTGATTGATTGATGATCTTCTGTCTTCCTCGAGCGTCCCTTATATAAGCGAAGGTCTTCATCTCCTCCTTGCATTCAAACTCCGTCTTCCATTAGTACTCGAACTCTCCTAATGCCTATCTTTCGGGATGCTTATCCTTATCCTGTATCGGCACCACCTTTATCGCCTAATTTACCGGGCTTATCTCTTCCTGTGAATTTGGAGCCCGAGTTTATCTCCATTGACCGTGCCCGATCTTATAGCCTTTTCGACACCTTGCTCAGCTCTCCTCATGCCTTCTTGATGCAAGTGGGCTCTTTGAACCTCCTTAAGACAAAGTAAGCTTTTCATGCCTCCTCTAGCCTCTCTACACCCTTCTCAGGTGAAGGCACCTATTTTGGGTGAAATAAGCCCTTAACAGCTCCCTTAAGCAAGGTGAGCTCTCAACACCCCTCTTGGGCGAGGTAAGCCTTTAACACCTTCCTTGAGTGAAAGCACCCACTTTGGGTGAAATAAGCTCTTAATGCCTCCTTCAGGTGGATTAAGCTCTTAGCACCCTCCTTAAGTGAAGACATCCATTTTGAGTGAAATGAGCCCTTGACGCCTCCCTTAGGCGAGTTAAGCTCTTAACACCTTCTTTAGGCGAGGTAAGCCTTCGTCACCTCCCTCAGGCAAGTCAAGCCTTTAATGCTTCCCTTAGGCGAGGTAAGCCTTTTATAACTCCCTTAGGCGAGGTGAGCTCTTAACACCTTCCTTAGGTGAGGTGGACTCTTAATGCCTCCTTCAGGCAAGGTGACTCTCAACACCTCCCTTAGGTGAAGTAAAATGGGTCCTCACACTCCTCTTCCGAAAAGCATCTTCACGCACCCCTTTTACGGAAGACATCATAAGTCTAAGTAAAAACCCCCTTCAAAGGGCATGCTTTAGAAAGGCACCTTATGGAAGGCAAAATATCCCTTTTAGTCACTCTTGGAAAGAAAAGAATTTCGGGAAGTCATTTCTCCCCTTATGGAAGACGCACACGAAGACCCCCTTTCAAGGGGGTAAAATGTTCTCTTTGGTTGCCTTTGGAAGACAAAGTGCTTATGGAAGTCACTCCTTACAAGGTGGCAAAGTTTCCACTTTGGTCACTTAAGGGAGATAAAGTGCTTTAAGAAGCCACTTTCACCCTTCTTTACGCACCCTTCTTCAAGCACCCTTCTTTAAGCACCCTTCTCTAGGCACCCTTCTTTAAGAACCTTTCTTTAAGCACCCTTCTCTAAGAATCCTTCTTTAGGCACCCTTCTCCAAGCACCCTTCTTTGGGCACCCTTCTCCAAGCATCTTTCTTTGAGCATCCTTTTTTAAACACCCTTCCTTAGACACCCTTCTCTAAGCACCCTTCATGAAGGTAAAGTGTTTCACGAAGTACTAAAAGTAGTTACTCCCGAAAGGTAAAATTACCAAAATACCACCGTGGAAAGGCCATCATTATTTTCGTTTCCAACAACAATCCCATTAGTTGTTCAGCGAAACCCTTATACTCTTTCCACAAAACCAAAAGGAAAACTTTGTATCTGACGAGTCTTCAACCTTCTCAATAACACAGTTCAGATAATAACTAGACCATATTTTGGTCCAATTCGATTCTTTTTTCTTTTGTGAAAACGATTTTAGTTTTTAAAGGTTTTGATTTAATTTGATTTGGTCCAATTCAGGTTGGTTTGCTCACCTATATCTTTGCCCCGACTTTGTACAAGTCTGTGTCCAGTTCTAATTCTGTTTTTAATATAACTAATTGTATTAAACTCGAATATAATAGTAAACTAACTAAAAAAATTATAATTAATTTTGAGGTAACAAAAATATAATTTGGCAAAATAGGACAATTATATTAAATTTAAGAACATATCATATTAAAAATTACATTATAACAAAAAAAGAATATATCAACCAAAAGATGAACCATTCATTTTTATACAATTGCGGCTTTAGCAAGCGTCTAACATTTTTTTATTTGACTCCAAATATTTTGTCCCTTTTGACTTTTGTCGATTATGCTATCTTCGTTGTTGTACATATAAGATGATATTAGAACAACATATTATTTAATGTTCTATATCGTTGCTTTTTGAGTTTGCTTCTCTTGTGACACATTGCTAGTGAATCTCGAATAAAACGATGAAAATATTGTTGTATACTTGATAGATTGTGAAAAAAAAATTGGTTATGATTTTGGTGAGTATTGGTAAAAATTTTGTTCTGTACTTGATGCATAATTATAAAATTTTTATTGTGTACTTAGTGAGTTTTAGTATGAATCAAAAATGTTTGAAAGATTTTGATTAAATTGGGACAAAAATAAATGATTAGAACTCAAAAAGTCATAATTTTTTATTATATGACTAAAATAAGTCAAGATCATCATCTTGACTAAATTGATTAGAATCCATATTTAGATAAAATATAACAAAAATAATTATACAAATATGAGAAAATTATAGAAAGCTCAGAGAGTTTGTGAACTTCTGAGAAAAATAAAATGACATTGGCGTCTATTAGAGTTGTGTAACAGTATTTGGCAATATAAATTAAAATATTTCTAAACCACATAAATTGAATTATTCGTAACAAAATAATTTATAAAATTTGTTATAACATAAAAAATTGTTCAAATACAATGGTACAAAGTGAAAAAAAAATTCAAAAATTCTTTAAAATATATTTGCTAGAATTTTTTCCAAAAGAAAAGGCAAAAATTGAAGTAAAATATGCTAGACCAATCCTTGCCTACCACGTAGATTAGGGTAGTGCTCTGATATGCGGGGGTATGACGCGTGTGCCAGCCCTCACGTGTACACAGGCTAGAGACAAATGTAAACCGTCCTTTCCTATGCAGATCGTTCTAAGACAATCCATATCAGTGAAAGTTGTTTCTACTTTTTTCTCTCATCCGCTTGAGCTCGTGGTTCACAACTTCAATTTCCCCTCATGCAAAGATCCCCCTATAATAACTCACATATGCTCCACGTTAGTGTTATTTATTTTTTAAATACAGTTACTATATCAAACTCAAATATAATTTTGAAAAAATTAATTGCATTAAAATTAATTTCAAACAAAAAATAAATTAAAATACAAATGACATAATTAACTATAAATTTATAAATTTATAAATAATTTTAATTTACAAATATATAGAACTTATAGTTAAGGGTTTATAAATTAAAATTTAGGATTATTGTTTAAAGGTACACATTAAGTTACATAAGTTTTGCAAACTTACATAATTACATAGTTATTTATTTATATTAAATTGCATAATTAACTATAAAATTTAAAATTTTATAGTTAATTCAAATTATAAATACACGTAAGTGAGGATTTAGGGTATTTAGTTTATGGTTTAGGGTTTATATTAAGTTACATAATTTAGGAAAATTATAATCAAAATTACATAATTACTTTATTCCAACCAAATTATTTTAACAAAACTTACATAATTGCATATATACATAAGTTTTTCCAATTATGTAACTATATTAAATTATATAATTTTTCTCATATCACATAATTTAATAAATATAAATTATATAATTGGATATAAATAATTTTATAAAATCATTAAAATATAAATAGTTTATTTATCATTAACAAAATGGTATTAAAAATTTAAAAAATTTTGTCCAAAAATAAAAATACAAACTGGGAAAAATGCAAGGAAAAAAAATCGTGGGATCTAATCACGCAGCTCTACGTCGGAAAATTATTAGCATAGCATGGACTTGTGTTGCGACCCTTTAACACGCGAGTCAGTGTGCATGTTAAAGATGGGACAGGCTCCCCATCAATGAGAGTCTTCCATGTCATCATGGGAGATTGCACAATCTCTTGTGAGTGGGCTAGGGGGTAAGACTGTGGGAGTTTTTGAGTTATTTTTTAGAAATTTTTTATACCATTTCTACCATTTTGTTCGAACAAAATGTCTTTTTTTGTTTTCAATAATTTTATAAAATTATTTGTATCTAATTATTCTATTTGTGTGGTGTAGGTTAAGTCAAAAAATTTATGTGGCAAAAAAATATTTTTAAATTTTATAAATGAATGTTTTTCTCATTTTATTTTCCCTTGTATTTGACTTGAAAATTTTCTCTCATATTTTTATAATCCTCTCATATGGATCATTTTACCTTAAATTCAAGTTCAAATAATGGAGGCAATTCTTATTTTGATTAAGAAAATATTATGCAAAACTATTTACTACAATATCAAACCGATGTTGTAGTCAATGTTACGAGTTATATGGCCACAAAGAAGAAGAAAAAATAGGCAAATTATGTTAATGGAGCATTGAGCACCACGTGGAAGGCTAACAATAAAAAAGGTTTGGGAGCTAGCGATGAGCGCTTAGTGAATGACTAATTTGCCGATAACCCAACATATAATGATGATATGTTTTGCACAGGTTGTGCACATGGAGGAATGTATTCCTTTGCAGTATGGAGGTGGTGAGCGCTACTGATCTATATTTTCAGCAAAAGAGAGTTGTACTTGGTAAAGTTTGGTTGTCCATATTACTCAAATGTACAACAGCAATGAGGGTGCTTGCTTATAGGACATCAGTTAATTCTATGGATAAGTACTTGTAGATTAGAGAAATAGTAACTTTGGAATCATTAAAGAAGTTCGTAGAAGGCATATTTGGATGCTTTAGTATGGAGTATCTGAGAAAGCCTAATGAAGCTAATGTAGGAAGACTACTTTGGGTTGGAGAATAACATGGATGCTTAGGCATGATTGATAGCATCGATTGCATGAAATGAAAATGGAAGAATTATCCACTCGTATACACTGGATAATATGCTAGGAAAAGTGGGACAGCATCAATCATATTGGACAAATGAGTTCTTTTGAACACCCCTTATGTGTAATCATCTAAATGTATTAGATAGATCTCATGTTTTTGATGATGTATTAGAAGGACGAGAACCTAAAATAAGCTACACCATCAATGACATACACAGAGAGTTGCCATATTATCTCACTAATTGGATAAATCTACAATGGACGACCTTTGTGAAGTCATTTACAGCTCCATCAATCTTGTAGCTCAAGATATTAGCTGAACATCAAGAAGGATGTACAAAGAATATGGAGTGAGCATCTGGAGTCCTACAAGCTAATTTTGCATTCATCTGAAATTCATGTCTTCTATGGGACCAACATCAAATGAGAAAATTTCAGAGGGAATGTATCATATATAATAGTAGATGTTAAATGAGAGACATATAGCCTTTGTCTTCCAAAAGAATTTCTTAATAATAACCCAAGTAGAATCACCAGCAATGCCAACATTGATTTAAGTACTGTAACATTCAGAAAAAAATGGTTAGTCAGAATACGTTGGATTGAAATACTTATATTGGATGAGTGATTTGAAGTATTCAAGGATATGAATAAGTTTTATTGGAGTTCTAGTTCAACCATTACATGCCTAAGAGAAAGTAGTTGCTTGAGAGGATGTTTGGTAAATTTGGGCAGATTGACCTATGGTTGGTTAAAAATTCATAACTTCCTCAATATTGCTCCAAATTGAGTGATTCCAACTCATTCCGAAACTAAAAATGTTAAGGGATAAAATGAACGAGTACCAAATTGAACAAAAACCAAAAGAAGACCGCCTTATTCCAGTTGCTTGCTTCTGGTCAAAGCTGATTGGACTCCAGAATGTTGTTCTCTTGTTAGATTAAGTTAAAGAGGTGGCTTTATTGTGATTGGACCTCACCCACATCTTCATATATATCCCAAAGCTTTCCTGGAAGAGAAGGAAAGCTCAACACTCAGTCACAAAATGAAATTTGAAGAGAAAGAGTAGAGAAGTCTAAGAAGGCTGAAAGAGAGAAAAGAAGAAGGTCAACAATTGTCACGACCCGTAACCTAATGGCCGCGACCGACGCAAGGATTCGATTAAAAACTAGCGATAACCAAATCCAAGCAAGCCTCATACATAAACCAAAGCGTAACACACCTATACAACAACTAAACATACTCGCAAATCCCACAACTATACAACCATCCAAAACACGTCAACAACATCATAAAATCCACAAATCCCAAAAATCCAAAATAACATCTTCGTAGGCCCGACCTCAGAACGTAAGCTCTCACGACTCTACGACAGCTTCCTAAGATCACCAAACTACTGATCTGGAAAATGAATAAGAAGGAAATGAATGGTGAGACAAGCTCAGTGAGTAGATAATACGCAACATGAGGTTAATACATAATATTCATATTACGTAATAGTTCCATAAGGTCGGAAAGTATGTAATAAGGTATATGTAAGATTTATAAATCATGAGCCAAGTACTAAGTCACATTGTAAGGCATAAATGCTACACAAGCATAAATGCGATGTAAACGTAAGTCATATGCGCATAGACGGCTCCCAAAGAGCGAGACACATGGCATACGCTCCAAAGGCATCGCTCATACCACATGCGGTCCCAAACACCTCATAAACATAAGGGTAAACATGAACATCATACAAGGCTCATAACCATATGGAATAATGATAGGAATAATTACGAACCATATCAAGGAATAAGATCGCAAATGAAGGTCTTTCGGTATAATGGGTTCAACGACGGAAATCCAACGAACATGATTCAAAGGAATTCATAGAACACTTAATCATTTTCCAATTTTGAAAATAAGCAAGGAATATAGATAACGAGGAAAATATTAGTTTCATAATCACGTTATCCACTCTCCTTAACCTCCTTCTTGCTCGCAAAAACTTAAACGCTCCTAAACGATTCGGCTCGTCGGTTGTCCACTTCCTAAGAACATAATAACACTACATAACCATCGCATCCTTAAAGAATCATGGACATACTCAAAATAGCATAAGACAGCCCCTACACGAGCCAACAACTCGCTTGAATTAACCAACTAACTCACTTTCGACAAATCTTACGATACACCCAACTAGCTTCATCGACGAGCTTACAAGGTTAACGACTCAACTTAAACATCATCAACAAGCCACGAAACCACCATAACAGGACCCCTCTATATGTCCTTCATCACAACATAACCGAAAATCATCTCCTCAACCATCACAACCAATCCTCAAACTCGTTTTCCATCAACATACTCAAATCCGAGAGTTCAGTAACTAGGCCAGATTCAAACTGATCTTCCGACCTCAATACTTCATCAAATCAATCAAGTGAATATACTACGGAATAGGATTTTCAGTCCTCTACAACTTTGTTAATATCTACGAAGTCCAATTCTGAGCCTAAGATCACTTACCGAGCAGTTCTTCTTTCTGTCCCTCAACAGACAACCACAGCAGACACTTGTTGTTTAAAAATCGATTTCCCGTTGATCCTTTGATCCAGATAACAAGTATAATATACCGTTAGAAAGCTAAGAGAGTTCTCTACAAATAACTTAACAGCCACAAAGTCTAAATCCGAGCCTAAACCGACTTACCACTTAGTTCTTCCCTGACCTGTTTGTTCTTCACAAAGCACCTACTTGCTTCTTTCTCTCTCTTAAATTTCGGTCCAAATGATTCAAGTCGGTTTTCCCCTTGTCCTAAGGTAAGTTCTGAGTGTTATAAGTCTCTGGATAAGTTCCTTTTAAGCCTACCTTGCCTCTTAATCATCCAATCACATGAAAACACCTAACTCAACCCGATTGGCTGCCTCTTTCCCGGCCAATCACAATCCAGCAACTTCAAGCTCAAATTTGATATTCTTCCAGTAGCAATCTGAACAAACTTAAATCTGGCTAATTGTAGATCTATGTCTAAGCTTTCAAAACATGTTCACTCGTCCAAATCGGATCAAAAATGAGTAAGTTATGGCCATTCTCGCTAAGCTGCTCAATTCTGTCCGATAAATCCGAGGCTGAATTATCAAAACTCAAAATTTGGCTAAGTGTCCCAAAATGAAAGTTGTCTAAAGATTTTAGAACAATCTAACACAATCAAGCATAATACCAAAGTAGCAGCGACAACATTTTCATGCTCGTATTTGCCTAATGGACCAACCAATGCTAAAGCCGAAACGCGTAAAGTAGCACGTCGAAACTAAATCGCAAGGCAACGTAGCTAACAACGACTAAGAAACATAGCATGGTAGAGGGCTTACAATTCTCCTCCCTTAAAAAGAATTTCGTCCTCGAAATTTACTTACTCATGTCGTGAAGTAAATATGGATATTACGCATTCATCTCATTCTCTGAATACCTATTGTCGCATTTGGACTAACTTGAGCATCGTTCTGCGTTATGGCAAAAAGTCGACCTTGAGTACGTGGATGAATAGACTGACTTCCACTCTCAACCATAGTTCTCTTTCCCTTATTCTGCTGTGACACTTCCTGCATCTTGTTTCCGCCAGCTCGTACTTCTGAAGGTCTAGTCGAACCTTCAAATCGACTACCTTGCTGCATGGTCAACGGACAATCTCTAACCATATGTCCCTTCTGTCCACAACGGTAACAAACTCCTCTTCCTTTCAAGCATTCACCTAAATGATGCTTATCGCAGTTGCGACATAACGGATAATCTATTCGATTGTTTTTACTTAGCTCCCTCTGGTAGTCTTCATCGAATTCTTCGCTAGACCTTTCTTGATCACCATAGTCCAATCTTGGCTGAAAAGAAGTACCGCCTCTTTTAACTAGTTTATTATCGCTCCAATGATTGTACCGCTTGCCACCATCTTGCCTTTACTGCTCCGTTTTCCACTCCACCTTACTTTGCTCAACTCGTAGGGCCGCTTCTACAATCAGTCCATACTCCTTATGCATCAAGCTCACAACCGTGGACCTGATATTCTCACGTAGACCTTGCTCGAACCTTTTGCACTTGTCCGATTCACTTTTCACCATCTCAGGAGCAAAATGCGACAACTCCACAAAGTTCGACTCATACTCAGCCACACTCAACCCACCTTGTACCAACCTTGTGAACTCAATCACCTTAGCATCACGGAAAGTCTGAGGCAAATAATAATCTTCAAATTCCTTCTTCAATACTTGCCATGACATCGGAGTAGTTTGAGTGTACTTGCGCTGCACCGATTCCCACCAATAGCTAGCATTCCCCTGAAACAGAGACTGAACGCAAGCTATCTTCTCCGGATCCGAACACTCTAGCAAAGTCAATATCTTCTCCGTTTTCCTCAACCAAGTATCGGCCTTAAGTGGCGTGACCTTATCGTAGAAATACGAGACTCCCAACTGATGCATGCGAATGTACGGAGGGTCCTTCCTCGTCATCGAAGTAACAGCCCTCGACAACATCGCAATAGTAGTATGCGTAGGAGACGCGACCGTAGTCGAAGTAGTAGGAACTACTGCTGGTGGAACAACATCAGCAGGAATATTGGAACTAACATGCGGATCATCCTAAGGTGTCCTACGGGCCGTAGAAGAATTCTTCTTAATCTTATGACTACGCTCAGACATCGTCAAACCTATATGAACAAACGACTAGAGTCAATCCATCAAATCCTCAAATATCATATTCCAATATTCAAATAACAATTCTAACAAAAATCTACGCTCATCTACCCCTATATCGACCACCTAACTACCTAATCTCGCATCCATGCTCACCGCACCAAAATTGTCACGACCCGTAACCTAATGGCCGTGACCGGCACAAGGATTCGATTAAAAACTAGCGATAACTAAATCCAAGCAAGCCTCATACATAAACCAAAGCGTAACACACCTATACAACAACTAAACACACTCGCAAATCCCACAACTATACAACCATCCAAAACACGTCAACAACATCATAAAATCCACAAATCCCAAAAATCCAAAATAACATCTTTGTAGGCCCGACCTCAGAACGTAAGCTCTCGCAACTCTACGACAGCTTCCTAAGATCACCAAACTACTGATCTGGAAAATGAATAAGAAGGAAATGAATGGTGAGACAAGCTCAGTGAGTAGATAATATGCAACATGAGGTTAATACATAATATTCATATTATGTAATAGTTCCATAAGGTCGGAAAGTACGTAATAAGGTATATGTAAGATTTATAAATCATGAGCCAAGTACTAAGTCACATCGTAAGGCATAAATGCTACACAAGCATAAATGCGACGTAAACGTAAGTCATATGCGCATAGACGGCTCCCAAAGAGCGAGACACATGGCATACGCCCCAAAGGCATCGTGCATACCACATGCGGTCCCAAAGACCTCATAAACATAAGGGTAAACGTGAACATCATACAAGGCTCATAACCATATGGAATAATGATAGGAATAATTACGAACCATATCAAGGAATAAGATCGCAAATGAAGGTCTTTCGGTATAATGGGTTCAACGACGGAAATCCAACGAAAATGATTCAAAGGAATTCATAGAACACTTAATCATTTTCCAGTTTTGAAAATAAGCAAGGAATATAGATAACGAGGAAAATATTAGTTTCATAATCACGTTATCCACTCACCTTAACCTCCTTCTTGCTCGCAAAAACTTAAACGCTCCTAAACGATTCGGCTCGTCGGTTGTCCACTTCCTAAGAACATAAGAACACTACATAACCATCGCATCCTTAAAGAATTATGGACATACTCAAAATAGCATAAGACAGCCCCTACACGAGCCAACAACTCGCTTGAATTAACCAACTAACTCACTTTCGACAAATCTTACGATATACCCAACTAGCTTCATCGACGAGCTTACAAGGTTAACGACTCAACTTAAACATCATCAACAAGCCACGAAACCACCATAACAGGACCCCTCTATATGTCCTTCATCACAACATAACCAAAAATCATCTCCTCAACCATCACAACCAATCCTCAAACTCGTTTTCCATCAACATACTCAAATCCGAGAGTTCAGCAATTAGGCCAGATTCAAACTGATCTTCCGACCTCAATACTTCATCAAATCAATCAAGTGAATATACTACGGAATAGTTTTTTCAGTCCTCTACAACTTTGTCAACATCTACGAAGTCCAATTCTGAGCCTAAGATCACTTACCGAGCAGTTCTTCTTCCTGTCGCTCAACAGACAACCACAGCAGACACTTGTTGTTTAAAAATCGATTTTCCGTTGATCCTTTGATCCAGATAACAAGTATAATATACCGTTAGAAAGCTAAGAGAGTTCTCTACAAATAACTTAACAGTCACAAAGTCTAAATCCGAGCCTAAACTGACTTACCACTTAGTTCTTCCCTGACCTGTTTGTTCTTCACAAAGCACCTACTTGCTTCTTTCTCTCTCTTAAATTTCGGTCCAAATGATTCAAGTCGGTTTTCCCCTTGTCCTAAGGTAAGTTCTGAGTGTTATAAGTCTCTGGATAAGTTCTTTTTAAGCCTACCTTGCCTCTTAATGATCCAATCACATGAAAACACCTAACTCAACCCGATTGGCTGCCTCTTTCCGGGCCAATCACAATCCAGCAACTTCAAGCTCAAATTTGACATTCTTCCAATAGCAATCTGAACAAACTTAAATCTGGCTAATTGTAGATCTATGTCTAAGCTTTCCAAAACATGTTCACTCATCCAAATCGGATCAAAAATGAGTAAGTTATGGCCATTCTCGCTAAGCTGCTCAATTCTGTCCGATAAATCCGAGGCTGAATTATCAAAACTCAAAATTTGGCTAAGTGTCCCAAAATGAAAGTTGTCTAAGGATCTTAGAACAATCTAACACAATCAAGCATAACACCAAAGTAGCAGCGACAACATTTTCATGCTCGTATTCGCCTAATGGACCAACCAATGCTAAAGCCGAAACGCGTAAAGTAGCATGTCGAAACTAAATCGCAAGGCAACGTAGCTAACGATGACTAAGAAACATAGCATGGTAGAGGGCTTACAACAATGATTCAAATGGTAAGAATAATTCTATTCAGATTTGAAATTCCAACCATTGAAGAAAGTTATAAAGGACTTCATTACCTTTCTTTTGGTATATCATAGGAGGTATTTGGATCAGAGAATCGCCGAAAAAGTCATTTTGAATCTGGTCGTTGTTGAACAAGCACACAGTTGAGATTATTAAGGAAAACGCAAATGGTGTATCATATTCCCTGTTTGGATGAAGAAATCTTGGTCAACACTTGGTTGAAGTTTGAACTGTCTAGCTATGTACAGATTGAAAAGGTTGAGAAAAATGACTTGGTAAGTGTCCTTAAGCTCTAAATTTGAATTAGGTTTTGTGGGATAGATTATAGATGACTTCTTGAGCTTTCATAATATGTATGATATGCCTGTTTTGGTTGAATAAAACATCTTATACACCTTGTTGAATATCGGATTTGCTGTCTGAGTCTACAATTGAGCTAGTTGAAGGAGAAAGCTTGGTTTGATGAATCTTGAGGATTTGAGGTTAAGAGTGAGACTCTGTGATATTAAGAACATGCATGGGATGTCATATGAAGTGTTGTTTAAAGTGGTTGTGATCTTAGTTTGAGATATATATGATGTTTGTTGAAGATGAAGTGGTTGAGCTTCTCTTGAGCTTGGTTTGTGTTCGAATATGCAAAATAAATTGTTGAGTGAATGTATGGTTATGAATAGGATTTGAACAGATTGTGTATGTATTGCATGCATGATAAGAAAGTAAGGGTTGAAAGGAATTAAGATATTTGAACACGTTCGATTGGTTTTCGACAATACGTTGCAATTATGCTGTTGTTTGTTGCTTTGAGTAGTTGGCAGCAATTTGGCTTAGGAATTCAAAGGTTAACCTCATTTTGTTATGTGGGATTATAAAAATAAATTTTTGCAAGGTGTGTGGGTGAAGGAGAATTGTTGCGAACGCCTTGAGTGAAATACATTGGATTCAGAAATTAGTGTGTTTGGTGGAGCTTCATTGTGTTAGCAGATAGACCATGATAAGTTTGGTTGTGTTTGTTATATGCATGTTTCCGATCTTTATTCATGCATATGTTGTTGATTATGAGATGAGGTTGTGCATATGTGATTCGTTTGAGAATATGTGATCATTTTGTGTTGGATGTGAGGTTTGTGAACAGCCAACTAGATTGCTAGCTCGAGGCTAATTTTGTATGATTGATATATCTGTGTGAGATGGATTCTGGAACATTGGGTCATGTGTTTGATTCGATATGTATTTTGTGAGAGAAATGAACAGGCTTTCCCATACTAACGGGGGATATTAGTCTATGAGCTCATAGGTCGGGAATATCACTAGTTTACATTATAAGCTATCACTAGCTTATATTTGTACATTAGATTTGTGTTTGTGTGGATGGAGATTTACTTGGCCATTTGGATATTCCTTGGCAGCCAAAGGAGAGGCCTTTCAAAACCTGTTCATCGCTCTGTGTGTGTCTATATTTGTGTTTGAGTTCATCGCACTATGTGTTTGTGGTTCCATTTGTTTATAATTGTGTTTTCTATAATTTGTGAAGCATATGGTCATCATGCACTTTGAGTTCAGTTATGTCGAACATGGTTAAGTTCAGCTATCCTCTTACTAAGTATTTTCCGACACTTACCCCTTACAAATCTATCTCAGGTTTTGGAGTGCCATAGTTGCGTTTGATTCTAGAGTCTGTTGTTCGAGCCCATCTTTTTTGTTCGAGGGCTACACTTTAGAGGTCTCCAAATTTGTGCCATCCTTGTACTTCTATTTAGATGCTCCATAGTGGTTAGATCCTCGTTTATGTCCGATTGTGGATTCGTCACTTGGAGATAGATTGTTTAGATCTTCGTTGATGGTTTGTGTACCATCTTTGTATATGTTGTATCTTTCGCATGTTTGTTTGATATGAGTTTTAGATGACTATGTGTGTGAGATTTGAGGCTTGCTAGATTGCACATGTGTTGCTATTTGTCGTGGAGTCTAGCACAGGTAATATACTTTAGCGCGAGTCGTGACAGGTACTCAACGCATCTCATCCTTAGCATACTATATGAGAAAACAGATGTCTGTAATAAAGAAGATCACATCTCCAAGAGAAGATTTGATTGAATATTTTTGAAAAAAAATCTAGTAAATGTAGTTAATTATGTAATTTGCTATTGTTTATGTATTTATTGAGTATTTTTGAAAAAAATCTAGTAGATGTAGTTAATAATATTTGTATTTTGTAAAATCCTAATTTTGTTGGTTTGAAGTTAATTTTAATACTTTTAAATTTGTTCAAAATTATATCCAAATTTAATATAATAACTGTATTTAAAAAAAGAAATAATCTGATGTGAAGTTGATATAGAGTTATTATTAAAGATTCTCAACTATAAAAAATTGAAGCTAAGGTTTACAAGTTGACGTGGACGAATTCTGCATAATTGTGTTGTAGTGCGCGAGGCTATATGATAGGTTGATGTGAGGCGGATGACTCTTTTGTCAAAAAGTGAGAAAGAAAAGACCAAGACGAGTGGAAAGAAAAAGAGCAAGAAAGAAATTCAAGATGTTTTATAAATTTATAATTCTTAAATTATCTAAAGTGGATTAGTCACTATAAAGAGGAAAAATAAAAGATTATTTGACATTATTAGATCGAAGAATACATTTTCAAACAAAAGTTAAAACGTATCAAAAGAAATGGGAAAAGGTTAATCGGTCACTTTGTCGTATTAAACTTGTATAGCAAAATTCATTTTAATACTATATGTTTCACAGTTTATGTTTAGAGAACTATGTGATTCAAAATTGCTATTTTAGTACTATGAGCTTGACAATCAATTATTACGACAGGTCCAATATAGTTGTCTGTCGAAATTCGTCAAAAACAACGTTATTTTCCACGTGGAAGGGACATGACTCAATTTTTTGTAACTCGAAGTTGATGTGGACCGTGTTAAATAACTTTTTTAGTATCAATTGTATTTATACTATTTAAAACCTCTTGTAAATATACCAATGTTGGAACCCGGAAATAATATTCATCTTATGAAAGGGCGGACCGGAAGGGCTATTTGGCTATTTGGTAATCTCTTGGCAAATATTAGCCCTTCCCACGATGGCTATTTGGTAATTTTGCCTTGTGACCATTTCTAGGACTTCACGAAGTACTTTTCCTTGCAGAAGGTACTATATTGAAAATTTTCCTTCATGAAGTGGCTTGATGACTTCATGAAGTACTTTACCCTCCAAAGATGACCAAAGTGGAATTCTACCTCCAAAGGAGGAGTCCATGCGTGCCACAAAAGGGAGGCGAGTGACTTCCTTAAGCACTTCGCTTCCCAAGAGTGACTAAAAGAAAACTTTACCTCTTTGTAATGTTAGGTCTTACACACGCCCTTTAGGATGAGAGGGAAGTGACATCCCGAAGTGCTTTTCCTTCTGAGAGTGAAGGAGTTAGACAAGGAAAGGCCTCTCACAAGAGAGAATCAGCATAAGGGTCAAACAAGGGAGGACCTCTTAGAAGAGAGGATCACCATGTAGATCCAAAGAGGTGGATACCTAGGTCTAAGGCCAAGGGCCCTTCTAACCCTAATCTAACTGAAGAACCACCTATTAAGACGAGTGAGAAGAGGACAGTTGCAAACTGCACAATTAGGATGGGGGACTCTGAGAAGCTGAGGTTACATACCTTCCCTGAGATAGATGTGGAAGACAAGATAAGCTTACCCAGCCTAGATGAGGAAGACAAGCAAAGCTTATATGATGCTCCCCTTAGTGAAGAAGAATACATGAAGATGGGCCTGAAGGCGTACATGATAGAAGACCAAGAAGATGAGAAGCTGACACTCAAGGATAGTATGAGTGAAGCTGATCTAAGTGAAGGAGAGCAAGACCTAGAGCCAAATTTGGGCCAAAAGAGGGATAACCTAGCTACTTCGATAGGGGCATGATCAAGGAGCACTTCGTGGAGATAAAAATTAGAGACAAAGCTTTGGCAATCCCAATAGTGGAAGAGTTCAGGGACACTGTGATGATAGCAAGGCCAACCAAAAAGATGTGTAAGCATCTTAAGTAAGTGTACATCTCAGCCTACATCTTTGACAAGCCAATCAATAAGATCCTCATTGACAATGGGATGGTTGTGAATATTATCCCTTATGCACTCCTGAAGAAGCTAGGGAAGCAAAATGAAAAGTTAGGCCCAACTGATATGATGATGATCGACTTTGTAGGCAAGACAACTCCACCATTGGGAGTGTTTGTTGCTGAAGTCACGGTAGGATCTGTGACTCATGAAGTCCCACTTTACATCATTGAGGCAAAAACATCCTATAATGGCCTCCTTTGAAGGGATTAGATCCACTCAAGCTAGGTCATCCCATCTTCTCTCCACTAGTTTTTGATCTAATGAACACCAAATAGAAAAGTTGAGATAGTAGCTACGGACAAAAATCAATTTCAAGTAGCTACCAACTGTGTTGAGGCGGCTTTCTATTTTGGGTCTATCATGCTAACTATCCTTGCATATTGAAATATGGATAGACGGGTCATAGACTATGCAAGCTTGGTTGAATAGGGTATTCATTTTTTTTGATCAACCACCAGAAGTTACACAAAAAGGCAAGCCCTTATGCTTACGTTTAGAGTATGAAAAAGAAGAAGAAGAGCGAGTAAGATGGTCAGAGGTCTATGCCTAGTCACAATATGAAGTGGTCAAATTTATCTTTAAAGACAATGGCCAAGACCCCATAGAGATGTTGAAGATAAGCAACCTTCATCCGACCCCAAGCAAATAAGATAATGCCAAGGTCAAAGTGAAAGACCCCTTGAAAGAGATATTACTTCACTCAGTGAAGGGAACCCGTCCCATCTTCATTAGTGAAGAGTTTCCCTAAGACTTCAAGGAGGACCTAATACAACTATTAGATGAGTACCAAGACTGCTTTGCTTAGGACTATGATGAGATGCCAGATCTAGATAAGCTCCTCAATGAATATCGACTTCTGATAAGACTGGATTTTTGGCCTTACCGTTAGCCAATGCGTAGGATGATACTAGAGGTGGTAGGCAAAGTCAATATAGAAATTGATAGAGTACTTAATGTTGGATTTATTAGAAAGGTCGATTATGTAGAGTGGCTATCCAATATTGTACCTATGATCAAGAAGAACAACAAGATTTTAGTATGTATTGACTTTCGAGACCTAAATAGTGCTACCCCAAAAGACAAATATCAAATGCCCATAGCTTATATGTTGGTTGATGTAATGGCTGGACATGAGGTCTTGAGCTTTATGGATGGTCACTCAAGATACAATCAAATCTATCTAGCAGAAGAGGATGTACACAAGATAGCTTTTTGCTGTCCATGGTCTATAATGATCTTTGAATAGGTTGTTATGTCCTTTGGACATAAGAATGCCAGTGCCACATATCAAAAGGGAATGCATCTAATTTTTCTAGACTTTATTAGTCAATTTATGGAGGTGTACATAGACAATATCTTGGTTAAGTCACATAACCATAAGGAACACCTTGACAATTTAAAGATGCATCTGAAAGGATGCGTAAGCACCAGATTAAGATAAATCCTCTGAAGTATGCCTTCGACGTCTTAGCAGGCAACTTCTTATGCTTTCTTGTCCACAAGAGGGGAATTGAAGTGGATGAAAATAAGGTTAGAGCTATCCAACGAGTCAAACCCCCTCGAAATAAGAAAGAGCTACAACACTTTCTTAGTTAGATTAACTTCTTATGCCAATTTATATCCAATATAGCGGGTCCTACATAGGCATTCACCGACTTACTTAAGCTAAAAAGGGGTGAGTTTATATAGGACAAAAAGCACCAGTAAGCCTTTAGTGACCTAAAGGATTACTTGTCATCTCCTCCCATAGTCTCTCCCCTAACACCTATACGACCATTACTTATGTATCTGTCAGCCGCCCATAACTCTATAGGGTGCTTGCTGGCCTAAGAGAATGAAGAAGGGAAAGAGCAAGTAGTCTATTATCTAAGTCGATCTTTGCTAGGGGTAGAGACAAGATACTCGTCTATCGAGAAGCTATGATTGTGCCTCTTCTTCCCATGTAGGAAGTTGAGATACTACCTTCTCCCTATGGAAGTAAAGGTGATTGCCCAGACCTATATCATCAAATACCTACTCACTAGATTGATCATGAGAGGAAGAGTTGCCAAATGGGCCCCAGCATTGGTAGAGTTCAATCTCACTTTCATCCCTTAATGGGTAGTAAAAGGCTAGGCTCTTGCCAATTTCCTAGCAGACCACCCATGCATAGATATACCTGCTGAAACTACGGTAAATTTTAGGTTTGTAACAAAAAGCACTAGTTGCTATAGTTTGATGGCTTATGGATTAAGAAATATGTAGTAGCTAGGGTCGTTATCAAGTCCCCGAATGGTGTTGACGAAGGCATTGTTCCTACTTGATTTGCCCTATACCAATAACCAGGCAGAGTATAAAGCCCTACTACTTGGCTTACTCGCCTTGAGAGACTTAGGTGTTGAGAATGTTTGGGTATTTGAGGACTCCATGCTAGTTATCAATCACATCACGAGAGAGTTTAAGTGTGAATGCAGAGGGTTCAAGGAGTACTCCAACATAGCTAGAGAGTTATTGAAGGGCTTTGAAGATGCCATCATTGAATTCGTGGATTGGACTAAGAACCTTGGAGCCAATAAGTTAGCACAGATTGGGTATGGTTTTTGTGCATTCACAAGATTTGACATAGTACCAGTTAAGACTAGAATGGCTATGGTATTAGCTAACCTAACCTAATCCTGATGGTCCAAGCAATGAAGATTGGCCTCCTTCAACTTGATTGAGATTGGAGGCAAGAGTATGTTGATTACTTCAAGGAAGGCCCGTTGCTTTGAGTTTATCAATGATATGCTCTATCGAAGGATCGTAGACAGACTGCTCTTAAGTTGGCCAAGCCCCAAGGAAGCTATGTTAGTCATGACAAAGGTTCACAAAGGCATTTGTGGAGCACATCAATCAGGCATCAAAATGAGATGGTTAATATACTATTATGGCTACTTTTGGCCCAGAATGGTAGAAGACTATATCAATTATGCCAAAGGGTATCAAGAGTGTCAAAGACACGGACCAATGCAACACATCCTAGCAAACCTACACTATCCTGTAGTAAAGCCTTGGCCATTTATGGGATGGGTAGTAGATATGATTGGTAAAATCCACCCTGCCTCAACCAATGGTCATTCCTTCATCATTGTGACAATAGACTACTTCACTAAATGGGTAAAAATTATCTCTATGAAGGTAGTAAATCAAGAAACGGTCATCTAATTCTTCAAAGAACATATCATTCACAGGTTCGGAATACCCAAGATCATCACGAGCGATCAAGCCATCATTTTCAAAGGGGAAGATGTTCGAAGCTTTGCAAAGGATATGAATTTCAAAATCAACCATTCAACCCCTTATTATGTGCAAAGGAATGGCTAGGCTGAAGCAACTAACAAGATATTGAAGGCTTATATAGAGAAGTCCATAAGAGAGAAACCCAGAACTTGGCCCTTAGCACTGTCAGAGGCTCTTTGGGAAAAAGGGCAGCATGCACCACACTTTTTGCTCTAGCCTGTAGACACGATGCCATGATATCTTTAGAGTTGACAATATAATCACTAGGTAGAGCCAAACAAATACATATGTCAACATTGGACTATGACTCAGCAATGTTGGCTATCCTCAAAGACCTCCATGAGGTAAGGCTCAAGGCATTGGATGCCATTCTCCAGTAGAAGAAGGTAGTAGAAAAGGCATACAATAAGAGAGTTCGAGAGAAGCACTTTGAGAGAGGCGACTTAATTTGATACATAGTACTCCCACCAGGCTACAAGGATCCAGAACTTGGAAAATGGTCTTCCAACTAGGAAGGACCTTTCGAAGTACATGATGTGCTCTAAAATAGATCTTATCAGCTCGCTAATATCACTGGCGAGGTACATGAGTGACCAATCAATAGGTTATACTTAAAGACCTATCGACCTAGCATGTAGAAAAGAGTGGATGACAACCTATTTGAATAGTACACTCATCCAAACTCTGAGGCATTTACAAAGTGAATTCTAGCCCAACATAGCCCACTTTAGTAATGTTGATAGTAGTTATTTTGTAATATAACCATTTTGGCTTTAATACTCGTCTATTTTGAAATAAAGATAACTTTTTTATGGTCTAGCGAGGCCGACCTAAGCTTGAGAGTCGTCTTTAAATAAAAAAGAATAGTCTATAGATAGGTTTTAGAATAATTCATGTCTCAAGGTCAAAGGCCTAATTGACTACTATCTTAGGAGAGGCCTAACACACTAGTAACAAGTTCAACACAGAAGCAGGAGATAGCCTCCTTCACAAGAGTAAAGGCTTCTTCCAAGTTCTTCTTTTCCTCATGAATGTAAGAGTCTTCAAGCTCCTTCAACTTGGCTTCAAAATAAAGAGCACTGGTAGCAGACTTGGCATAGACTTCAACCTTGAATGTTATCAGAGCCGGATTCAAGATTTTCTCCTTTTTCATCCCTTTTGCCAGCTTAGACTGTACTTCAAGTTTCCTAGCTTCAAGATTGGCTAGCTCTACTCAGAGCTGCTCTTCCTTTCAAGCCCAGATCTCTCCCTTTGGTGAGGCTATTTTGGTATTGAGAAAGGAGAGCTGATTGTACTAAAGCTTTACATTCTTCTCTGCCTCAGCTAAGGCCTTGGTGTCAGCACCAACTGCATGGGCGAAGGAAGAATGTACTTCAACATACTCTTGATGACTATTAGACCTATGCACAAGTGAGGAGTAAGAGGATGAGATTACACGAGCAAAAAGAAGAGACTTATCAAGAATTACCTATCAAGGAGGCCAATGAAGTCTTGGCTCAGTAAAGAGACCAACTCCTGAACCCTAGCTAAAGGGATGCTAGATGTATGGGACTTCAGGAAAGCTACAGCCTTGCACACGACCGCAAGTAACTCATCCTCAGGACTGAAATCCTTTGCCTCGAGGATAGCACTCATAAATTAGGTCAAAGCCTTAATGTACTCCCAGAAAATAACATCCTCGTTAATGGCAGACTGCAAGGTAAGAAAATGGCGAGGCACTAATGTTGGTCCTTCATTTGGATCAATGACCAAGAAGGTCTCAAAAAGGACTTGAGAGTAAAAATAGTCAGGTGATGCCACTACCCAAATGAATTAAGGAAGAAGTTATGAGGCTTACTAGGTCACACTTATCGTTCGATAAGTCCACGATAGTAGCTTCATGTATTGTAAAAGAGCTAGGGGCTAGAAAGGCTTTCCCAAAGGCCGAGGTTAGAGGAGTGAGCTTTGCAACCTTGAGAGCCTTCTAGGGATTTGGCCTCTTTGACACATCTCCTATTGGATCACATATAGACTCTTCAGGGCAAGAGAAGGATGTCTAACCACTCACAGGCTCAACTAGGGGAGCGATAGACCTATCTTAATCAAAGAGACTCTATTAGTAAGTGATTAATATTAGAGATAGACCTTTAAAAGCATCTATATTAAGGAACCCTTAAAGGCTAAGATAGCTGACTAACCTTATTTAGGGAAGAAAAGGAATGAGCCATCTCTTCGTGAACCATCCCCTGGTCCTTAGAGGCTAAATAGTTAGTCATCCCTACTCAAAGGTTAGAAAAAGGGTCTCGATAGGCAAATTAAAAGTGAGCTTACTAAGGAAAACCTCATACATTTCAAAAGAGACTCAACTCCTGAAGAAGACGATAAGTCAACACTGGCTCCTTGTACATCCTCCTCAGTTGAGGTAATATGAGTCGAGGCCTGAGAGGACTTCACTTGACCTAACCTATCCTATCTTGCTTACGGTTGATCAAAGGTCTAGCAGCAGGTATATCCATCTCAGATCTAGCAACACCGATAGACTCTATTGCCCCAATCAAAGGCAAGCAAAGAGCTTACTTAGCTCAGTAGCACTATGGGTCCAATATAGTAATTCCGTCCCCTAAGAAAGATAGTGATGGGTAATCCTTTTTTGAGGCTAGAACTGGCATATGATATCATGGGATAGGAAAAAGGAGCTCGCCCTTAGAGCCCACTTGGCTAAAGTTCACTGATGGAACTCACCCTTTCGGATTCCCTCAAACTTATAGAAGAGATAGGTAGGTGCAAAGGGAACACCCTACACCAGTCTAAACTGCTGAGCCACAAAGTGGGGGTGGTAAGGTTCCACAACCATCTTCCCCTTGGTGTACCCATAAACTAAGTCACGAGTGGTTAGAATGCTCTTCCAATCAGCAACAGTAGTCACCATGGCATCAAATAAGAGGAAGGATGGGAAAACCTCCTCTTTCAATAGCAGACACACGGTAGAGATGACATCCAACTAAGAAGAGGCTATGAAAGAAGAATGGTTTCTCAACCTCGAAGCACCTCTAATAGAGGCTGAAAAATAATCCTTATCAAAAATGAAGAAGTAAAACTTTAAGCTCTTCTTTGACACCAGGACCTCTATTTTGCTAAAGTATGGGGACTTATACTTTACTAAAGTATGGGGCACTGTATAGGGGATGGGGGTCAAGTAGGTCAGCTAGGTGAACCAACAATAGAAAGTGGGCAATGGCCCAGAAAGCAGCTATCCATAAGAGGCTGAAGGCATTAAAGACGTCGTCCTCTTGTCATGAAAAGACATGGCCTGTCAGATGTTGGTATAGGTGAAAAAGGCGGAACTCCCCTATGGCTAGTTCAACCCCCTGAGATATGGAGAAGGCCAGGTTCTAATCTGAAGACAACTTCTGCTCACTAGGACACATGATAAAGTGGGATAGCCAGAGCTGAAGAAAAGCCATGTGTTCATTGAGAGAAGGGGGTGCATCAGTCAGCTTTCTGCAGGCCTTCATATAATCCGAGTAAGTCTTGGCTATACCTGCTGCGAACTCAATAATGAATGGGTCCTTGAAGTCTTTATCAAACTTCTTTAGACTATCAGGAGTGACCGTGCGTCCATGAGGTTGAAGGTTGAACAGGACTACCATATCATAGAGGGTTATAGTCCTCACACTTGCAAGACATGGAAGAAGCAACACTTTACCTATGAAAGTCTAGATAGATAAAAGTAAAGTTAGGCTCTAACGTGCAAATAGGCTTACCTGAATGGAAGAGAAAAGTATTGGTGCTCGGACATCAGTATTGCAAGAGGGCCACGAGCAGAGTAAGGCATGATTTGAAGTCGTGAGTAGAGAACTCGATAAGTGAGGCAACACCAGCATCAAACCAAGCTATTACATGTAGCTTGACTAGCTGGCTATACTAGCAGTTGTAAGGCTTAGAGCGAGCAGGCCATTGATACTTATTCTTCACCCAGTCACTCAAGTCAATCCTTTCACCATGGAACAATGGAGCATCCTTTAGATGGATGGCGAGAAATCCTTCATCAGACAATCTTTTGACGTTGCATACCATAGTGCCAAGGATGAAGTTCTCTGGCTTTGAAGATGCTCTTGATAGGCCTGGGATACGATTACCACCAAAATATGAGGCATCAGGGTCATCTCTTAGATGAACATCATCTAGAAGGGAGGTGTCAATATTGCCACCATACTCCTATGCCACTGCGTATATCTGAGCTATAAGATCTTCTATTATAACCTAGAGTACCTATAAAAGGGCAAAAATTTGTTAAAGAAACTAATCAAATTTGGACCTTATTAGGCCGATCGAAGGTTTTTTAAATACAGGTGACAAAAGGGGCAACTAGACTTACCTAACATAGAGGATCAAAGACTCATACTTATGAAAGTAACATCATATGCGTAAGCTAACTGAAGATCTTACAAGCAAAGGTGATAAAATGGATCTGTCACCCACTTAAGACAAGTCGGTCAAAACCCTCAAGCATGGGTAATGAAGCAAGCTAGCAAATTTGCTTACTCAAGAGGCTGAGAAAGTCATGTTTACTATGAACATATCCCTCGTCTAGGCAAGGAAGGCCTATCGACCAAAGACAACACAAGAGGAAGAGGAAGAGGAAGCTTGCACCTTTGCCTAATAGAGGGTTGGAAAAATCATGCTCGAAAGAGGGCTTAGATTGGCTCTTACTTAATTAAAACTTTGGTGATTACCTTGCCTACAGCACCCAAAGAAGGCTAATAGCTCTAGGAACAGTAAGCTTGCACCTTTTCCTAGTAATGGGTTGGAAAAACTCATGCTTGAAGGAGGACATAAACTGGCTCTTACTTAATTAAGACTTAAGGGGTTACCTTGCCTATAGCACCTAAAGAAGGCCGAATAGCTCTATGTAAGTTCAAGCTATAAGAGGGGTTTAGAAGTCACTTAAGCATTTTGTCGAAGACATGGTGGAGAGTCTCTAAAAGATGTCTCAACAAGTATTCTTATACAAGCAAGTCACGAATTCATAAAGAGACAATAAAGATAAGCCAACAAACCTAAGTTTAAACCCTAGATCAAAAGAAAGCCATCTAACTACTGAGCCGAGTACGGCTCAAACCATGGGGTGAGCAAACCTAAGAAGGAAGAGGTGTTTAGTTGAGGGAATTTACCAACTTCAACAAGGTGCTGATTCTCGACTGGGAAGTCATATCTTTGTCTAGAGGAGCGGTCCTTGGAGGTTCGGTAGAGAAGAGCTTTGCTAGAGAAGATGGGAAGGCTTTAATAGGAAGAAAAGCAAATGAAGAAGAGAGAATGAATGGGTCTTTCCCTATAAAATCGAGAAGAAATAAGCAAGCATACTCTAGGTATGGAAACTTACCGAACTCAGTAGCTTAAAAATCCTCATCAGCTTAGGAAGGGCCTTTATTTCCTTGCTATATGCTTGGTAGGAAGAAGAGATGGAGATGGTTTGGTTTGAGTTATGGAGAAAAGTGAAGGGAGGAGAGAGAGTGAGTGGATTTTCCTACTTTTCTAAATCCAAAGAAAAATTTTGAAATGGGGAGTTAGTCACACATGGTAACTTTTCTCATTCTAGTAATTCAAAATGTCACCATGTGGGGGCATTATTAACACCCGGAAATAATATTTGTCTTATGAAAGGGCAGACTGAAAGGACAGACCAAATATTAGCCCTTCCTATGATGGTTGTTTGGTAATTTTGTCATGTGACCATTTTTAAGACTTTACGAAGTACTTTTCCTTGTGGAAGGTACTATATTGAAACTTTGCTTTTATGAAGTGGCTTGATCACTTTATGAAGTACTTTACCTTCAAAGGTGACCAAAGTTAAATTCTACCTCCTAAGGAGGAGTTCCATGCATGTGGCAAAAGGGGGGGAGGGGGTTGAGTGACTTCCTTAAGCACTTCGCCTCCCAAGAGTGATCAAAGGAAACTTTATCTCCTTGTAATGTGAGGTCTTACGTGCGCCCTTTAGGAGGAGAAGGAAGTGACTAATGTGATATCTTTCCTTTCATAAAGGGTTGATGACTTCTTAAGGCATAACCTTTAAAAGGAGGGGTTCACTTAGTGACCTTGTCTTTTGGAAGAGGAGGTGTGAAGAGTTACTTTGCCTTCTGGAAGAAGGGGTGTGAAGACCTTTCTTGCTTTTGGGAAGGGGAGGTGCAAAGAGCCATTTTGCCTTTTGGGAGGTAGGGTGTAAAGACCTCCCTTGTCTTTCAAAAATTGAGGTGTGAAGAGTCACTTTGCCTTTTGGAAAGAGATATATGAAGACCTTCCTTGCCTTCCAGAAGGAGAAGTGTGAAGAGTCACTTTGCCTTTTGGAATAAGGGGTATGAAGACCTTCCTTGCCTTCTGAAAGGGGAGGTGTGGAGACCTACTTTGCCTTCCAGAAGGGGAGGTATAAAGACTTACTTTGCCTCTTGGAAGGAAGGGTGTGAAGACCTTCCTTGCCTTCCGGAATGGGAGATGTCAAAGGATCTATGTCGCCTTAAGAGGGTATAAAGACCTTACTTCACCTCAGAGAAGTGTGAGAGGCTTACTTCCTAAAGGAGGTACAAGGACCTTACCTCGCCTTAGAAAGGTGTGAGAGGCTTACTTCACCTTAAGGAGGTACGAAGACCTTACCTCATCTTAGAGAAGTGCAAAAATGCTACCTTGCCTCAGGGAGGTGGAAAAGGTTTAACTTGCCTTAGGGAGGTACAAAGGATTGGTCCTGAGAAAGGATCCCACTCAAGTAATGGGTGACTCAAGTTAAGGAAGGCCATTTTCCTCTATCTCAATAGAAGGGAGGGGTGTCCCTTCTCTTAGTATGGGTCAACAAATTGGACTTGCCTAAGGATACATTGCAATGATTAGGGTAAAGTGTTGAAAAAACTATGATAAGAGACTATACACAATCAAAGGAGCTAAACTCGGGCCCTTAATCAATAGAAAGGGATAAGTCCTACCAAATTAGGCGATAAAAGTTCTAGTATAGGGTAAGGATAAGCATCTTCGAAGATAGGCCATTAAGAGAGTCTGAGTGCATGGAGAAGACAGAGTCTTTTGCCTATATAATGGATGCTTAAGGAATGCAAGAGCATCATCACTCAGCCACAACACACAAATATCTTATCAAAGCTTTAGCTTCTATCTATATTTTAGTTCTTAGGCCAGGAATTAGAACCTAGTTTAGGAGGCCAGACATTAGAGCCTGTTGTGTGAGAGCTTAGCTCGATAAGGTAGTAGTGGTTGTGATCCGATCACTTGTATTGTTAAGCCAAGCTTAAGACGAACCTCCAAGCCATCACAAGATTGTCCTTGACACCTTTGTCATTTTTTCCCCATAACAACCAAAAATCATTCTTCTAAAAATCTATACACCTGTAACTCGTCAAAGAGTTCAACCCATTCTAGCAAAACCAACTCAAATTTATGATGATCTTCTCCAAATTACCAACTCTTTGTCGTTGAGCTCTCATCTCATTTAGAAATAAAAATATTATAAAAAAAATTGGTAAATGTTTGAAGAAACCCTAGCGATGACAACGATAACATTGAAATAAACAAAATTGTTACAGTCAAGTGGGACCATCATTGAGCTAGAATTACAAGATAGTGTGTTATAATCTAAATGATTGATTTGTAATAAGACTGATTGTTTAATGACTGAACACTAGTAAAACCTTAGATTACCTTAGGATTATATATAAGCAAGAAGGCTTAGGAGATTTGAAACTATCTTGACATTTTGACACTAATACCTTAAAAATAGATATCTTATCTCTCCGAATATTCTTCTTCTCTAATCTTATTCCTTTTTTACCAAATTAGGATTCTTAATTCTCAATCCTCCAATTAGAATCATAACAAGTGGTATCAGAGCTCAGCGTTTCTCAAAAATTGCAAGCTATTGGCAAAATTAAGAATGGATAAACAACTCAAATGATAGAGGAGAGCTTCACGATGAAGGTCGTGGACATAAATGTGAAGAACAATGTGAGACATGATGCAACAAAAGCACACTACACTGTGATAAAAGCATGACTCACCAAGATCTAGTTATGATTGGATATAATGTGTCAAGTCATTTCATCAAACAAGTGATAGGCACAAAGTGGATGACCTATCATTCACAAACACGAAGTTTCAGTTAGCTATTTATCTAGGTGGTGCAAAGAGATTGGCTAGAAAGAAACTTGCACCACGTTAGCAAGGAGAGAGAATTATATTTTTGTTAGAGTTAATTACAATTGTTATAATATCGGAAATTGAGGGAAAATTACATATTGATACTTAAGATTTAGTTGTAATTCATCATTCAGTACATTTACTACAATTTTTTAATAAAATTTCTCCCTTTATCTCTCTCTTTCTAAACTCTTCCTCCTCCTTATCTCCTCCATTCTATCTAATGCAAGATTGGTTCTTGACAAAATGGTACCAGAGCGGACTATAGATACACGCTGGAAAATGATTGATGAGTAGTTATGGAAATTTGAGGAAAGATTTGTGGATCTTGAAGCACGAATTAAGAAGAGGATTGAGAAAAGTGAGCAAATGATGAATGAGAGGCTTGATGAGGTGATGAGCTCAAATAAGCAAATTCTTTAATCGCTTAAGAAAGAAGTCAGGAACAAAGGTCTCTTGGGTCCAGTTCTAGTGGCTCTAACTTCACGTAGAGCTGTAGTGGAGACGACAACTGTTTTAATTGTAAAGGAGATGCCCTTATTGGTACACTCGAGGAAAGAAGGATTTTTTAATCCAAGGATAGAATTTCTAATTTTTTCTAAACAGAATATGCAGAGTTGGTTAAGGAAATGCATGAAGTTCTATTCTGTGTACAAGACTGATACTAGTAAATTGGTTGAGATGGAGAGCCTATATTAGGATTATATAGTTGATATACAATTTGATATCTAGGTGTTTCAAGCTCAAAAAGTTAATTGAAAATAATTTGTTGAGAATCTGTGTTAGCGATTTGGCTCTAAGGACCCAAGTGGGGTTTTTGAGGAGTTTAATCACTTGAAATAGTTAGGTAGCATAGAGGAATGCGTGAGGCAGTTTGAGGAGTTTCATTATTTAATATTGAGGAAGAACCAATGTTAACATAGTTGTATTATATGTACTCTTTCATTGGAGGATTGTCGAACTAGATTAAACCTTGGGTACGAACTCATGCACCATCAATTTTGGGTAATGAAATCATAAAAGCTCAGCTCCATGAGATGGCATTGAAGGTGGACTAGGAGTGCATGGAAGAGGAAGTATGTTTTCCTTTGACTTTAAGATCTTGGAGTTGGGAACATATAAAATAGTATTAGGAACAAATTAGATGTAGGAGTGCAATCTAGTTCTATTTGATTTCGTGAGAGCAGAGATAATAATATAGAACAAGGGAAAGCAAATTATGTTGCAGGGTCATCGTGGTTATAATCTGAAGTAGAATTGAATTGTATGTTAGTTGTAATGTTGAATCAAAGTTTGTACAAACAGTAGATTGAG
Source organism: Hypericum perforatum (assembly GCA_012979155.1). Lineage (NCBI taxonomy): Eukaryota > Viridiplantae > Streptophyta > Magnoliopsida > Malpighiales > Hypericaceae > Hypericum > Hypericum perforatum. Next base: position 287,727 of record SOPF01027588.1, read on the forward strand.
GAATTAATGTTTATATCATTGAATCAATTTGCAGGGTAAGGATTTATTTATAGCAGAAGTTACCAATTTAGAGTTGAAGGAGGAATTTGGATCATCTTTTGGTTGGGAATTTAAGATTAAATTGAGAAACTAGATATAATCAATCATTCCAAGTTCTATTTCAAGAACCTACTAAATTGCTACCTCCACGTAGCACTGACCATGAAATATCTCTACTACATGGCACAACAACAATCACAATTAGGCCATATGGATATCCACATTTTCAGAAGGCCAAATTTGAGAAACAAGTGAAAGGATTGTTGAAGGTTGGATTTGCACAAAAATATGAAAACTCTTTTGCATCACCTATGTTGGTGGTTAAAAAAAGGATGGAACATGGAGAATGTATCGACTATAGGCAATTGAACAATTAGACTATAAAAAAAAGTGACATATGCCTATTATCTGTGATCTTTTAGATGAATTGTTAGGGGCAAAGGTTTTTTCCAAGCTGGACTTAAGGGTAGAGTATCACCAAATCAAAATGAAGGAGGAAGATGTGCATAAAACGGCTTTCAAAATTCACCATGGTCATTTTGAGTTCAAGATATCATATGCCTTATGGGTGAACTAATACTCATGCTACTTGTCAATCAATTATGAACAAGATATTGGCTTCCTATCTTTGCAAAATTTTGCTTGTCTTTTGATGATATATTGATATACATTAAGAATGAGGCAGTCCATCTGTCATATTTTGGCAAGTGTTTGAGATCTTGCTTAGTGAAAGCTTCTTCCTTAAGCTATCTAAATGTGAATTTGGTATCATTTCATCTCTGGTCTTGGTGTCAACACTTACCTAAGGAAAGTTGCAGCTATGAAGGAGTGGCCGATTATCACAGACAGTGAAAGAGCTTCGAGATTTCTTGGGATTGATAGGATATTATAAGAAATTCATTAAGGGATATGCTAAAGTGGACAATCCATTATTTATTTTGCTGAGGAAGGATGAATTTGTATAGAAGGAGAAGATGATTTCAGTTCCAATTCTTGCTTATCCTGACTTTAAGAAGAGATTTGTGCTGGAGACTAATACCTCAGATTATGGTTTGGTGACTGTGTTGTTAGAAGAAGGTCGACCAATTGCTTTCAAAGTGAAGCTTTAGGATCTAAGATATAGGCCTTCTTCTCTATGATTCGAACTAACCATCAGAGCTTGAGATATTTACCAGAATAAAAGGTGCATACAAATCTCCAAAAGAAAGGGTTTCAAGACTTATAGGGTTGGATTTTATAATTAAAAATAGGGTAAATTACGCTAAAGTCCCTCTACTTTGGTCATTCAACTTTTTTAATCCTTGCTGTTCTAAAACTACTCATTTAGTCCCTACTATTCAAAAAAACACAGACAATTAGTCCCTCCTTCCGATGTCAGAGTTTTTTCTGGTGAAAACTTTAACTACTTGGACCATTTTACCCTTTCTATCCTAAATTCCATCTAAAGCCAACACCGACGACCTAAATCAAATAGCAACGGAGCCGAGGTCCTTAATTGAATGGTAGGGAAGAGAAGGACATGTTCGTAGGGGAAGAGAAGGACCTGTTCGTAGGAGATAGAGCCGAGGTCGGGCCTAGAGAAGGCAAAGAACCCAACGGAGCCGAGAATTGAGGCTGCGGCTACCCACCTATTGACGTCCTTGTTCGGGAACTCCGAGACTCCTCCTCCTCCTCTGGATGGTGGTGGAGGGCTGGGATCCTCAGCGGGGGCAGTTTTTGGTGAGGAAAGGGCAGTTTGGCAGGTGACTATACAGAGGGGTTTGTGCCAGAGGGGGAGGAGCTGGAGGGGTTTGAGAGGAGCAGTAGACGACCGTACAACCGGAGCTAGAATTGAAGCCACTCTCGTCACCATCGGGCTTAGAGATGGAAGACGAAGACAATTGGTGGCTTGGAGGGATAGGTCCAGGTGTCCCACGCAAAGGAGGATGGAGTAGAAGGTCAGGGAGCGGTAGATGAAGAGGAAGATGAGGGTGGCAAGCAGTTCTTCTTGGCGGTGATTTTTCTGGGATTTCGAGGTCGGGGAACACATTTATCGTGATTGAATTTTTCTGGGATTTCAAAGTGGTTTGGAATGACAAAGACGATTGGTGGCTGGAGGTTGAAGACATCGTCAAGGAACACATTCGCCACCGCTGTTGGTTTTGATTTAGGTCATCGGTGTTAGCTTTAGATGGAATTTAGGATAAAAAGGGTAAAATGGTCCAAGCAATTAAAGTTTTCACCAGAAAAAACTCCGGCATTGGAGGGAGGGACTAATAGTCTGTGTTTTTTTAATAGTAGGGACTGAATGAGTAGTTTTAGAATAGCAAGAATTAAAAAAGTTGAATGACCAAAGTAGAGGGGACTTTAGCCTAATTTACCCTTAAAAATAAACAAGAATGGAGAATAAAGTTGTTTATGCATTGTCTAGGTTGAATCATAAATTGTTTGTTGTGACCACCACAGTTCCTGACTGGTTACTACTAGTGGAATAGAGTTATAAAGGACATGAAGAACTACAGAAGTTGATTCAAATGCTAGCAGTAGTCCCTCATGCTCTTCCATGTTATCAGTTAATACAAGGAGTACTGAGGTACAAAGATCGAATCTATGATGGTGATGCAATTATACTTCGATTTAATTTTTTCACTCATCTATATTCTTTTACTGTTGGAGGGCATTATGGAGTGTTGGTAACTTACAAAAGAATCAAGAGACATTTTTTTTGGAAAGGCTTGAAGGGTGATGTGAAAAATTGGATCAAAGGTTCTGAGGTCTACCAAAGGTGTAAATAAACAAATGCACCTTACCTTGGATTGTTGCAGCCACTAGAAGTCCTTGAAGGAGCTTGGAAAAATATTTCCTAGATTTTGTTGAAGGATTACCTAGATCTGGGAGAAAAGATATGATCCTTGTGGTAATGGATCATTTTTTCAAGTATGCTCATTTCTTAGCACTGGCTTACCCTTATACTGTTTTGTAAGTAGGAAAGTTATTGCTAGATCAAGTCTACAAGTTACACAGAATGCTAGAAATCATTGTGAGACATAGATAAAATCTTCACGAGTACTGTGTAAAAGTTCCTTTTTCAATCGTGGGGGGTAACCTTGCACTTGAATTCTACATACTATCATCAAACAGATGGTCAGACTACGAGAGTCAATTAGTAGTGCTTGGAGAACTACTTATTGAGAATGTATTTTATTAGTCCTATGAGTTCATTATAGTGGTTGTCTCTCAAAGAATTCTAGTATAATTCTTATTTTCATACAGCTCTCAAATGTTCTCCATTTGAAGTCCTTTTACAGATATGCCCTACCACTTATTCTTGGGTTGTGAGAGGAGCAACTTTCAGTGGTGGTAGTAGCAGACTTCGTGACAAGACATGCTCAGGTGTTACAAAGGTGGAAGGAAAATTTGCAGCAAGCATAGGTGTAGATGCAGACCTTTACTAATAAGAAGTGGATAGAGAGGAAGTTTGAGGTTGGAGACTAGGTTTATTTGAAGCTACAACCTTGTTAACAGGTTATTGTGGCCATGAGGAAGAATACGAAGTTGTTAGCTAAGTACTACAAACTATATTGGTTGATGGAGTAGCATATCGAATCTAGTTTCCTTCACAATGTATGATTCATCCAGTCTTCCATGTGTCTTTACTGAAGAATAGGGTCGGCAAGGTGACACTACAGTTAGCACTCCCCTATTGACAGATGCAGATGGCTAGCTCAAACTTGAACCAGAGGTTGTACTTGGACATAGAATCATTAAGAGAAACAATGCTACCTTGGTCTAGGTTTTGATCAACTGGGAAAATTTTGAAGTCAAACATAAAGGTACTACCACTCATCTCCCATATAATGTTGTGACAGGCCTTGTTGCACGTTACTATCGAATCATCAGCCAACAAAATTGCCATTCTTGTACTGGTATGCTTATCCAACTGCAGCTCCTTTACCAACTTTGCATTGAAGAAAGTTATTGTGCTTCCATTATCCAACAAAATAAGAATTGGTTTGTTTTTAATCCATCCTCGCAATTTCCTACTTCCAATGCTTCTATAAATTGCATGAATAGAGAGTTCTGCTAATTCATCCTCATCAGTCATAGCAGGTTGAATTCCTGTCATTAAGTTACCACCAAGATCATCTTCTATCACGTGTAAACCTCCTTTCCTATGCTTACAAATATGCCCTTTGAACCAGGGTGTCTCTCCACAAGTAAAATAGAAATGCTCCTTCTTTTTCACACCCTAACTCTGCGAACTTGGATCACCTGTAAATTGAAACCCAAAAGTGGTATTCCATGTGTTCGACATATTGCCCGACCCAACTCTAGAGTTAAAATTGCTATTTACTAGATGTCCTCAATTTGCATAACTCCTATGAGATGCCTTCAGTGCTATTTCATGTAATTGAGCTTTCTCAACAGCATCCCCTAAGGTTGAAGGTGTGAGAGTCCTTACTAATGGCTTAATCTGATCTAATAACCCTCCTACAAATGAATATGTAAAGTACAATTCAGACAGACATGGATTCTCTCGCAACTTTAAGCCTCGCAGTTCTTCAAACCATCTCACATAATCCTCCACACTACCCCTCTATTTAAGATGATTAAATTCCTCTATGATTCCCCCTAAACAAAGGGTCCTAAATCGTTGACATAATGCATCCACAAATTGTTTCCAATTGACCTCTTTGACCTATAACTACCAACTATCAAACCAAGTCTTTGTGACATCATCTAAATGTAGATTGCCATCTCCAGTTTTCGGCCTTCCTCTACCTTATACACAACGAAGAACTTCTCGCATTACCTTAACTATCACCTAGGGTTCAAAGAAGTAAAATGTGATACCCCGTATATATACTGTGTGAAAGGCTTAAGTGATTTGATTGTTATTATCCATACCAATAAGGTACACCGTCTTTTCAAACACACATTCTGAAAAAATTTCAAGGTTAAATACGTTTGGCAGAGGGTAAGATCAGGATGGGTGACCTCCTAGGAAGTTTTTCAGGGTGCATGTAAGTGAGGACAAAGCATACTGAAAAGACCCATGTTGGTATTGTGGATCTAGTCGGTCAAATCACGGGGCATTACATTTGGTATTAGAGCAACCTCGGCTTGTACGATATGATTCAGGGATCAAATGCACCTATAAGCAAGGGATTTAGGGATTGTGTGTATCTGGCATGATGAGGAGGTCACATATTTAAGGAGGAGTGAATGTGATACGCTGTATATATACTGTGTGAAAGACTTAAGTAATTTGATTGTTATTATGCATACCAACAAGGTGCACCTTCTTTTCGAGCAAACATCCTGAAAGAACTCCAAGGTTAAACACGTTTGGCCAAGGGTAGGGTCAGGATGGGTGACCTCCTTGGAAGTTTTACAGGGTGCGTGCAAGTGAGGACAAAGTACACATGAAAGACCCGTATTGGTACAATAGAGCTAGTTGGTCAAATTATGGGGTGTTATATTTGGTATCAGAGCGATCTCAGCATGTACGATGTGATTCAAAATTGAATTCAACTATAAGCAAGGAATTTTGGGATTATGTGTATCTGGCACGACGAGGACGTCATGTATTTAAAGAGGGATGAATGTGATAACCCTGTATATATACTGTGTGAAAGGCTTAAGTGATTTGATTGTTACTATCCATACCAACAAGGTGCACCTTCTTTTAAGGCACACATCCTAAAAGAACTTTAAGATTAAATGTGTTTGGCCAAGGACAGGATCAGGATGGGTCCTAGGAAGTTTCCCAGGGTACGTGCAAGTGAGGATAAAGCATGCTGAAAAGACTTGTGTTGGTACAATGAAGCTAGTCGGTCAAATCATAGGGCATTACAGTTCAAAAGAGTAAAAGAGGGAAAATCTATCCTAGGATTAGAAGCACCTTCCCTCTTATTATTCATGATCAAGGGCATGATTGAGTAAAAGAGGGAAAATCTATCCTAGGATTAGGAGCACCTTCCCTCTTATAATTCACGATCAAGGGCATGATTTCTGACATAACTTCCATGGACTCCACTACTCCAGTTGAATGTGGGGCCGTAACTGTAAGACTCGGACCCAAGATTCCATGATTATCGATATCTTTCTTGAGCCAATCGAACGTTTCTTTATGAAAACTCACCATCAAATCAAAATATTCTTTGGTTTCTTGTTCATTTCTTATGAAGCGTGTTTCTGTCAACAAGAATCTTTCCTCGATCTTTCAGAATTAATCCTCAACAGATTTCTAACAAGTATCCATAGCTCTGATACCAATTTATCAAGATCTTGATCTTAATCAAGAATGGAGAAGAGAAGAAGTAGAGAGAAGAGAAAGAGTGAGAATGGAGAATAGTGAATTTTATTGAGAAATGTATAAACAGGACTAAAAAGTACATCTTCCTGATTACAGGGTATTTATATGAAGTTTTACGTTCTTTCCTGCCAAAGCTAACAACTATAACCATTAATAACCGCCTTTTGATTCCCACTCATATCCGATATGGCTTCACTTTTTGCCAGCTAATCTAATCTTGACACGCGTATTCGTCATCCTCGTCATTCCTGCCAACCCGTGTTATTAGATGACTGTCATCTCGAATAAAGCATACCAAGTGTTTGATCATTTGTTCCTAAACGTAAGCGTGTTGAGGATGATGACTTAGATCGATAGGTTCTGAATCGAGACGAGAGGCACTGAGTTAGAGTACTGACATTGGAACACATGTATGAGAACCATCAGGAGCACCTACAAGATATAGCTCGGTGGAACAACCACCTCAAAGGTCAGATATTCCTATGTATCTTGGATTCAAATAGTGTGATTGTGATGTGTAAGGTAAGAATCACCTCTTGAATAATTGTGTTCAAAAGGTGGAAAGGTTAGGTCTAGCTTTAGTTATTCTTGAAGAAAAAAAAGGTCAACTTTGGGATTGCATCTTCGGATGTGAATAATCCAGGGTATTATGAAGGCCAGGTGGGCTTGATGGTTGAGAGAAGTATTGAGTTTAAGCAATTGAAGCTTATGGATGTAGTTAAGAAATATATAAGAAAGTTTAAGAAACTTAAGGGCAAAATTCTATATATTTGGTTGGTTGTACCAAAAGGTTTAATCTTGATTATTTCATGCTACACTGGGGCCTGGAAACAGTGGTGGAAGAACCCTTACAATCTAAAATTTTACCAGTGGTTACTACAGATAATTAGGTCCTTCAAGAGCATCTCTAGTGGTTCTTGTTTGCTAGTTATGTGCTATATTCAGATTCTGCAAAAGGATCAGAATCTGCTTATCTGCTTCATACTTACTTAGCCAACAAATGAGTTAAGTAGCAAGGGCAAAAGCAGAACGACTTGGATCTGGTATTGATTCAGATTGGGTTATCTATGAGCTTGATCATGCCTCTTGTGGTGGTAGAGAGGTTGTGAAGTTAGAGATTTAGTTGGAAAGTCTGGTACAAGAAATAGAGAGTGATCGGCTCAGGAATAGGGTGATTGAGATGGTGCTTTTGACTTGGCTTTATAACGTGTTATATGATCAACAAATTAGAGTGTTGAAGATGGCTATTTTCAGGACATTTCAGCAACAGTTGTCGAACTTACACCCCCATTGGCAGGCAAAATACATACTTGGTCATCCATTTGCTCCTTTTATATTCAAGCTTAAAGACTTAAGGGTTGCACTAAGAATATGTGCATCTACCTTAGTTGTTGTGGATGCGGTAGTTGCAACTTTTGCAAGTTCATCTCCTGTTTCTGGTTGGTAGCAGCAAGTGGAAGATCATGCACATGTTGGCAAAATTTTCAGACATTAAATAGTTACTACTATCAATACTAATTCTCTTGCATGGAAGAATATAGTGAATCCTTCCTTGATCTCTTTGGCTGGCCATTACTTATTGATTTTTGCAGATTTTCCACACATAAATGGCTGACAACTGTGAAACTGCAACAACATGGAAAATGCATTACAAGTGTTGGTGACTTCGTCCAACTTAAGTGAAGACTTAGTAACCTCGGAAGAAATTCAGATTTGAAGAGTTGACTCCTTGAGTTAGTTCAATGAAGCTTAGTTCCGACCTCGAGGACAAGGTTTCTTAAGAGAGAAGGGTGTTATGATCCGAAAGATTGATTTGTAATAAGACCAATTGCTTTATGATTAAAGTGTAATAGGGCCTTAAATTACCTTCGTCGGTGTTTGGTTCAATTGTTGGGGACCAAGTTTTGGCTCATAAGTTACTATCAGCTGATTTTGAAGTGTATGGTGAAGGAAAAAAAAATAGGTGATGAAATCCTAAAAGCCATTTATCCAACCACTATTATTTTTAGCCGATCTATTTAACTGATGATTGTTATATTATCAAATTACTAACATGTCCTTTGATTCAAATAATCATAATTATCTCTCCGAGTTTAGTGATTTCCTTTTTTATTTGAAAATCTTATCATTCAACTTAAATTGATTTTTCCTATTTTTTCGAATTTAGTGATTTTTTTATTTCTATTTATTTTCTACTTGAAAAATCTAAAAAATTGAATGAGGATAAAGATCACATAAAATTAATTTGTTGAATTAAATATTTTTTAACAATTTTTCAAGAGAGTTATTAGGGTTTAAATCATTACTGAGGATGAGGACCAAACAAAATTAATTTGTTGAGTCAAACTTTTTTTTAACTAAGTTCAGAAGGAAATATTTTTTAATATTTTTCGTTAATATTTTGTAGAATGAAGTTAAAAATTTATAAATAGTGAATTGAAAATTGTGCTTATAATATATTAAAAGAAAGAAATTAACTGGTCTAATACCCTTATAAGTAATTTTACAATTTAACAAAAATTACCAAACACTTTTTAAAAATCGAATATCACTATCAACTACATATTATCAGCTGACAACTAATCAGGTAACAACTAGCAGCTAAGTGCCCCAAATATGACTCCTTTATCTCACAAACACAAAGAATAGATATCCCATACCATCCATCTGTGCTATGAAAGGTTATATGTATAAGGGCATCATTTCATCCATCTCAATAGCGTCTATAGCTTCAGAATAACACCTTATTCAGACAGATAAGGCTCAGATGTCGGCCCCAGCACGAAGGCAAATACAAATTCTGCCTTCCTCTACCGTCAACTCCACTAGGGCTCCCTTTCAAAATTACGTATAATATAAAGAGAACTTGATTTGTCAACTATTGATATGGATTCTCTCTGACCATCATTCGATAAAGAAAGAAGATCTGATGGACTTTATGATCATAATCATAAGATTATGTAGGTGAGATGGTCGAGTGGTTTAAGGCGTAGCATTGGAACTGCTATGTAGGCTTTTGTTTACCTCGAGAGACTTCTATGCCAGCCGTTATTCTCGGCTCTGTTATGAAAGAAAGCGGCAGACTAATCTTACAGATCTTCCTTAACAAAGGGTTTTAAGAAATGCATGTTGGTTCTCTTTTATCTCCTCCACCCATCCGCAGAGGATTTCAGTATTCATCTCCGCCAGATATTTCAAGATCGCAAGATAGAATCCTCTCTACTCCATTATCGTAGATTTATTCCATTTTTGGAAAGTGAAAGGACAACCCCCTTCTCACAATATTTCTGAATTTGCTCCAAAAAAAGGGATCAACGTGGGGAACTTCCGCCGGTTCTGGAGCCAGCAAATTCTGAATGACCTCCCTCTCACGGTTAAAAAAGTGGTGGTTAACCATCTCGAAAAACTCCATATCGTTTATCTGAAAAACGTGTCTCAACTACACTCAATTTGTTGAAGAAATACTAACCAAGTCACACACTGGGAGCATAGGTCATGAAAGAGGTTGACCTTCACTATGTATGGTCAATGAACTCCTCGCTTTAGTCCGTTCTTTTCCTAATTTGCTAATGGTGTGATGTATGTGAGATTGCGATTAAATAGATTAATTGGAATTAATATTCTTTCGATTTTTAATTCTTGTGAAATTGGTGTAGAACTGTAAATTTGTTTTGGCGTGAGCATGATTTGATTCTTAGTGTTGGTTGTCAACACAAAGTACTAAATTACATGTTTTAAACTACATGGTACGACAGATGAAAAACATGAAAGCACAATATATTAAAGTGTACTTAATCTAAAAAATAATTGTTGCGAGCTCTTGATAACTGTTTTTGTGTGGGTGAAAATCTCGAGATGAATTGAGTACGGAGGAGAATTATTTCAAACCGTACGAAATAAAAAACTAGAGCACGTTAACATGTTATTTTTTTTAATATTGGTATTCGAATATGTGACTATCAACAAACAAAGTATGTCAATATTTACATATATAATTTTATTTTGCAAAAATGCAAAAATTTGGCATAAAATGGTATGTCATAATTGAAATACAAAATATATTAATATAATACACTAAATATGTCAATGCTGACATAAAAAACATGCTCATACGACTCCTTATTTTATGGTTTAATATTTTTTTCACTTTAAAAAAAATCACAAATTTTTTTACATATAACAATATTAATATACAAAACATGTTTATACAACAAACAAAAGACATCAATGTTGAAAAATAAAATATGTCCCTATAATTCATTGTTCATTTCGTACTGTTAGACACATTCACTCCCAATCTGATCTAAGCCTTGATACGAGGTATGAGGTATTGCAATTAATCTGATACGCCAACTTTGTCGGGTCATTCCTGAATCAGTTCAACATTTGTTCCTGGAATGTCCTTTTACCATTGAGATTCTTGATCCTCTGTCTCATCAACTCTAAATCTAAAATAAAAAATTCACAAAAAAAATCTAAAAAGAAATATCATCAACCCTGAGTTTCCTTTTTGGAAGCTTGTCAACGCCCCCTCTCTGAAGCTGCGGAGGAGGCACAGGTTCATTCCTTATTGGACTGTTTGAACTATTGATGCAGCGAAATACGTATTGATGAAAAACGATAAATCTTGTTCCTTTAATTCAAGAGAGAATGATCGGAGAGACAAGACGAGTACTGGAAACCCTAATTTTTATTATTAAAATCAACAAAATAAAACAAAAGAAGAGGAATAGATAAATTAAGCCTCACCAACAACAGAGCAGATGAGAGTTCTTACCGATGAAAATGCTGTAACAACAAAAGATACACTAGATCCAGGTTTTCAATACAACACTGCGAGACCGAAAATGATGCATGGAGGATTGATTGCTATGCTAATTCCAGGCCGAATAAAACAAAATTACTAAGAGAAGAGGTGAAATGGTACTCAACTCAATAGCTTACAGATTCTTCCATATTTTGCAGCTAGCCAAAAGCGTTGTTCGATTCCGTATTTCACAGATGATTTATGTCTTAGGTGCTCCCAATGGCACTAAGCCTTGTTCACTCGAATCTTCTGTCCTTCCAACAACTGCAAGGAGTTACGACCATGTGAAATGTGAAAGTCAAAACAATGAAGATCACAATATCTGATATTAATTCGATATATACTATGTTTCTAGCAGCAGCAACTCCTTATATGCAAATCATTATCAAAGGAAAGCCCAGATATGGTAATGCCAGGCAACAGGAGGGCAATGAAATGCATTGGAAGCTCGGGATTGACTCCATACGGAACACAAGCAGGAAAGATGGATGGGCCATTTGTCTCCTAAAGAGGGAAGACTAACAACTTACAGAATTGTTGAAGAATGAGATGGCAGTTTCCATATCTTCATCTGAAGAGAATGTGACAAAGCCAAACCCACTGGATGTCGATGTGCCCGGGATTCGAGAGACCTTTGCACTGAGAACCTTTCCCTTCTTTGAGAAATGCTTCTTCAAGATATCTATAGTAACCGTCTTTGCAAGATTCCCAATATATACTTTGTGAGGGCTATCAACAAACTGGGATTCCTCAGCCTGAAGTATTGACAGATCGACCTGTGCTATAGGCTTCTCGGTGATGTTCACCTTTATCTCTCGTCCTCCGATTTCCTGAAGGAAAATCAAACCGAACCTGACGATTGTTCTTAGAAAACCAAAAACCAACAAGAACAGAGCATAAAAAAGTGAGCTCACTGTGCCATTAAGTTTCTCAATAGCTGCATTTGCATCGTCCACGGTCTTCATGGTAACAAATGCAAACCGGCGACTCCTCTTGGAGTATTTGTCATAGATAACCTACAGAAGCCAGCAGATAAGAAGCCTCAGGTCCACGGTTGCAACCAACAACTCCGATTCCGAGCAGTCATATACTTGAAGAAAGATGCTCAAGAAGTTGCATTTTTAAGTAGAGATTTGAAATCAGAGGCTCGAGAATTGCAATAACCGAAAGGTTTAGCAAAAGCATCAAGAAACTAAGCCGACCACTAATCCGCAGCACTCAATTCAACGAATCAAACATCAATTCTGAGAGATTATCAGGAACCGAGCAATGCGCACACCATATGGTAATGATAGGTTTAGAATTAGCTCCATTTACACGACTGAAAGTCAAATGCTGCATAATGGGATCTATGAATCTATTAGAATCTTAATATCCCACCCAAAACCTTAAGGCTGTCAGTTGGTTGATATTCCACACTTACAAATTTGCCCTCTACACTCGAGATGTGGGATTCTTAACACGCCCCCGCAAACAAGACTGATCAGGTTGAAAATTGCACGAGCTATGACTTAACCAACACGCTAGAAATGGGGGTCATGTGAGCACAATGGGCAAAAACCAATCTGCTCCGGTACAATGTTAGAATATCCACATCCACCAAAAAACATTAAGGCCGTGGATTGGTGTTCCATACTTATAAATTGCCCAGGATACTCACAACTATCGATGTGGGATATTCGACAGAATCACACTACTCAAAGCAAAAGTGTTGGTAACAAAGAACGCATCCTACCAGCAAACCAAAAGTCAGAAACCATAAAAACCAAAGAAACAGAAACAAAAGCATATCCACATAGGAGCTCAAGCACCAAGTTCCAATATTTGTCCCCTCCACAAAACAAAACCAAGAAACCAAAACGACCCAGAAAAGAACTAACATCCCTCATAACAAAAAACCACAAAACCCAAAAAACTAATAATAAAGCGGACCTCAGCCTTCTCAACGGCGCCGTGCTCCTCGACGATCTTTTGGAGCTCCTCGCTGGATAGAGTTCTCGGAATGTTGCCTACGTACAGCCTCCTGGAGGCCTCCGACGCCTGGCTGCTGGTTGCGGTTGCCTCGGCCACTGCGAATAGCCTACCGGGCCGGTCACTTATGGGGGAAGAAACCACATTTGTGTACTGCAATTTGGGGAGTTTAGGGAGCAGGGCAAAGGGGGCAGCTTGTTTTAGCATGTGGGTTGTGGTTGTGGGCCTCAATTGAGATGTGGGTGAGAAGGCGAAACTCTTGGTGGCGGATAGAAGTGGTGTTAGAGATGAAATGGTCGCCATTTTTGGAGCTTTAAGGAGATTGGAATTTGGGTTTTTGGAGATAGGAGTGTGGAGAAAAGATTATATGAAGTGGTCTTTTTTGGAGCAACGTTATCCAGTTAACTGTTGGGTTATTTTATTGGAATGGATGTTAAAGTTTTTGGGAGAAGTTCACTTTAGGACTTCGGCTTTTTGGATTTTGATAAACTGTGATTTAAAATGCATCTGCCAAGTGAATGAGATTTCATATTTCGACACATAAGTGACACAAGCAGCAGTTTATTTACCGTTCTAGTCAATTCGGATTGTGAAATGTCACATAGTTGATGACATGTGTCACGATCAAAAAATAGAAATGATAAATGTTAGAGGTGTAAAATATCCGAATGACACCTAATTTTATTATAATTAAATTCAACATTCGAAAATTTGAATTAAAAAATAAAAAAAATTGTGAAATCCAAAATTGAAATGGAAAAGAGATCATCATTTATTATTGAAAACAAGATACATGCACCTCGACCCTCTACTTTTGATCTTGTACTTTACCAAAGTGATTTGAGACACATGCGAGACGAAGATGAGTTGCAAATTTAAGTAAGTGAAAAATGAGAATCAACTAGACACACAATACGCCAAATACAATGCGCATTATAAATTTAAGCCAAATTATAAATTAAACTTATTTAATAATCCAAGTGGATCTCCTGACTGACTAACTAGTCAATTAACAATAAGACTTCAAAGTCGAATATGCTAGAACAATGATCGGATTCTCGCATGAATATTCTTCCTTCTAGCTTTATGGGCCCAAAAGAGAGAAGAAGATTTTTTCACTAGTCTAGATAGTTTTCACACTCCTTCTCCATTTAATCATACGCATCTAGGATTATCTGATTGTCCCTTTAAAATGACACGTACAAACAAGAGGCACAAAGGTATGGAAACAATTTTGTAACATTTCACAAGTCAAATCCATAGCAATAAACTAATTTGAATCAAACTCATACTTATAATTGAATCCATAACTTTTGAGAATATTTGAATCATCCACTCATAATCAGAATCGAACTCATAATATTAATTCAAATCATAATCGTACCGAACTCAACATCGAATTCCAAAAATATGAACTTTAGAGAAACACAAAATCAAATCCAGTTTCCTATTAATATAGTATCATAATTAAATTTGAAATAACACACAACCAGAAATAAATATTTTCATCACAAAATAGAAAAATAATTTCCTAAATAACACCAAAATCAAACTAATCTTGTATGTGTACTCAAAACAAAGGATGAATGCCACTTAGACCAACCGCGCGGCCCGGGATCGCCACACATCAGGCCCGGATTGGCCGGGCCCTTACACGCGTGGCGCCTCGTGCTTTTGTCAGGGTGCGCCTCGCCCCGGGCGACGGGGCCCTTTCTGATTGGGCCACGTCGCCTAGGGTAATAAATATTATTTTTTTATTTTTTTTTGAAAAATCTAAAAAATTTAAAAAAATTCGGAAAAAAATTCAAAAAATTCCTTTTACTTTTTTTACTTTTTTGTGGAATTAAAATTTTTTTTATAATTTTTTGATAATTTTATACAAATTTTTGAATCCAAATAATTAGACTTTTTGGATTTGAAAAACTGTAAAAAAATATTTGTACAATTTTGCAATATTATGTTTGATATATATTTAATGTTATTCATAATTTTATAATATTAGTTTAGTACAATAATCTCATTTGTATTGTTTAAATTATGACATTTGAGATAAATTATGTAATTTGATATAACTTATGTATTTTTATGTAATTTGATGTAAATTTGATGTAAATTCATATTTTTATGTAATTTGATGTAATTTTTATATTTTTATGTAATTTGATATAAATTATGTATTTTTATGTAATTTTTATGTTATTTGATAACCTAACCCTTAAATCCTAAACCATTTAAAACCTAACCCTTAAACCCTTGATAACCTTAAACCTTTGTTATGTAATTTAATATAAATTTTGTGTTTTAATAGAATTTAATATAAAATATAGAATGTAGTATAATTTTATGTAAATTATAAACTCTAAATTCTAACCCTTACCCTAACCATAACTCTAACCCTAACCTTAAAGTTTTTATGCACTTATATATTTAAACAACTTATTATATTTAATTAAAAAACATATGTAATATATTTCGAATTTTATAAAATTTCTATTTCGTAAATTTTCGCACTTCGAAATAAACAAGAAAAAATACTCGAGTTTGATACAATTAGCTGAATTTTAAAAAAATTGAGCTGAGAAAAAAGCTGACGTGGCGCCCATGGCGTGACACTGTAGCAGGGGCACTACTGTGAGCTGAAAAGCAGGGGCGCAGCTGACGTGGCGCTCAGAGCGCGTACTGTAGTGAGGGCACCAATGCGGATGTTCTTATTTTATCCAGCTCCTAATTCAAAACCTAGAACTTCTCGGTTACTCACTCTGCGAGTCCTACAAGATTTCTCTCGTTCTCTGTCTCTTTCGTTAAGTCGTCTTTCTCCCCTTTGGAACCCAAACACATGTCTTTTTATAATATTGGTACCATTAATGAGCAAGGATTTGAAACTTATCCCTCAAAATTCCAGAGACTATGCTAGGCCTTGCTTCTTTCTTCAATGTCGTCTTCAATTTGAAGCTCTCGTTCACTTTCAGAAGGAGAGAAACTTCATGAGTTATTTGTGGTGGCGAAGAGGGAAGAACAGCTAGACCTTATTAGGGACGAGTTAAAACCCTAATTATGGTTATTGGTTGCAAATATTCATGTGATCCTCAAATTATTTAATTCACACAAAATTTTATAGGAATTTAGATAATTTAACAATTTGATTTCTTAATTCTTACAACATTACAGCTTCATCAAGTTTTGGAATAAATCATTGTAGTACTTTATGGTTGAGTCTTTTTTTTTTACTTTGGTGGTATCTAGTTTAAAATGTAAGAAACTAATTACTAATGTTTCTATGTTTTTACACTTCAACGTGTTAGATTTGAATCTAAAATTTAACTAAATTTTTTATAAATAAAATAAATGATGTGATACAACAAATAGATTAATATTAATGATGTAATGACATATGTGATACCTCAGACGACTCAAATTAATGAGTATTAATTAATCAAGTGAAAACTTAAAATCATAAGTAGTTTAATGTCATGAATACATGGGTAGACTTTAACCAACAACTTTTTTTCCATTTGAGCCCAATAATAAGCCCATTATGCCACATTAATTTGCTAATTCCTTTCTGGGTCACACTCCTTTTCCATATCTAGACCTCAGTTACTGGCTTTCTCGCTCACTCATCATCATTTCATTATTTGGCGCTTTGATTCAAATAAATGTAATTATATAACCTTGTAATAATATGGGGACCGGATTCGGTCCTGGACCGAATTTCCAGGACGGTCCTGGACTTTTTTAAAGTCAGGATCGAGTGGTTTTTTCAAGCGGATCAAGTGGTTCCGCAAAACCACTTGATCCGGTTGAAAAAACCAGTTGAAAAAACCACTTGATTCAGTTGAAAAAACCACTTGATCTGATTGAAAAAACCACTTGATCCGATTGAAAAAACCATTTAAAAAAACCACTTGATCCGCTTGAAAAAACCACTTGATTTAATTGAAAAAACCATTTGAAAAAACCCACTTGATCCGGTTAAAAAAACCATTTGAAAAAACCACTTGATTCAGTTGAAAAAACCACTTGATCTGATTGAAAAAACCATTTGATCCGTTTGAAAAAACCATTTAAAAAAATCACTTGATCCGCTTGAAAAAACCACTTGATTTGATTGAAAAAACCATTTGAAAAAACCGCTTGAAAAAACTACTTGATCCGCTTGGCAAAACTATTTGAACACACTAGCAAAACCACTTGAACATAATGGCAAAACCACTTGAACATAATGGCAAAACCACTTGATCCCGCGCTTGCAAAAATCACTTGATCCGCTTGAAAAAATCACTTGAAGAAACCACTTGATCCGCTTGGCAAAACCACTTTAACACACTAGCAAAACCAGTTGATCCAATTGAAAAAACCACTTAATCGTCCAGAACGGTCCTGGACTTTTTTAATGTCCAGGACCGAATCCAGACCCAATAATATGATACATATATGAGACCAGTGGTTGCAGTTCCCAGGAAGCTGTTTTCCTGCTTCAAAAGTGCAAGGCCTTTAAAGATCATGTTAAGCTTGTCGGGGAGCTGCTTCAATTTTGTTTCTCCTTCGGGGAGATTAGATTATGCCAATTTGGTTTTCGGACACCTAGGAAGTTTAGTTTAGGTTGACATTGAGTCCCTTAAGGATGTCTCGAGTTCAAACCAGGCCAATGGAGCAGGTATTACTTTTTTTAAGGTAAAATTTTACACCTTTCCTCGGTTTGAACCCAAGACCTCAAGTCAAATCTTATACACCCTGTACTGCTAGGCCAAGTGCCCTTTTGGATATTGAGACCTTGAACAGAACTTGACCTTTTGGATTAAGCATGTATCATCTTACATTATTCTTTATGTGAAAAGCATCATCTCATATAATGAAGTGCTCTGGTACTTGCAGCTCGAAGACCAAAGTGTACTAGTTATACTTGGTTGTGACCAAAATCTTTATTCAAACTCATGACAAAAGAGAATTACATGGAAATGAAGATTGTGCAGAAGTATACTTGTATGAACCATGCCAGTAACAGATATGAAATCAGAGCATGCTGTCGGTGCGAGCCGGCAGTCGCTTGAAGAAGTTGCTGGGGACGGACGGCATCTTGCTTCGGAACCTCGGATGCCGGAGGTAATACAAGCCTGAAACCAGAGCCACCACCCTGAACGGAGTTATGTAGAGCACCACCGCTGCGCATAGGCTGAACACGATGAACAGGCTAGTCGCCCTCGGGTCCCTCCAGCTCAGCGCAGCCTCGAATCTCTCCCCTTGCGTTGCTATGTCTCCAACAACTGTTTGTATCCTTCCCGCAATGCTCCTGATCCTGTCGTACCTCATCCGTACCACGTCGTTGGGTTTGGTGGTTGGGAACGTGTCGAACTCTTCATCAAGCTCGTCCGGGCTGACTGCCTCCGCCCACGAAAGTTTGGTGTCCATTTGTGGAGGGTCCCTCGGCCGGAACCTGTAGTTCCATATCCCGATGAAGAATGTGTAGAGGAAGAGAGTTGGAAGGATCAATTCAGGGTACCAGATGAGTATGAGATAGAGAATGTGGACCAGAACCGATGTGATCGGGTTCCTCCATTGACATATATCAGCAAGCCACCTTCCGACAGTGATCAAACCGGAGAAAAGAGACATGATTCTGAAGAAGTTTGCCTTGCTTCTTCTCATGCTCCAGGCATGGGAGTCCACATCAAGCATGTACTCCACCACCTCCTTTCTCAGTGGAGGCTCAGCTCTGGCGAGCCTCACGGCTACAATATTCATCGCTTGGTACCTTAAGCTCTCTACTTGGTTTACTGTGAACGGATGCAAGTAGTGCATTTTGGGCAGCAATGGGTGACCATATATGTAGATCATTTGAGCCAGAGAGAGTGTCGTGAACCGAATTGCCAGTTGGAGCTCGCCCATTTTCTTCACTCCGTGCTGGTGTAGAACTAGAAGCGGATGTGAATGCGTGTAGATTCGGTGAGCTTCTAACGTTGACAGTCTGATCCTCACCTTTCCGATCCGCGAGTCTCGGCCAGCAGCTGTTGCTTCACCTCCTGGTGGCTTCTGGCCTCCTCCTCCCAAATGGCAGTTGTCAAATACCCCCAGGGTTATGACCGTGCAGGGGTCGTAGACTTCCCAGGTGTACTGCTCGTTCCATTTGGGGTTCAGGTTGCCAAGGATTGTTCTTGTCCTGACCCATTTGTGGCCATACTTGGCCACACAGTAAGCATCGGTACCCCCTGTTCCTTCTTTCATCTTCATTGGAAGGAGGCCTTTTGCACTTAAGATACCAACTTCCAATATTCCAACGGGTTGCTTCCACAGCTGCCTCGCTGTTGGCCGCTGATCACTTATGTACATTGTTGACTCGTCCAGGACATGGTACCCGCCTTCGAGACAGGCTCTTATGTGAATCCTGCTGGAGAACTTCAGCTCTTTCCTCCTGTCAGCTTCCAAGGCACCGAATCCATACTTCTCGAGATCGAACCAGCGAGAATGAACTGGTCTGTGATCCAGCCGTTTCTCAAACACTGTGAGCGGAAGGCTCATCTTTCCGAGGACCTCGTCTTTTGACTGATGCACACGGTCCTCAACAGTGAGAAACATCTGCTCTTCAAACGGTTCAGCTACCACAAACACGAGGTCTTCATTCCACAGCGGATTAGTCGTTGGAGCAGGGGATATCTTTGTCTTGAGGACCTGACTCCCGACTTGAACTTTCACCAATACTTCGGGAACACGGCTCCTGTCATTTGGAACCACGTCCTGAGCTTCAATGACATTGACCCTTAGGTACCACAGTTTCGGTGACACGTATACTTTTGATCTGATACTGGCAACACCCTCTCCATATACTGAGGCAGCATCCGAGTGCCATGCCTCCGAAAAGGCTTCATCGGCCTGAGTTCCCATCCAAACTGCAAGCATGATCTCCCCCCTCACCTTGCCGCTTCCTCGTCTATCCTCCAATCTATACCATTGAGGAGCCAATGGGCTGTCAGGTGGTACTCTGGTTGGAACCTCGTTCAAGTCAAACAGTACCCTTCCAAGGTAATCGTCTCTCCCAATCATCTCCTTGTCTTTCACAAACACTTCAAGCATTGACGACTGGATACGTTCCTTCGAGTAAGCGAAGACTTGGTTCCACTCCGGGTTCATCTTCTTCTCGAAATGCTTTGTTCTTCCTTTGTAGTTCCCCAGCTTCACTTCCACGTAAGGATCACAGCCACCGGTGATGGAACTGGGAGGAAGATCCTTGGCCTTCACAACCCGAACGTACAGATAAAACATCTGCTCCACAAGGTCATAGGTGCTCGAGTATCTCTCAGAGTTCATCCACCCTTTTCCCCCATAAACTCCTCCGCCTGGCCACCGCTCTCCTAAATGCGGGGCAGTGTCCTTCAAACTATAGTCATCCTCCTCGGTTGGATGGACTGGTCGACTAGCAGTATGCATGCTGTAAAAAACTTGTTGCTTCTCCACTGACAATCTTGGTTGCTGCAGGATTTGACTCTGATGAATGTGTTCTGTTGTCTCGATTCTTTCTTTCGCCGGTTCTTCTTTTATGTCATTAGCCGCTTCAGGAGGAGGAGCACCAATAGATTCCGATGCTGAAACAGGAGGAATTGAACTTGTGGTTTCTGGGGTAGTCGAAGCTTCTTTCTCTTCTGGTGACAAAATGGGAGGAGTCTCTACTACAGGTACAGGAGCTGACTCTTTCGAATCTATTTCGATATTTTCTTTCGTTTGATCAGGAGGAAGAGAATTATTGGAAGCAGGAGCTTCTGGTGGTTCTTGAGGACCAGAAACTGGAGCGTCTTCTGGTTGACTCTTAGAAGCTGGAGTTTCTGGTGGTGGTAGGGTGCTAGAAGGAAAGATTTTGGCTTCAGGTTCTTGAGAAATATAAAGTTTCAGGCCAATGTCACCCTTGACAGGTGAAAACCACTTTCCTCCTAAGTGAAAAGTTTGATACACTTCCTCTCCTTTCTTCACAATGTTTGAGCAAGAAATCCTAACTCTACCAAGGAAGTGCCGGCCTAGAATTGGCCTCCTCTCGTGGTAAACTGAGACCTCTATGGATTGGTGATGGTGTTTTCTGGTCTTGTCAAGATCAAAGACAAGTTTTTGGTTCCAAACAGGGTTGAGGTTCTTTGGGATGGTCTTTGTTTTGCTAAGTTGGTTGTGGTAATCAACTTCTACAAATGGACTGGCTGACCCTTCACCATCTTTAGGCATAAGATCATGAGCATCTACAACTTCCACCACCAGCTTCATGGCCCCTTTTTTTCTTTTGGATACTTTAGGAATGACACAACAAGTACCTCTCCTCACAAGATATCTGAAGCTCCAAATGCAAGCAAAGAAGCTTCTACTTGCCAAGGAAGATATAAAATACTAGGATTCTCACTTGCCTGGAGGAGTTTCTTTGCTCAAGGAAGGAATGATTTGACACAGAAGCTAAGTACTTGTGCGTGAAACTCCAAGGGTGACCTGGCAGGAGGAATTTATGATGGGAAAGGACCAAGCTTATTCAAAGCACAGAAGTGAATCTGTCTACTATATATACCATTTATTTTACTAATACTTAAAAGATCAAAAGGTGAGAAAGTTGTTCTAACTTGATCAAGAGATATCAAATTTGAAGAGATATCAAATTTGAGCTCGTGATTTTTTACACGGCTCAAAATATATCAACCATTTTCTTGTTTCAATGTGAATGATGATGCGAAGAATTGTACAGCTAAGCAATGAGATCTTGTGAATGATATTATGTGCCCTTTGCTGACTTGGAATTGCTTTTCTAATGATCATTTTATTAGTTTTTTTTCGACATGGAAAGTTAAAAAGATCTATAAGTTGTACCATGTGATGAAGTTGAATCCAAAACTTATAGGCTCTGTCCGTCGCATCAATATTCAGCTTAATTTATTATCATTCGCTTTTTCTTCAATGTACCAGGTTCTTGCATGAAAATAATATGCTTTTGCTGACTGAAGTTTGCAGTTGGCAATTAAGATTACCTTTATATGTAACACAAATCATCACGACCATCAAATTGATTGATTAGGTAGTGGTGTTAAAACTTTGCCGGGAAATATTTTTCGCCATTTGAGATAATGTTTGATTAAAAATAGAAAATGGTTAGATTTGTTGAATATCAGGTGACTTAAAAAAATAATTCAAAACTTCGCTAAAGTCCAATCGCATCTTTGGGATATCAGTGCAACACTTTTATTAACGTGTCTATTTTACTATATGCTTTTTTCCCGGAAAGAACTATGTATTGTATGTTAATGCTTCAACTTTATGATATGTTTAAACAGGCCTTTACACTTTATTTGAATTGCGAGACCAGTGCATTACTTGTGAATGGGGCAATTGCCTATGGGAAGTAATTCAAAGTAGCCAAAGAATCTACCAAGAAAAAGAAAGCATGGATTTGCCTTTTTTTCTCTCCGCTTTATATTCTTTTCTTCTTCATTTGCCACATAAGAGATTTAGGCGGTGGCCTTTCGAAGAACTTTCTCGTGATGTTTCATGCAAAACTACAACAAACGCTTTACTGTCCTCAGTAATGGACCAACTCAGCCACAGTGGGATTGGAATGAAATGAGAAACGTTTTTTTTAATTAAAAGTTATCTCAAATTAAAAGGAAAAAGCGGAATACAAAGAAGTCTGATGCCCATACACCTACTGACCAACAGTTCTGGTAGTCAGGTAGGGTAGAAACCCCTCACCAGCTATCCAACAAGCCTGGTAATCTGACGAGGGAAAACAAAAGGAAGCAGAAAAGAAAAGAAAACAGAAAACACCCAAAATAGTCAACAAATGGCAGTAGTGGTCGGGGAGATGAAATTAACCGCGATTCCGCCTCCCCTTGATAGACAAAGTATTATGTCTTAAGGTTTACCAACCTTATACCCTTTCAGGCGCGCTGGCTATTTCTTCGTACACGACGGCTGGACGCGGACCTGATTGGGGAGCAACTCTACGGAATCCGCCCAAGACTGGTTGCCCACCATAGCCCCAAACATATGTCTGTGCTCCGAGATGTCATCCACCTCTCTAAGCGGGGAGCAATGTGCGGGGAGCGGGCTAGCACTCTCACTGAGTCTAACCAGATCCATGCCAATCCTTACCACATCCCTAGGCAATGGGTTCGAAGTAGCAGACGGACCCTGGGAGGAGGACTGGATAGGCGAGCGAGCTTTGGGTTTCCCCCGCCTGTTAATCACGTCCACCCAAGCTAGTTCAACCGGTGGCGGAGAGGTCGGCCTGTTGGTCGAGCACTGGATATGACTAGAACTCTCCTCGAGTAAGTCTGGAGCTGCCAAGGCCTGCTTTCTTGCCAAAAATTCGGCATGACCTATGCGTTCGGGGTTGCTAGTAGACCCAAGCTCAGTGCCTGACACAACAACCACAGCAGTCATATCCTACAAAATATCCTCAAGCAACTGGCACGGAATAGAGGGAGGTACCTGAGTTTGGGCCCTAGCTGAAGACTTCCCCAGTCCCGAGTCTTTTTGGGCATCTAACAGAGTCTCAGATCGTATCGCAATAGGGGTTGTGGGCTCTGTGCAGGTCGTCAACACCTGATCCACTCGTGCAGGACTAGGCAAAAGAGCAGGATACTCTGGCGCAGTCGTAGTCTTTGTGTCCACAGAGCTTATAACGGCGAGAGATGCTGCAGTGGGTATCTGATTGTCAAAAATCAGATGCCCCATCGGCTTCCAGCCATGCTCCTTAGGGGCTGAGACGTCCCTACTATCAATCTCTGGAGGAGCCTATTCCTCGACGACTACCTTACCATTCACCACGCACTTCGCTTTCGATGTAGCCAGGCGAGGACAGTCATTACGTGTGTACACACCTTGCAGTAGACGTAATAGATAGTGGCATCCTGGTACTGGATGGCTATCTCAACCTCACCGTAGTCCAGAACCAGACTTCTATGTAGGCCTAGGGATCCATGCTCCAGCTCAACCAGAACCTGAACTTGAACCCCATTGGCCCTATTAAGGGCCTCCGTATCCAGTCGAACCGGTCGGCCCACTGCCGATGCCAGGCCAAAGATAATCTCTAGCATGATGTGCTCGCTACTGAGTCTGACGAGCCTGATCCACGTTCTGTGGGTTAGTTTCTCCTGCTTGGTGAGTTTGAAGAAAGGAACCCACTGCTGCAGGAAGAGTCTGCCGAACCTCAAGCTTCCAATAGCTTGCCTCCCATATGCGCGCCTTGTCGGAAGGCTCCCTGAACTTGAAACAGTAAAATCCCATGTCGATGGAAAGCATGTTCCAAGTTGAGGAACCCTATGCCTGAATAAGCTCCCTTCTCAGAGCAGTTGAAGTTATTGGTTTAGTTCCTTTGGGAAGCGCCAGGCGGCCGATGAATGCTCTGGATCCAAACTCACGGCAGGAGCT
The DNA here is from genome assembly GCA_012979155.1 of Hypericum perforatum. Classification (NCBI taxonomy): domain Eukaryota; kingdom Viridiplantae; phylum Streptophyta; class Magnoliopsida; order Malpighiales; family Hypericaceae; genus Hypericum; species Hypericum perforatum. The sequence goes on from SOPF01027588.1 coordinate 312,230, forward strand.
GGATAAAGTTGGTCCTATCACCAAAGCAGGCTTACCACCAAGAAAAATAGGTTTCAGGCAAGTACCTGAATAAGTCCAGCCTCCTGACTGGGTGCGAGTTGCATCGGCGTAGGAGGTGTGCCCCACTACTGGGGAAGCCAAAATGGGTGCTGCAACTGGCACTGCTATTGGTTCAGCTAGAGCTGGTGAAGGAGTCACTCTGTGTACCTGTGCAGAAGGTAGAATGTAGTATGGGAGCTACCCTCCCGCAGAAGGAACCCAGGCGAGAGGTAGGTCGGCCGAGAAGGGTAGCAGAGGGAGGTGGCTGATTGGAGGAAAGGAGGCTAGAGCTAGGACCGGAAGCTGACCGAAGGAGATTCTGACGAGAGTATCACTGGTCGATAAAGGCGATAGTGAGGATGGGTCATGCGGCATTGAGTACGCACAGAGGAGGCTGATGTCAGGGGATGGACCAGTTGTTGGAGAGCTGCCCAAAGTGGCCGAGATCTAAGAACTGCCAGCAGTGAGCTCACGGATGGTAGCGGTAGGAGGAGGGACCAGGGAGGTCGAGGCTGGCATGGGTGGGAGTGTCCTGGAGAGGAGGTTGTCGATCTGGTGGTCCCCGTCGCTGGTACTACCCTAAGCGGCTGGAAAAATAGAAAAAGCCGACAGAGGCCAGTTTCCTGCGAAGGAGGAGGAGGGCAGCTAGGGTGACAGGGTCGGTACCGTTGGAAGCATCTGGCCGAGGTTAGTCTAGATCTGGTGGCCAAAAGTTGCTGTGCCGCCGGAGGTGGCTGGGATCTACAAAATAGCCGACGGAGGCCAAAATCTGACAACGCCAGAGGATGGCTGCCTAGGGGTCGAGACCAGTCCCAAAAGAAGTGCCTGGGCATGAGGATTAAGGATCTGGTTGCCGATCATCGTGGCGACATCAGAGGTGGCCAGAATCAACGTCAGAAGTTCTTGCCTTTCGAAATCAAAATGGTCGGCCACGGCAAACGGTTAGGAGTTAGGAGTTTTGCGACCTACCATTGAAAAGGTCTCGGCAAGCCCCACGCACTATCACACGCGGCTAGAAGTGCGCGGCACCAAAATTGCCCAAAAATCGCCCGAAAAACGGCGCCAAACGAAATGAAAAACGTTTAGTACAGGTGAGAATGGGCTAATTTTTTTTAATGGATTTCAGATTCAAGTAAAAATAATAGAAAATGAATTATCGAAAGAATTATTTTTAATTAAGATTCAAATGTTCACTAAGTACCAAAAATTTGGAGAAAAGGAAGAAAAAGTGAAGTACCGTGAACATAGATTTCATAACAAATTGAATTGAGTAGATAATAAAGAGTGAGTGTGTGACTAACTTTCAACCTATGATTTTTTTTGAAAAAATAAAATATAATGGTTCAAAAATTATCAAGAGTATTTGAAACATTTTTTCCAACAAGATGTGTACAAAAATGTAAATTTTTGATGTTATCACTTTTTAGCAAAATATTTTATTTTTTTCTCTCTCTTTGCTCTTTCTCGTTTCTCTCCCCAAATTTCTTATCTTTTTACTTTTTACCCTTCAAATCCTATTCATAAAACTTATGTCTTCCTTAACACTCTAATCACCATCTATATCTGCCTTCCACCACCATACCACTGCCCACCCTCTCGCTATCCTCGTCTCCTCGCCTTTCACCATTGTGCGCCCTCCTCCTTTGATTGTTAGTTTCTTTTCCTTCCTCCAGTCATCCCTCCTCCTTCTGATATGAATTCCATGGAGAACTTGCACCAACTTAGACCATCTACTCTAGGATGATGGTTGATCTTGATTCGACGCCTTGCTCCTTTGCACTGAACCTCAGTGTTGGCTAACTTCGACCCATAGAAATAGTGAAAACGTGAACCTTGATCTTGAATGAACATGCCATAAATGGAGATGGCAATCCGTTTGATAAGTGAAAAAGTCCTAGCTAAGAAAACTAACTTGCAAGAACACCAAAAGTCTCAAACTCACAAAATTTATAGGCAAAAAGTTGTGTCCTTCTCATTCCAATAAGCCTCTTTATATAGGCTCCCAAGTACAAGAAGTTCCTAATCAAAACAAACTCTTAAAGAGGAGAAAATTTGCTAGAATATGGAAACTAAAACAAGAAATGAATCACACATTTTAGGAAGTCTAAAAAGGATGTGTCTTAATCCTAAACAAGCCAAAAATTGCTGGAATATAATTTCCTAATCAAAACTATTGTCTTTACTAAATTGCTTAAAGTAGAATCTGAATGAATTTATGCTTCCAAAATAGCTTGATCTCTGTGTGTGCATGCTTCCATAATAATGCATGGGTTCTAAACTTCCAAAATATCTCCAAGAACGTGCATGGGCTCCTTGGACATCTATGGGCTTGCACGAATTGGTTTGAGTCCAAATTCCCTGAATTAATCTATTGAAATCAGCTTGAAACATCTTTGCACTTGCTCTTGTGATTGGTCCAAGTGGAATTTGAACTGGTTGTGGATCTTGTAGCTTATTAGTGGTCACATCATTCCCCCTCTCTTAAAATGGATTTGTCCTCAAATCTTCACCTACATCAAATGGGCTCAAGTCAGCAACATTAAAAGAAGCACTTATATTATACTCACCCAGCAAGTCAAGTTTGTAAGCATTGTCATTGATGCATTCTAAAACTTGGAAAGGACCATCCCTTCATGGTAGCAACTTTGAACGTTGTTAAGCTAGAAATCGCTTCTTCCTCACATGCAACCAAACCTAATCACCAGGCTCAAAGACAACTTTGTGTCACCCCTTATTTGTTTGTCTTGTGTAGTGCTTCATTTGTTTCTCAATGTTCAACCTCGCATTTTCATGCATCTTCTTGAAAAATTCAGCCTTCTTCTTGCCATCTAAGTTGACATACTCAGGTGAAGGCAAAGGCGATAAATCTAATTGATTCAAAGGATTAAATCCATATACAAGTTTAAATAGTGAGAATTGAGTAGTAGAATGAACAGAGTGACTGTAAACAAACTCAACATATGGCAAACAATCTTCCTAAGTTTTAACGTTATGCTTAATAAGTTCTCTCAACAGCACAAATAAAGTCATATTCACAACTTCTATTTGACCATCAGTTTGCGGGTGACATGTAGTAGAAAATAATAATTTAGTACCTAACTTACACCACAAAGTCTTCCAGAAATAGCTCAAGAACTTAGTATCTTTATCTAAAATAATTGTCCTAGGCATGTCATGCAGTCATACAACTTTCCAAAAGAACAAATCAGTAGTATATGAGGCATCATCAGTTTTATGACATGGGATAAAATGGGCATGCCTCTTATTCAACTTGTGTTGGCCCTTTAAATGATTCAAAGATTCATGGTTAGTATGAATCACAAATTCCTTAGGCCATAAGTAGTGTTGCCATGTCTTCAATGTCCGAACCAATGCATACAATTCCTTGTCATAGTTTGGGTAATTTAAGGTTGTTCCACTTAGTTTTTCACTAAAATAGGCAATTAGTCGTCCTTCTTGCATGAGCACTCCACCAATTCCAACACTGATGCATCACATTCAACTCCAAATGCTTTAGAAAAATTAGGCAATGATAACAAAGAAGCATTTATTAACTTCTCTTTGATTAGTTGAAATGCCTTCTCTTGAGCTTCACCCCAATTAAACCCCACGTTCGTCTTGATCACTTTAGTTAGGGATGCGGCTATGCTACTACAATCCTTCACAAATCACCTGTAGAAGCTAGCTTGCCCATGGAAACTTCAAACGTTGGTAACACTTGTATGATTTGGCTAATCCTTAATTCTCAAATCTTCTCTTCATCAACCTGTGTTCCATTAGCACTAATAATAAAACCCAAGAATACAAGCTTATCTGTGCAAAAGGTGCACTTCTTCAGGTTAGCAAACAATTGATCCTCTCTAAGTGCATTTAGAATAGATCTCAAATGTTCCATGTGTTCCTCAAATGTTCTTATTATATATAAGTATATCATCAAAATAAATGACTACAAATTTTCCAATAAATGGACATAAAACATGATTCATAAATCATATAAATGTGCTAGGAGCATTAGACAAATCAAATGGCATGACCATCCATTCATAAAACCATACTTTGTCTTAAAGACTTTCTTCCACTCATCTCCCTCTTTCATTCTTATTTGATGATATCCACTCTTCAAGTCAATTTTAGAAAATATACTCAATCCATACAACTCATCTAACATGTCATTTAAAAAAGGAATAGGGTGACAATATTTTACCATTATGTTGTTGACAACTCTACAATCAACACACATCCTCCATGATCCATCCTTCTTAGGCACAAGAAGGATTAGAACTGTACAAGGACTCATGCTCTTTCTCACGTACCCTTTTTCCAATAGCTCATTGACTTATTGCTCAAGTTCCTTTGTTTTCTCTGGATTGTTCCTATATGCAGGATAATTATGTATGGCATCTCCTGAAACAAAGTCAATTTGATGCTCAATCCCTCAGATAGATGGTAATCCAGGTGGTGATTCCTTGAGAAATACATCCTCATAGTCTTGCAAAAGAGAAACAACCATACTGGTAAATGTTGGTTAAGTTTGTTAGTGTTTAAAAGTGCCTCCTTGTACATAAGTACAATCATTGGCTTTTTTTTCCAAAACATGTTTGTTTGATATCACTAGCTCCCACATAAAAAATCTTTTTCCACCCCTTGGTTTTTCTCTCATTTTGGCTATTTTTATTTCTATTTTTTTGGCTTCTTTTGCTCGCTCAATTATTTTCTCTTCATTGGCTATTTTTCCTTTCTTTTTTTTGGCTTCTTCTCTATGCTCAATTCTTTTCTTTCGGTCACTTATTTTTCTCTTCACTCTCTTTTTGTAACTTTAATTGATCTTCACAAACTTGTGATGGTGTTAAGTGTACCAATGTAATTACTCGTCGATTGAGGGTGAATGAGTACTTACTCATTGATTGAGGGTGAATGAGTACTTACTCATTAATAGAGGGTGAATGAGTACTTGTTCGTGTAGCCATCATGTTTAATCTTCTTATCAAATTGCCATGACCTTCCTAGTAATAAGTGACCAACTTGTATTGGCACAATATCACATAACACTTCATCTTCATATTTGCCAATTTGGAATGCCACTAGCACTTGTCCTTCCACGTGGACTTCTCTACTATTATTTAACCATTGTAGCTTATAAGGTTTAGGGTGTTTCTTTGTGAGCAATCCTAACTTTTCTACCATAGTGGTGCTTGCAATGTTAGTACAGCTTTCTCCATCAATAATGATGCTACACACCTTGCCCTTGACATAACACCTTGTGTGAAAGATATTCTCTCATTATGCTACATCATCTTCTTCTTTTGCTTGCAAGTTCAAAGCTCTTCTTGTCACCAAAGTGAGTGCCTCAGTAGCTTAGAACTCCACTTTAGATAGATCCTCTAATGAGGGCATGTTTCCATGGTCCGAGTCTTCCACTTCTGTCTTGATTTTCCTACCCTCTCTAAGCATCATAACCTGCTTGCTAGGAAATTGACTTGCAATGTGCCCCCTTCCTTAACATTTAAAGCACTTAATGTCATGATTTCTTATAGTAGGGGCTTCTATCTTCTTTTGATAACTAGTACTAGAACTCTCAGTCTTGTGTTCTACTTTGGCTACCTATGACTTCTTTGGATAATTTGACTTCCAAGTATCACTTGATGTAACTCATGTTCCCCCTCCTCTCTTTATTTGCTTCTTGATTTTATTGGTCATATGCACCATGTCTTCCAATTCGATGTAGTGTTATAGCTTAACCTTGTCTTAGATTTCAGGCTTTAGTCCATTTAATATTCTAGCCATCATAGCTTCTCGATCTTCCTCTACATCGGCTCTTGTCATGGCCATCTCTATCTGCTTGAAATAATCTTCCATGCTCAAATTTCCTTATTGCAGCCCTTGTAACTTCTTGAAAATATCACAGTAGTAATGACTAGGGATAAAGCACTTTCTCATCACTACTTTCATCTCCTCCTATGTCTCTGTGGCATATTCTCTTTTACGTCTCCTGTTTGTAACAAATTGATTCCACCAAGTTATAGCATAGTCAGTAAATTCAGTTACAGCTAGTTTACCTTCACAATCAAAGATAAATTCAATCTTTTTCTCCCATTCAAAATAAGCCTTTGGATCAGAATGACCTACAAAGGAAGGTATTTTCAACTTGATGCTTCCCAAATTTTCATCTCCTCTCCGCCTGGCCTCCCTAGGTTGGCACTTATTCTTCAACTTTCTAATATTCCTCGTGGACCTTACATCCTCCTTTTCTCTCTTTCTTTTCCTCTTTTTTTCATTTCCTCTTTTCTCTCTTTTCTTTTTGTTTCCTCTTTTGTTTGCTTTTTTTTCATCTCCTCATTTTCTCTCTTTCTTTTCCTCTTTTGTTTTTCTGTTTATTTAGTTTCTTCTTTTCTCTCTTTTCTTTTTTTTTTGTTTTCCTAAACGAGATGTCTAAGATAGAGCTTAAACTAGAGCCTAAGCTCTGATACTAAATAATATGAATTCCATGGAAAACTCGCACCAACTCGAACTCTCTACTTTAGGATGATGGTTGATATTGTCTACTTTAGGACTGTCTACTTTGTATTGAACCTCAGTGTTGGCTAACTTTGACCCATATTAATAGTAAAAATATGAACCTTGATCTTGAACAAACATGCCACAAACGGAGATGGCAATTTCATTTGATAAGTGAAAAAGTCTTAGCTAAGCAAACGAGCTTGCAGGAACACCAAAAGTATCAAACTCATGAAGTTTGTATGCAAAAAGTGGTGTCCTTCTCATTCCATTAAGCCTCTGTATATAGGCTCCAAAAGTACAAGAAGTTCCTAATCAAAACAAACTACTAAAGAGGAGAAAATTTGCTGGAATAGGGAAACTAAAACAAGAAATGAATCACACCTTTTAAGAAGTCTAAAAAGGATGTGTCTTAATCCTAAACAAGCCAAAAGTTGCTAGAATATAATTTCCTAATTAAAACTATTAACTTTACTAAATAGCTTAAAGTAGAATCTAAATGAATCCATGTTTCCAAAATAGCTTGATCTCTATGCGTGCATGCTTCCATAATAATGCGTGGGTTCTAAGCTACCAAAATAGCTTCAAGAACATGCATAGGCTTTGTATGGGCTCCGTGGATGTCCATGGGCTTGCACAAATTGATTTGAGCCCAAATCTCTTAAATTAATCCATTGAACTTAGCTTGAAACATCTTTACTCCTGCTCTTATGATTGGTCCAAGTGGAACTCAAACTGGTTGTGGATCTTGTAGCTCAATAATGGACGTGTTCACATCACCTTTGACCATTTGTTCCTCCTCTATCGGCCAATATTATGTTCCTCCTCCTTCCTCTATCCATCCCTCCATTTATCCCTCCTCCTTCAACCGTTTGTTCCTCCTCCTTCTCAGATCCTTCCTCTGCTCGTCCACAAAATGATGAAGAAGAAAATGTATAAATTTTTGTGGTAGCAATTTTTTATTGTTGTAGTAGTAGTTTTTGTTTATGATGGTAGTAACATTTACTTGTGGTAGTAGTTTTTGCTTGTTTGTGATAGTAGTTTTTACTTATTATGGTAATAAGTTTTTATCATTATAGTAGTGGTTTTTCTTGTATACACAGTAATTTTTGATTGTGGTGATATTGATTGCAGGCAAGTATGAAAATGATATTGATTTCAGGTGAACATGACATTGGTTTAAGGTGAAAATGACACTGATTTCAGGTGAACATGATACTGGTTTGGCTGATTATTTACATTATTTTGCATGCATAATATCACTAGTCTCAAACGATTATAAGACTAGCTTGACTTATTTATTACTCTAGTTTGTATGCATAATGTCACTAGTTTAAAATAGTTATGAGATTAGTTTCTAATACTTGTTTGCAAATATTTTATATATTTGGAAAAATATTGAATTACACACTCCTGGACCTTAGCACACAAGATATGAAAGTCTTTTGTGATAATATCAAAGATGTATTATATTTAGTTTGCAGATATGACAATAGTTTATATTTTGTTTGCGGATATGACGATGTTGATTTTTTTTGTCGCGACACTAGTTTCAATGTGTAATCATACTAGTTTTGTATGTCATGATATTGGTTTTATGATTTTTGAGGTATTAGTTTCTTTATGTAACGATAGTGGTTTTGATGTGTCATAGTATTAGTTTAATATTTCAAAAGACTATTTTTCTTGTATAACGATACTGATTTGTCATGTCACAATATTAGTTTTATATTTCAAGAGATTACTTTCTTATATAATGATACTAATTTTCATGTATCCTATTATTGATTTTTTGTGTCATGAGTGTATGTTTTGATCTAAAAGCATGGTCACTAAATACGATGATCATTGTCGCTTGTAAATGTAGATTATCTCAATTTACTTTTTTTTATTCCTTAATTATTTCCTACAAAAGTATGAAATCAACATCATTATACTATCAAATTAGTGTCATATCAAATAATAAATAGTATCATTCCCGGCGTAAACCAATATAACACATGATATAAACAAGTATTACATGTGACATATAACTGTATCATGCACTACATAAAGTAGTATCATGCACATAACAAAATAGTCACTCACACCACAAACAAATTTCACATATAACAGAATCTAATATCACTTACAATTTAAACTAGCATCACAGATGATCTAAACCAATTTTATATACAGTCCAAACAATTATCATATACAATACAAACCAATATCACACAAAATCCAAACAAGTGTCACATATAAGACAAACAAGTGTCACAGACAATCTAAACTTATATTTTGTACAACATAAATCAATATCAGTAACAACCAAAATTAGTGATAGCTACAACTCAAAGTAGTGTTAGTAATAACTCAAATCAATATCACTAACAACCCAAACTAGTATCTCGTACAATACAAACTAATGTCACTTACAACCAAAATTAGTGTCACTCATAAGCCAAACTAGTGCCACTAATAACTTAAATGACTATCTCATTCAACATAAACCAATGTTACTTTTAACCAAAACTAGTGTTACTTACAACCCAAAACTAGTTTCACTTACATATCCCAAAACCAGTGTCACATACAACTTAAATCAGAGTTACAATAGCTAAAACAAGTGCCACTATAACCCAAATTAATGTTATTTACAATTCAAACTAGTATCACTTATAATCCAAAATTACCACTAACAAGTAGGAGGGGCAACTCTTACAAGAAGGAGGACCATCTTTGAGAAGGAGGAAGAAAAAAGGAGGAGGATCAAAGGAAAACCCTGACTATGAGAAGGGATGGCCCTGACTATGAGAAGGAGAAGAGACAAGGTTTAAGGTAGGAGGAGGAGTTCCATCTCTGAGGGATGTCCTCGACCGTCGGCTACTATAAGGAGGACGACTGATTGAGAGGAAGAAGAAGAAGACTTCGACAGAAGAGGACGAAAGAGGTATGGTCGGTAGGGAAGAGGAAGAAAGAGGAGACCAGAGGAGGAAGTAGGAGGTAGAGTTTATAGCGATAAAAAATGATAGTTGAGAGGTAAGGTTCCTAGATAAAGAAAGAATAAGTTAAGATTTTTTAAAGAGAAAAAAATATATTTTCCAAAATTTTTCTTTTTTTTGATTTTTTTATTATATTCAAAAATTCTTTTCTAAGAATTGAATAATGTTATTCCTTACTGATTCTACTTCCAATCTGTTTATCATTGCATGATTTTAATGTCATTGTAGCCATGGTTACGTATTATCTCTTAAATGGTCGACTAGTTCCGGTTGCTTACATGAACTTAATTTTGTTTTTTAATAATTTTTTATGCATTACTGATGGAATTGCTGTCGGAAATTGTATGCTCAATTACGCCACTATATAGGTACTTGAACTAATCTTAAATGCACATGAACTGAATTTGTACACATGAAATTGAGAATATTGAATGTATTGATTGGATTAAATTACAATGTTGGCAAAATTACACGTACTTATACACAATTGACCCTAGTTATAGTCTACATTAGCCAAATTAACAATAGAAAAGAATATATTTACAATCTAATAAAGGGAGTAGTCGTTGAGCATAATCTGGCATAATTGATCTCCTCTTGATCTTTAATTAAACACAGGATCTTCAATTGTCATAGATAGCTTACTCAATCATGGCCAATCTCTTTCAATTGATCCTTAGATTGACAGCAGGATCAGACTGAATCTTCTAATTAAATGCGCAGACCTTCCAATTGAGTGTTCTTCTCAACATTCCCCTTCAAGTTCAGGAGTAGATATCACAAATACCTAACTTGCTCAAATGGTAATTGAATTGCTAGGATCCGAGAGCTTTGGTAAAGATGTCTGTTGTTTGTTCTTTCCCTGGAGTGTAAGACATGATAATGATTCCTTCTTGGACTTTGTCTCAGATGAAATGACAGTCTATTTTGATGTATTTTGTCCTTTCGCAAAACACCGGGTTAGAGGCGATGTAGATGGCAGCTTTGTTGTCATAGAACAGCTTCATAGGACACTAAACTTTAATTTTTTATTTAGTTAACAGGCTTCGTACCCAAACTAGTTCCTATGCAGTGGATGCCATGGCTCGATACTTTGCTTCAGAGCTGGATCAGGCCACAACTATTTGTTTTTTTGATCGCCAAATGACTGGGTTTCCTCTTACAAATAGGCAGTATCCAATAGTTGACTTGCAGTCATCAATATGCCTGGCCCAATCTGCATCAGCAAATGCAAAAATAGTGAGATAGTTATTATTATGCAGTAGGATGCCTCTCCTTAGACAGTGATTAATGTATTAGAGTATGCGATTAACAAGCTCTAAATGAATTTCCTTAGGAGAATGCATGACCTAGCTAATCACACTAATATCATAAGTGATATCAGGCATAGTAATAGTTAAATAGATCAATTTACCCACGATTTTTTAAAATCTCTTAATATTAGTGACAGAATTTCCTTCGAGATTGAAGATTTTCAAATTTTGTTCAATTGGAGTCTTAAAAGGAGCGGATTTGAGTTTCTTAATTTGTTTAAGTAGATCAATTATGTACTTCCTTTGATTGATGAACAAATATTTAGGTAAATAAGCAAATTCTATACCTAGAAAATATTTGACTTTGCATAAGTCTTTCATATCGAACTGCCTATGCAATTCAGTTTTCAATTTGCTAATTAAAACCTTACTATCACCTATAATTAAAATATCATCTACGTAAATTAGGACTATAACTTTACCTTATTGCCCAGATGACACAAATAAGTTGCAATCGGAGTAACACTTGTAGAATCCAAGTTTAATTAATTCAGATTATTTCAATCCATATATAGCTTTGTGTAATTTGCATACCTTAGTGGGAGAATCGGATTTGAGACCAAGAGGGATTTTGAGATAGATTTCCACCTCAAGATTATCCTACAAAAATGCAATTTTGACATTCATATGTTCCAATTACCATCCTCGATTCTCAGCCAGTAAAATTAGGATGTGTATGGTGCTCATTTTGGCTACTGGAGCAAACATTTCACTATCATCGATCTCGGGGGTCTCAGTGAAACCTTGCACAACCAATGGTGCCTTATACCTTTCAATGGTACCATCACTATTATATTTGATTTTACAAACCCATTTACAACCGATTGCATTCTTACCTCATGGGAGATTAGTTATTGATCAGGTTTGATTTCTTTTCAAAGCATTTAACTCTTCTTGTATAGCTTCTCTCCATACGTGATGTTTGACAGCTTCTAAGTATGAATTAGGTTCGCAATTACTGTCCAGAGAAGTTATGAAAGCAAGGTATTTGGGCTTAATTTTATCATAAGTGATAAGGTTGTCAATAGGATAATACCCTTGAAAGGTTTGAAAATCCTTTAATTTACTGCTAACCTATTTAATTCTAGTTGATTTCCTAACAGGTATTTTATGAAGATTGGGATTTAAGTCGTTACCTTTCTCTTGAGAGTTCAATTCATCAGGATTAACTGCATCTGGAAGCAGTGTATGATTTTCAATTACTTCAATTGTAGTGATTGTTGTGGACTCGATATCGCAACTGGATTTCCTGATTTAATTATTATCGTGGTTGGTGGAATTGATTCCGCTATTTTTTTGCACTTCTTGGTCCTTTGTTGATTTATCTGTGTTTTCAATTAGAGGCAAATTGTTAGGTATAATAGGTAATGGCATCAAAGTTTTTACCTGTTCCCTTTAAAGTTTTCCCCTAAATTGAATAGGCTAGTTCTTCTGCAGGTCCTTTGATAGCAGTTTTTCGAAGTGAACATCACGGGAGACAAATTTTTGTCTAGTCCTTGGACAGTAGCACTTGTACCCTTTTGTGTTCTAGAGTAGCCCAGAAATACACATTTAATAGCTCTTTTATCGAGCTTGTCTTTTTTCTCTGTAGGAACATGAACAAATGCGTAGCAACCAAAAACATGCAAGTAATTAAGGTTGGATTTTCATGTAAGGAGAACCTCTAGGGGTGCTTTCCCTTGTAGAGTCTTTGTAGGAGTCTGATTGATGATATGGCAAGCGGTAAGGATGCCATCGCTCCAGAATCTCTTCTGAACGTGCATCTTGATCATCATGAGCATGCCATGTCAATGAAATGCCTATTTTTTTCTTTTTGCAATGTCATTTTATTGAGGTATGTAGACACACAATGTCTGATGCATGATCCCAAAGCTCTTTAGGTGCTCAACAAAGTCTTTTTTATACCCTATGCCAGTATCAGTTCAAAATTTTTTGATCCAAGCATCAAATTGATTCATGACCAACCTGTGGAAGGCTTTAAATGTCTCGTTCTTATGTTTTAATAAATAGATCCAAGTACCTCTACTAAATTCATCAATGAACATGATGAAATATTGAAAACCATCATAGGATAATAAAAGAGCAGTCCATACACCTGAGTGATTTAATTCAAAAGGTTTAACATAGATAGATTCAGAAGTAGCAAAAGGCAATTTATTGTTCTTTGCAAATTTTTAGTTATCGCAATGTAAATCAGTCTTGCAAAATTTGGGAAATTGATCACTACCGATTCTGTGTTTTTATACTGCATTTTGGGTCTGTCTGGTATACGCCAACTAAGGGTGGCATGTGCTGATTTTCTCATTTTAGCATCACTAGCGCATGCCAACTAAGGGTGGCATGCGCCAGGTTATCAGTTACAGCAGCACTGGCGTACACCAACTAAGGGTGGCATGCACTAGGTTATCAGCAAAAGCAATACAGAGTAAGTCGGGAAATATCATCCCACAAAGACTGAGGTTCTAGGCTACTCTATGGTTTACAAACTTGTCTAAGATCAGATTATGATGTTTGGTTGATTACACAAGTGATCTAAGTCTAGATAACAAACCTAAATGTCACAGCTTTTACTAAAGCTAAAGGTTTGCTAGTTTACTAACTAACTACAAATAACAACTTAGGATACTAAAATGAGCAAGGTATCTAAACCAGCAACATAACCAATAGTATCAGGGGGTTTTAAGTGTATGTGATGTAGTCCGAGTGAATCTAAGGCAACCTCAATCACACTTTCATACACGATGAGTCTAAATTGCTACTTAACTAAGCTTAGAAGACTAGATATGTTCTTTCGACCCCACCAACCAACTAAACTAAGCTAAGCACTAACTATATGCTCCAGTTAAAGGATAATCAGTAGGTCACCAAGAAAATTTCTCTCCTAGCAAGAGTACTCATCATCAAACTAACCTTTCTATCAATCCTATCTAATTTCGGTCTCAAGTTTTGACTAGCTATGGAGGCTTGGTGGCCAAGCAAGTCTAAGCAATGTATTGAGCTCGTTAATAAGAACACATATCCAACATACACACCCCTCAAAAACCATGGCTAAATGCAAGGTAACAAGGCACCGAACTCACATTTAACTACTCAAACATACTTAATATAAATAACATAAGCATAAGCAAAGTAAAGAGCAAAAAGGAAAGGAAGCTTATCAAAGGAGAAAAAGCCTCTCTCCTTCACCTTTTGCTCCTTGGTCAGATCCATGCAATCAAAATATCTTTTTACAGAATCTAACCAATTCAAGAATGCCTCAACATCTAGATCCCCGTAGAATTTCTCAATATTCATTTTAAAAGCTTTCTTTAGAGCATCAAATGCCTTAAGGCAGTGCTCATTGAAGTTAAAGGATACATCCTTAACCAGTAAATTTGTTAGAGGCTTTGCAATTAGAGAGAAGTTCTTGATGAATCTTCTATAAAATCCGGCATGACCCAGAAATGCTCTAACTCCTTTAACAATGGGTGGTGCATCCATTTTCTCTATCGCTTTAGTTTTAGCTCTATCTACTTCCATATTAGCTCTAGAAATTTTGTGCCCTAGGACTATTCCTTCGTCTACCATAAAATGGCACTTTTCCCAATTGAGCACAAGGTTCTTTTCCTCACATCTCTTCAATACTTTGTCTAGGTTGTCAAGACAATGATCAAATAAGTCTCCGAAAATAGAGAAGTCATCCATGAAGATTTCCATAATCTTCTCGTTCATCTCCTAAAAGATAGACTCCACGCAACGTTGAAATATTGATGGGGCACAACTTAATCCAAAAGGCATTTTGCGATATGCAAAAATACCAAAGAGACATGTGAAAGATGTCTTCTCTTGATCTTTGGGGTATATTGCAATTTGGTTGTAACCAGAGTAACCGTCCAAAAAGCAATAATAAGAATACTCCACTATCCTCTCCAACATTTGATCAATAAATGGAAGTGGGAAATGATCTTTGCGTATGGCATCATTCAATTTTTCATAATCAATGCACACTCTCCAACCGGTCATAGTTCTTGTTGGAATGAGCTCCCCTTCCTTGTTGATTACAACTGTCATTCCCCCTTTCTTAGGAACGCAATGTATAGGGCTTACCCATTCGCTATCTGAAATTGGATAAATGATTCTGGTTTCAAGGAGTTTAATCACTTCCTTCTTAACAACCTCCTTCATATTAGGATTAAGTCTCCTTTGTCGGTCTACTCTTGGCCTTGCTCCATTCTCCATGTAAATATGGTTGCATCACAATTTCCAGGCTTATACCCTTGACATCAGATATTTGCCAAGCAATGGCTTTAATCTGTTTGTTCATAACTGTGAGCACTTTCTCTTCTTTTTCCTTAGTGAGCTTATTTGATATAATAATTGGTAATCTCCCTCCTTCTATTAAGAAAGCATATCTCAGATGCAAGGGTAGCTCTTTCAGTTCTAAGGAAGGATCTTTTACAATGGAGGGTGGAGTACGATATTTCAAGTGAATTTCGAGCTCCTCAAGTAGACTTTTCTTGTCAATTTCCTCCTTAACTTCTTCCACAATATCCTCCTCTTCTTTCTCTAGTTCTTTATCCTCAATTCTAGAGATTTTCTCCTTGCAGAACTCGAGGATACACTCATCTACAACATCAATTTTCATGCACATCCCTTCATCAAGAGGATGGCACATAACACTTGTCATGTTAAACTCAACCTTCTCGTCTCCAATTCTTAGCACCAATTTACCATTATGCACATCCACCAATGCATATGCAGTGTTGAGGAATGGTCTGCCGTAAATCAGTGGACAGTTCTTGTCCTCAAAGAAATCCAAAACCACAAAGTCAACTGGAAAGATGAACTTGTCAATCTTTACCAGGACGTCCTCAACCATACTGAATGGTTTCTTTATTGTTTGGTCTGCCAACTGGAGAAGCATAGAAGTTGGTTTAACTTTATACAAACCTAGTTTTTGAAATGTAGACAAAAGCATCAAGTTGATACTTGTGCCTAAATCACAAAGATATTTAGGAAACTCGGTTTTACCAATGAAACAGGGAATTGTAAAACTCCCTGGATCTTTTAGCTTCATCGGAAGATTCTTTGAGATTAGAGAGCTATAACTAGCCAAGGGTAATTGTCTCTCCATCTTCCCATTTCCTCTTCTTAGTGACAAGTTCATTTAAAAACTTGGCATAATGTGGTACTTGATCTAGAATCTCTAGAAAAGAGACGCTAATCTGAACGTTCTTCATTTTCTCCATGAAATTGAGAAATTTTTCATCCATTCCTGACTTTTGCTTAACCCTCTGAGGATAAGGTAGAATCGGGACCATTGGTGGTGGTAGTACGTAAACTTCTTCTTCCTCTGCAACTTCTTCTAGCGGGACCTTTTCCTTCAAAACTTCTTCCTCCGTATCCTTGTTTAGACTTTTCACAACACTCTCCTTAGACTTCTCTTTGACTTTTTGAGAAGCTAATTCTTTGCCATTTCTTAAGGTGATTATATTAACTTGGCCTTGAGAATTTACTTCAGTAGAACTTGGGAGAGAGCCAGATGCTCTATGTGCATTAGTCTTTGCAATTTCCCCAAGTTGTACTTCCATGTTATGCATGGCAGTAGCTTGCCCTTTAAGAAACTATTTTAAGTTATTCTGCCTTGCTTCCTGGGCTGCTAATACCTTCAAGATTTGACTTTGGTTGTTGGATAAGTCTCCCGTTTTTTGGATGAACTTCTCAACCTTGTCAAATCTTTCCTCAAGTGCTATCATTCTTTCTCCTAAAATCCCACATAGTTGAAAACCAGGTGGTGGTCCTTATTGTGAGACACGTAGTGGCATTCCTTTATCAGGAATAATTGGCATACTGTCTTCATTGTTCCTATCTTTCCATGAGAAGTTAGGGTGGTTTCTCCAACCAGAATTGTAAGTTGAGGAATAAGGGTTGTTACCTATTCAGTTTTCTCCTTGTCCTTGACCACTAATAAAGTTGACCTGTTCTAAAAGTTGGTTAATCACTGCACATTGACTAATTTCATAGCCAGAGTTGCCACAGGCTTCGCAATGCTATTGTAAAACAACAGCATCAACTTTGTTTAGGGTCAAATCACGCAACTGCTTTGCCATCAAGTCAAGTTACGCTTGAAAAGATGAGGAAGCATCTAAGTCTATATTCCTCTTCTCTCACTTTGCTTAGTTACCTCTATTTACTCTCTAATGGGTTATCTTTTTCTCTCATTTGTGATTATCCTGTTGGTCGCTGCCAGCTCTTCCAGAATATGGTGGGCTTCATCCCTTCCCTTTTTTAGAAAATTTCCATTGGACGCTGAATCAATATTTCCCATAGTTGTTGGCAACAGGCTGAAATAAAAAGTCTTAAGAAGAGACTCCTTAGACAAACCATGGTGCGGGCATTTTCATTGCAATTCCTTAAATCTCTCCTAAGTTTCACTCAAAAACTCTCCTTCATATTATTCAAAGTTTGTGATCTCTTTAACAAGCTTGTTAGTCTTTGAGTAGGGGAAATATTTGTCAAGGAAAGCATTCGCCAATTGCTCCCATGTGGTTATTGGAGTACCATTAAGTTGCTTATACCATAGCTTAGCCTTATCCTTTAACATATAAGGAAATATTCTAATCTTTACAACATCATCAGACGCTCCAGGATACTTAAAATTATCAGCTAATTCTGATGTAAGGCATTTTATGAATGCATGGTGATCGCATGAAAGATGATGGATAATTTTCGTATGCCTTGCTGGTCCATCAAGGAAGGCCCATTATCTTGCACATTCTGGCCCATTTTACATGAGTAATTCATCCAACATCCTTTTACTATAATAGAAGTACAATGAACCTTCATTCTGATGTAACAAGTAGTCATTTAGTGATAAATGCCATTGTAATCAGATCCTTGAATTCTGGAATTCTGAAAGGCTTAGAACTTTAATGTCATTATTATATTCGTTTTTACACTTCCTTATTAATAGGAACGTGATTATGTAATGAAGAACATGATGAATGAATTGAATTGAGATTATTTCTCTAAAATTACCATGTGTAATTTGCTTATGCATGGATTTGCATAGAACGTGCATGGATTTGTGTGCATGGATTTGCATGTTTAACTAACATTTGCCCTGGCTGGCCGTTCGATTAAACCGGAACCCCTTCAATCATACAACGGAAGTTGTTCCTTGATTGAAGTTACTATCTTTAATTTTAGTATCATTTGTATCCTTCCTAGTCCATCCTTCAAATTCCACCAACTCGTACAACATTTCCTACTAAATCAGCCCGAATTCAGCTTGTTCTTAGTGCAGTTAAACCAAATCCGTGCATCAAGCCTCCTTTGGTTCATTCAAATCAACAATTCGTTCAACCTAATTCCGCTACGCTACATCAAGTGGTATCAGAGCTTTGGGGAGATCATCTCAATTTCCATATTGAGAGTTTGGGTTTGAATCTGAAATTCTGGAGGTATACTTTAAAACCAATTTCTGAGATGTTATGGCTCCTTTAGATTTTCCTAGTGCATGCGACATACATATTCTCGATAGAGTAATTCAGAAATAAGAATTCGTCAATTGGCTTGTGAAGATAGATTTATTTTTCTGCCATGAGGAATCTTCTGAAATTGCTAAGTTGTAATTCATTGAATTCCACTTGCAATTTGATCTTTGTATGTGGTGGTGTGACCTGCAAGATGAAAGGCAGAGAAGAGGCAAAAAGAAAATTTCTTGTTGGATTACAATGAGAGATTTCTTGATTTCTGAATTGTTTCCTAAGCAAGTTGATGAGATTCTTGATCTGGCTGGAGAAAAGTGGGATCTCTTTTGGGATTTATACTATGGTCATGATGCTAAGCTTATTGTTACTCCTATGGTTAAAGAAAACGTGATTTTAGAAGCTAAACTTGTTGATTTAGAGCCTGAAATTCAGATTGTTGAAGAGAATTTGATCTTGGACGAGTTTGGCCACTTTGGCGAGGATTTATTTGATGTTGAGCAACTAAGTGAGGGTGATTTAACGTTGCTATACATCAAAGAGTTATTTGATGAGTCATTGGGTTTATGGCAGAATTTAGATTCATTTGATCTTATTCAGGAGCCTATGGACGAGTGCTTACATGAAGGTGATGAGTTTTATGAATTTGAAACGGTGTATATTGACTTCCTAGGAGTGGATCACTTTGATTACATTCTTGGTTCTTCTTTGCCTATTATTTGGAACAATCTGAAGTCCAATGAAGAAAGGGCTTAAGGTTTTGTGCTTGTCATGGCGTATTTCCTTGTTTTGAGTTCCAAATACTTATTCTGCTGGAACAGAAGAATCCAAGTGCAACCAAGAAATTCAAGTGCTTTTGCTGGTTTTGTGACGATGCTTTACCAAGCATGTCCGCGTGATGTCCAAGAAAGCCTTATCACTATCAACTCGGGACGAGTTGAATTTCCTTAAGAAGGGGAGGATGATGTAGGGCATTTTATAAATGCATGGTGATCGCATGAAAGATGATGGATAATTTTTGTATGCCTTGCTGGTCCATCAAGGAAGGCCCATTATCTTGCACATTCTGGCCCATTTTGCATGAGTAATTCGTCCAACATCCTTTTACTATAATAGAAGTACAATGAACCTTCATTCTGATGTAATAAGTAGTCATTTAGTGACAATAAGTTGCAATAAATGCCATTGTAATCAGATCCTTGAATTCTGGAATTCTGAAAGGCTTAGAACTTTAATGTCATTATTATATTTGTTTTTACACTTCCTTATTAATAGGAACGTGATTATGTAATGAAGAACATGATGAATGAATTGAATTGAGATTATTTCTCTAAAATTACCAAGTGTAATTTGCTTATGCATAGATTTGCATAGAACGTGCATGGATTTGCATGTGTGCATGGATTTGCACGTTTAACTAACATTTGCCCTGGCTGGCCGTTCGATTAAACCCGAACCCCTTCGATCATACAACGGAAGTTGTTCCTTGATTGAAGTTACTATCTTTAATTTCAGTATCATTTGTATCCTTCCTAGTCCATCCTTCAAATTCCACCAACTCGTACAACATTTCTTACCAAATTAGCCCGAATTCAGCTTATTCTTAGTGCAATTAAACCAAATCTGTGCATCAAGCCTCCTTTGGTTCATTCAAATCAATAATTCGTTCAACCTAATTCCGCTACGCTACATCAAATTCCATAAAGTTTCCTAGATGTTCATTGGAATCTTCATTAGGTAAACCATAGAATTGACCCAAAGCTTGAAGCATATGAATCACGGCTGGCTTAATTTCGAAGTGATTAGCTTCAATAGCTGGCTGTTGGATTCCAATTTTTGCTCCTTCGTTTGTCGGTCCCCCATGGTCCATTAGAAAATGTCTAGGGGCATGTACTCTAGCCCTTTGACCCTCTTGCCTTTGGTCCATTCTTTCTTTTTCTCGTCTCTCCCTACGCAATGACCTTTCTAACTGCGTTATTTCTTCTTCAATCTCTAATGGAGAAATATTGGTTGAATGGGTTAATGGCATGCATGTAACTTGTCAAGCAAGACAAGTTACTTGGTCAAGAAGTAAACGAAAAATAACTAAAAATAAAAATAAAAATATACTAATATATATTGATCCAAGTTCGTAAACCGAATGGAGAGTCAAAATTCTCATTCCCCAGCAACGGCGCCAATTGACGAGCTTCATTTATCCACAACTCTAGGTAAAAGTGCTATCGTAATTCTGCTTAATAATGGATGATCAGTTGTTTATAAGGCCTTTCTGGTGTACGCCAGAAATGGGTGGCGTGCGCCACCCCTAGACCAGCCCGAATCTCTGGCACACGCTAAGAATTACCTGGCGCGACCAAAAGCTCAAGAACTAACAAATCTCGCATGCGCCAACTAGGGTGGCGTGCGCCAGTTTAACAGCAGAGTTGTAGTGAATTGTAATAAGAGAAAGTAGGGTTGTCGATCCACAGAGATTGAGGTGTTAGACTTACTCTAAGGTTTACATACTTACTGGGATCAGATTATGAAGTTTGTAGTTGAACTTAAGTGATCTACAGTCTTAAACATCAAGCATCAAGAGCATAAGAATAAGCACATAGATAGTTTATAAAACAAAACAAATTATCAACAACTGAAAAGCTAAAAAGGAGCTAAGTACCTTAAATCAGCAACATAACCATAAGATAAAAAGGGGTCTGAGTGTATGTGATATGGTTCGAGTGAATCAAAGGCAACCTCAACCACACTTTCATGCAAGATGAGTCTAAATTGTTACTTAACCTAGCTTAGAAGGTTAGATATGTTCTTTCAACTCCACCAACCAACTAAACTAAATTAAATACCAACTATAAGCTCCACTCCAAGAACAATAAGTAGGTTACCAAGGAGATTTCTCTCCTAGCAAGAGTACTAATCATCAAATCAACCTATTCATAATTCTATCTCCTTTTGGTCTCAAATTTTGACTAGCTACTAAGGCTTGGTGATCAAGCAAGCCTAAGCAATAAGATCAAGCACGTCGATAAGAACATATACATGAACATACACAACTCTCATCAGTGACTACATCAAAGGCATTAAGGCACAAAACTCAAATAACTACTCACACATATTTATATAAACACAAAGCATTAATTAAAGACAAGGAGTAAAAGGGAGGGAGACTTATCAAGATTCCAAGCTCCCCCTCTTCAAGTCCACGTTCTTCTACCAAAAACTAACTTTTACTTATGTGTTTTTGTCCAAAGTTCTTCTCCCCCTTTTTTACAAAGCAAAACTAGCATATATACTAAGCAACTAATGGAATAGTAAACTAAATATCTAATCTAACTTATCTACTAAAATATCTAACCTAAAAATATCTAAAAAAAGTCAACCATTGTCCCCCTTTCCTTCAAAAAGCTCTAAACTGCCCTTGTCAAGTCTTGCCATTTGTTTGTCCAATACTCATCTTTATTTTTCTTCTGTCCGTCTAGTCTGGCGTGCGCCAACTTCAAGTGGCGTGCACCAGGTCTTCGTGTTTTCCATCTTCGAGTGCATCTAGTCATCTGAGTGAATGGTCGTCTGAGTAACAGATACTTGGCGTGCGCTATAGAGGCATGGCGTGCGCCAGCTTCTCGTGATAAGCACTCCTTGGCATTATGACTACCTTCTCGTCCATATATTTGTGTGTCCGCTCGAACGTCCTCCACTTCTCTTTAAATATGCTCCTAAAAATAAGCAAACTTAATAAAAAAACGATAAACTTGGTGTAAACACACAATGAACGAAAACTAACACTAAGACAACTAAAACATAACTAAATCAACCTAAAACACTAAGAATGATCAACTAAAAGGACACAAATAATGAGTGTTTTTGACACTCATCATAAGTCAACACTTGTTGGATCAACGCCTCTAGATCATTAAGACATTTATTTGTATCAGGATTGACCATTGTGCATCGAATTTTGGTGGAGTTTGGTTAGTAAAAGAGGTACAGATCAGGGGATCTTGTGACCTTGTGGTTCGACTCTTGGATGGGTTCTCTCTCAACTCACAAGGTGATAGGGTAATGAAGTACTCGATCTCACTATGGAAACTGAGATAGATCTTACTCAAGCTCTGATACCACCTAACATAGTGTGATACGTCTATTTAGTCTAACGTAGTGTGATACGATGGTTTAGTTCGTATAAGTTTGAAAGAACAAACATAACCCGGTAATACAACAACTTGCCAATCTTTCGATGGCTCGTTGAGGTTTGTTGGATTTCTATTCCAACGGCAACAGGGCAAAAACTCGGACAAGAAATCACACACACCTCGCGAAAGGAAACTTCCAACTCTAGAAAGATAATTTTTGGGATTCAAATTTGAAATCTTCTCATTATTACATTAAATGTCACGTATTTAGACGTGATCATTCAGCTGCTAGGAAAACAAACAACACTCATGCAAATGCTAACACTTATGGTAGTTTATTCAATGCAAAAAACAATTAACTTGAGCTAGCCAAACACGAATTAACTCCCATGCACACGTAAGAAGACACCCATGCACACGTACGAGGAATCCATGCATGCACATGCACATGTTGACCAACTTCTCTTGCATTCGTGCCTATGGCATACATCATCTAATCAGAACCATACAACTTAATTTTCTTATCCAATTTTTAATGTTGTACAAAAAAATTTAATTACTAATTTAATTTTCCCTAAAATGAGAACTCAATTTAAATCTAAATTAACCTCATTTTCAGCCTAAACCCGAAGACGAATCCATTAATGATGTGGGAGCTCTTATGTGATCCCCGGCATATATGAAATCAACTATAAAAGTTCCTTGGGGAAAAACGAAAATTTATGAGTAACATTTCGTCTTAATAACTGAAGTGTTGTTCATTTGGTTATAGAAATGATGACAGAAACTAAATAGGTCAATCTATAGTACACGTTTGAAATTTTTAATAAATAGATGGGCGAATCCCTAAATATTAAAAAACAATTGCATTATATATTAGTCTTGCAAACCTATTACTGTGATGGCTGCGACTACTGTTTGGCGCAAAATTCCCTCCTTCGAATTTGTGACAGAAAGTCGTAATAAAACTTCTTGCAGCAAAATATAGTTAAAACAATCTACAGGCGAGAAAGTAACTCGGTAAAGGTAAAAACTCCGGTGACATTAATACTATTATACATGATCTAGAGTTATCTGGCCGGTACAAGTCATATAAATACATATTAACACAAAATCTATTTATTCGTCAAAAAAATCTCGAGGGAGTGCGTCGAGAACGTCTGCTGCTCAAGTGCCCTCATGCCACAGTTAAATGTCAAACTCTCAAGTCCTCGCAAAGAACTCGCGAGCTCTAGAGATTAGTGTCCCTAGAGGGGTGATCTCAAACAATATCATGACCCATGTAGAGGATAGACAAAATCAAATCTACTTCTACCTGAAGTCTCTAGAAACTCCTCTCCCAAGTCAACTCCAAGCGGAGAATGAGCACCCAAAGTTGCGCAGCTAAGAAGTTTTAACTCTCGATGTTTTAAGCAAAGCCACAAATCCAAAATTCTCCGAAGTCACAGATAATGCCTCTAGAACCTACAAATCCCCAGTTGCCCACCTTAGCCGCAATCCTTGAGGCTATAGAAAATGAGTAATCAGGTCTATTAGATCTCGAGCAAACTCATGGACCTGTAAGATTATGAGGGAGGGGGTATCCTGTGGTGGTGCCAGAACAAAATTGGTCATTTCTTCGCGCCATAGCCACCAACATGGTCGTCCATAGTCGATCATCAACAATGGTAGTGAGTAGTGACAAAAAAAATGTTCCCAAAGCTACCTACAAGGGTCCGTCTTCTTATAGAAGTGTTGTGGAAACCGTGAAAGGAGAGACTTCCACACTGCCATAAAAAATTTACAATCAAGATACATATACTTCATAAAAGTAAGAAATTATGTAAGTTTGATTCTTCTCAATCTAATGATACATCAAAATTTTAAATTAGTACATTAAATTTAAGTAAAATTAGTTTTATTTTTTTCTAATAACCTTCTACCCCGTACAAACCATCGATTGAAATACTAATTGCTGATTCATAATTTGTATTAAATTATGGGGTTAAGATTCGTCGTTTCATATCCTTAAACAAGCGATTTAAAAACCTAGTAATTAACAACCGCAAAACCAATAGCATCATTATCTATGTCCATCCACCACCTATAATCTCCGACTCAGTCATCCACTTGTTTTATTATCCAATGCCCATATCCTTTCTACCGTCAACATTCCCCCACCACGCTCTTTAAATCATGTCAACCTTTGTGCACTCATCCCGCCCAATACTCAGCCTTTGGCAATCCACTCTCTATATAACCCAACAACCCTCTTCAACTCTCAACCAAATTTTGACCTTCACCCACCATCAACTAGAATTAAAATTCACAACCATTTGTGCACCGATCTAATGAAAGGGCCCGATTTGACACGGAAACAATGATTTCCATTCTTGCAGGGAGTAGAGGAGCTAGGGGAAAAAGGAAAAATAGATCCTTCCCCACGCACCCTCCTTCCTACGTGTTCCAACACCACACTTTTTCATTTATTTATTTTTCGTTTATTATACTGAATCAAATCAAATTGATATATTATTAAAATTAATTATTCAATTTAATAAATATTAATTATTTTATTATAATTTGTTATGTCATTTTTATCATAATTGATATTTTATTTTACGCAACCAGATATGTCATTTAATCATTATGAACCTTAATTTATTAAATATTTTATTGAATATAAATTTGAAATTATATGCACATACCATTTGACATAATCGAACATATCTTTTAATTAAATATAAGTTTTATCAAATACTAATAAAATGACATGTCATTTGACCGTGTCGTTTGACATAAATGGACATGATATTTAGTTAGTTATTAGTTTTATCAAAAATATTAACATAAGCATGATATTTGACATAACATTAACATGCCATTTTGACATAACTAGAAATTCTAATTTATTTAATTTAGATATGCTATTTTTTATCATCAAACTTGCCATTTCACATAAAATGAGCATACAATTTGATATAACTAGTTAGACCATTTGACATCAATAACCATTTCCATGAAATAAAGCACATTTTAACTTCTTGGTACTTAGTCAACTATATTTTTGATACTTTTACACTGTAAATTTGGATAAGCCATGAGTTATAAAGTTATAAATATTCATCTCAGTTTAGTCCAGAAACTTTGAATCACCATAATCGAATTTTAGAGTAAAAATTTTGTGGCTCTCAAATAAAAAAAAATCAAAATGAAGGAAAATAATCAAAATCTTTTTCCTAAAATGCTCGTTAACATGCAAGTCATGTCCATTGTTGAATATGGACATGCCACGTGGCCAGGCAAAACTTTCTCCATGCGATACACATAGAGTGAGCATATCTCACTTCGTGCCTAATCTGCCCTTTTAATAAAGGACCTACAACTTTTATGAACTTTCCTTTATAAAGGTTTTTGATAATAAATGAGAAATCAAAGCAAATAAGGTTGCATAATTATAACCTCATACCAAAACTAAAAATATTAATAAATTGAGCTATATAAATAGATCCTTATAATTAAAGCTCTCTCTTCATCCTTATATATATATATATATATATATATATATATATATATATAGATCCTTATAATTAAAGCTCTCTCTTCATCCTTTTATATATATATATATATATTATTTATTTAAATAATTAAACTTGCCATATAACAACAGAGAAGAAATTAATATCAAGAAAATCATGTCTTCAACAACAGAGAAGAAATTGAGAATAGGATTCGATTCCTGGCATAAGCATTTCTGATGTAATAGAATAGGATTTAGAATAGGATCTCAAAAAAACAACAGAGAAGAAATTAATAAAATTGAGATCATTTCATGGGGAGTAGATTTGGTAGATAAAAATATTGTCCCCATATGGAGACTAAAAAAAGGTAATTAGTAAGAAATGGTGATTTGATAAAATGCCTCTAGCTCTTTTTTCTCTCCAATTCTTCTGTGTAATCACCTAATTTGAATTTAATTACTTTTTCTCTCTAATTAATTAGTTTCTCTCACTAATCTATATCTAGATTATTTTTTTTTCCAAAAACCCTAATTCCTAGCTGTCACTTTTTCTTATTCGTAAAACATAATTCATACATTTTTCTCTTTCCAAATATGACAATCTTCTCTCTACCATTGGCCGGAGCACCATTATTGTCGATCGATGACCAATTTCTTCTTTGGCAAGCGACGAACGGTGGCATCCCCTTTCACCAACGACTAATAAATGGCATCCCCTTTCACCAACGACTAATAAATGGCATCATCCCATCTGGTAGCATCCTCCCGTCTACTGAAGGCTTCCTTCTGTCTATCAGTGATATCATCCCAGCCATACCGATCAAATTCATAACGTGTCTTTGACGATCTCATCTTTTATTCGATATTGCTATTTTTAACCATGCATGGATTCTCGTTTGACAATGATGGTTTGTTCGGTGACAATAATGAATCAATTAACCAAAATGGCACATTTATTCTGTGTACTTGATTTTTTATTCGGTGTCGCTAGTTTTTTATTTGGTGTCACTGGTTTTTTATTTGGTGTTGTTGGTTTTTTATTCTGGGTTGTTTATTTTAACCGTGCATGGACTCTCGTTCGTATGATTTGAAAAATAGGGTTACCACCACATGTTGGTTCAGATGAAGATGATACATTGTTACGTGACAATAATGATCCAACTAAGCTAGAAGGTACGTTTATTTAGTATCACTAATTTTTTTATTCAGTATCGCTAGTTTTTTATTCGATGTCATTGGTTTTTTATTTGGTATCGGTGATTTTTATTCGATACTGTTTTTAACAGTGCATGGACTCTCATTAAATGTGATTTGCAAAATAGAGCTACCATCTTTTTTCTTGCTTCTATTTGGGGAGAGGCGGTAATTCCTTTTTCTTGTTCTTGTAGTTGGATATGTGTAAGTAGTACTAGTCTGAGGTCCTTTTTTGGTCGGCATGTCGGTCTTGCAGTAAGTAACTCTGTCAATCTTGAAATTTACACTTTGCTTTCACAATCCATTTTTTGGGGCTTTGGCTTGAAAGTAATGTTAACAACCTCATCGACTACTATACCAACTTCCATAAGAAATTGTGTGTCCCACGGAGTAACATATTTTTGCAACTTTGACCATTTTTTCCTTCTTATTCAAGGGCTCCACTTCATCATCATTCTCAGATAATGGTGCCTTCCATTTTGTTTAGGTTTGAACCTTTCACAAAATAAGAGCATCGTAACACAAGCCAACATCAGTTAATAGACAATAACACATAACAGTAATATATAACACCAAAAAAAGTGAAACACAACAAACAATAAAATTATCTATGGCTTTGTTACATCATCAATCTCGGGGTCTAGAACATCTTTGTGGTTGTCCTCATCAACCTCGGGCTCTACTTTGTTCACCTACACACCAACTAGTAACATAACTGAGATAAACCAGTAATATAACTGAGATAAACAAGTAGCATAACTCACATAAACTAGTATTCTTAACTTAACACAAACCAGTATCTTAACTGAGGCAAACCAGCATCATATCTGGCACAAACTAGTATCTTAACTAAGGCAAACCAGTATTTTAGTGAGACAAACCAGTAACATAACTGAGATAAACCAGCATTATATCTGACACAAACTAGTAACATAAGTGACACATACTAGTAACATAACTGAGACAAACCAGCATTATATCTGACACAAACTAGTAACATAAGTGACACAGACTAGTAACATAACTGAGACAAACCAACAAGTCACCTTAGAGTTTGCTGCATCATCAATCTTGGGTTCCTTGTCATCATCGTGCTCCCTATTATCATGGTTGCCCTCATTATGCACCTACAAGTTAGTCATACTAGTATGAATAAAGTTTCCCATATGATAATCATTGAACCAAATTACTATTGTAATTTACATTGTCTTCCTTTCCATCGTCATGTTTGGCTTGCTCTCTATAATAATCATTATTTTCCCAATGTTATTTATAATAACCATATTTACATAATAATTAAAGTTTATAAGGTATTACCTAACCCAGAGACATCTCCTGATGATGTGAACCTCAGCGGAAAGATTCACCAACTCAGACTGTTTGCTAATTCAGAATGGAACTAGATCACAACCGACAATGAACTCTCAAGAACCAAGGCACGAAACTAAACCTCAACCTATAGCAAGAACATATGAACCTTGACCTAAGGTCGTATCACGCCACAAGTAGGGATGAATGATCCGCTTGATAAGTAAAAGTATTATTCTAGCTAAGACAACTCACTAGCCTAAGCAAGAACACTACGAGTATCTAAACTCTCAATTAGCCAATGCTAAGTAATTCTCCAAATTGTCTGAATATTATTGAATGAGGAGGCCTCCTTATATAGGCTCCAAAAGTCTCACAACTTCTTAAACAAACTAACTCCTAAAAAGGAGTTTTAAAGCTGGCCGATTATTCTCTTGCCTAAGTAGGCTTATTCTGGATGAAACTAAGAAGGAAATCTAAAACATAATATATAAGTAGCTAGCACGCCCTAAACAAGAAGATTGCACATCCAAAATAGCTCATCCTTCTTGAATCTTCTTGTATTCTTCCAACCAGATTAGGCGTGGATCTTCAAGCTTCCAAAATGGCCTCCAACACGTGCATGGGCTTCATGGACATCCCTTGACTTGTATGCATTGGCTTGAGCCCAAACTTCTTCCATAAGTCCATTAAAATCAGATTGCAACTTCTTAGCTCTTGCCCTTGTCATTAGCTCAATTGGAACTTGATCTTGCTGCAAGTCTACAAGCTTGATAGTAGGTGCATCCTTGGGCTTGCTCACATCATTCCCCTCCTCTTGAAAATGATTTATCCTTAAATCATTATCTACATCAAATGGACTCAAGTCAGCAACATTAAACGAAGCACTCACATTATACTCACCTAGGAGGTCTAGCTTGTAAGCATTGTCATTGATGCGTTCAATCACTTAGAATGGACCATCTCCTCGTGGTAGCAACTTGGAACATCTTTGGACAGGAAAACGCTCCTTCCTCATGTGCAACCAAACCCAATCTCCCAGCTTAAAGATAACTTTGTGTCTTCTCTTATTTGCTTGTCTAGCATAGTGCTCCGTGCACTTCTGAATGTTCAGTCATGCTTTCTCATGCAATTGCTTGACCAATTTTTCTTTCTTCTTGCCATCTAAGTTAACATGCTCACTCGAAGGTAAAGGTGATAAATCCAATAGAGTTAAAGGATTAAACCATAAATAAGCTCAAATAGTGAGAATTGAGTAGCAGAATGAACTAAACGATTATAAGCAAATTCAATATGTGGCAAACATTCTTCCTAAGTCTTAATATTATGCTTGACGAGTGCTCTTAAGAGTGTAGACAAAGTCTTATTCACAACCTCAGTTTGACCATTAGTTTATGGATGACAAGTAGTAGAAAATAGTATCTTAGTAACTAACTTGCACCACAAGGTCTTCCAAAAATAACTCAAGAACTTAGCATCTCTATCAGAAATAATTGTTATAGGCATGCCATGCAACCTAACAACTTCTCTAAAGAAAAAATCAGCAATCTTTGAAGCATCATCAGTCTTGTGACATGGAATAAAATGTGCCATCTTTTAAAACCTATCCACTACCACAAAAATAGAATCTCTACCATGTTTAGTTCTAGGCAGTCCTAATACAAAGTCTATAGAGATATCAATCGAAGGCTCACTAGGTATAGGTAGTGGGGTATACAAATCATGGGGGTTTACCTTTGACTTGGCTTGCTTGCAAGTGATGCAACAACCATAAATTATCTCAACGTCTCTCTTCATGTGTGGCCAAAAGAAATGATCTTGTAGCATTACCAAAGTCTTTACAATTCCAAAGTGCTTCATTAATCTGCCTCCATATGCCTCCTGAATTAGCAACTCTCATATAGAATAATTAGGCACACAAAGTTTATTTTCACGAAATAGGTAACCCTCATTCTGAAAGAATTTACCATTTGCACTTTTCTCTGTAGCTCAGAATAGATCACCAAAATCAGTATCATCAGCATACAACTCTTTAAGATGTTCAAAACCAAGTAACTTAGCATTAAGAGTTGAGATTAAGGTGTACCTTTGTGATAGTGCATCAGCCACTATATTTTCCTTACCTTGCTTGTAGTGTATGACATAAGGAAATATCTCAATAAACTCCACCCATCGTGCATGCCTCTTAGCTTGTGTTGCCCTTTTAAGTATTTCAATGACTCATGATCAGTGTAAATCATGAATTCCTTGGGCCACAAGTAATGCTACCATGTCTCTAATGCTCGAACTAGTGCGTACAACTCTTTATCATAAGTCAGGTAGTTTAAGGTTGCTCCACTTAGCTTCTCACTAAAGTATGTAATAGGGCTTCCTTCTTGCATAAGGACAGCTCCAATTCCTATACCAGAAACATTACACTCAATTATAAAAGTCTTAGAGAAATTAGGTAAAGTTAGCAAGGGCGCATTAGTCAACTTCCCTTTTAGTAGTTGGAATACCTTCTCTTGAGCTTCTCCCCAAGTAAATCCCACATTCTTCTTGATAACTTTAGTGATGGGTGCGGCTATGCTACTAAAGTCCTTCACGAATCTCCTATAAAAACTAGCTAGCCCATGAAAGCTTCTAACATTAGCAACACTTGTAGGGCTTGGCCATTCTTGAATAGCTCGGATCTTTTCTTCATCAACCTGTATTCTGTTAGCACTAACAACAAAAGCCAAGAATACAAGTTTATCCGTGCAAAGGTGCACTTCTTCAAATTGGCATACAGCTGATCCTCTCTAAGTGCATCTAAAACAGATTTCAGATGTTCCAAATGATCCTCCATGCTCTTGCTATAAATGAGTATATCATCAAAGTAAACAACTGCAAATCTTCCAATGAATGGACGTAAAACATGATTCATAAGGTGCATGAATGTGCTAGATGTATTAGATAATCCAAAAGGCATGACCATCCATTCATACAAACCATACTTAGTTTTAAAAGTTATTTTCCACTCATCACCTTCTTTTATGCGAATCTGATGATTACCACTCTTCAAATCAATCTTCGAAAACATGCAAGAACTATGCAACTCATCTAACATGTCATCTAAATGAGGAATAGGGTGACGATATTTTACCGTTATGTTATTGACTGCTCGACAATCAACACACATTATCCATAAACCATCCTTCTTGGGCACATATAGGACTGGAATAGCACATGGACTCATGCTCTCTCTCATGTACCCTTTCTACAATAGCTC
The DNA here is from genome assembly GCA_012979155.1 of Hypericum perforatum. Classification (NCBI taxonomy): domain Eukaryota; kingdom Viridiplantae; phylum Streptophyta; class Magnoliopsida; order Malpighiales; family Hypericaceae; genus Hypericum; species Hypericum perforatum. Next base: position 343,905 of record SOPF01027588.1, read on the forward strand.
ATTGACCTGCTTCTCAAGCTCCTTTGTTTCTTCTGGATTGCTTCTATATGCAGGATGGTTTGGCATGGCAGCTCTCGGAACAAAGTCTATTTGGTGTTCAATCCCTCTAATAGGTGATAAACCAGGTGGTAGCTCTTCGGGAAAGACATCCTTGTACTCCTACAAAAGAGAAACAACCATACTCGGCACATGTGGTTCAAGCTTCTTAGTATTTAAAAGTGTCTCTCTATACCGAAGGAAGATCATAGGCCTTTTTTCAAAACATGCTTGCTTAATGTCACTTCTTCCCACATAGTAGCTCTTTTTCCAACTCTCGGATTTTCTCTCAATGGCCAATTTTAATTCTGTTTTTCTGGCTTCTTTTGATTTCTCAATTGTATCCTCTCTTTTGGCCATTTTTCCTTTCTGTTTTTCAGCTTTTTCTCTCCTCTCACTCTTCTTTTTCTTATCACGCTCCCTTTTCTCATCACTCTCTTGTTGTAACTTTCTTTGATCCTCACAAACTTGTGATGGTGACAAGGGTGCCAAGGTGATCACTCTCTTCTTAAGTATAAATGAATACTTGTTGGTGTAGCCATCATGATGCACCTTCCTATCAAACTGCCATGGCCTTCCTAACAATAGATGACCAGCTTACATTGGTACAACATCACACAACACGACACTTCATCTTCATAGTTGCCAATGCAAAATGCCACCAATACTTGCTTCATCACTCATACTTCTCCACTATCATTTAGCCTTTGTAGTTTGTAAGGCTTAGGGTGTTTTCCAGTAAGTAACCCTAGCTTCTCCACCATAGTAGTGCTTGCAATATTAGCATAACTTCTTCCATCTATCATGACACTATGATGCATGTCCAACTAGGATCAATTATACGTGCAAGAATTACACGATCGCACAAGTAATATTGTGATAAGTAGGATCGTCTCCACAGGGAATAGTAGATGAAAGTTGTTTGTCAAGTACCGATTTATGCGTTCCTAGATCTTAAGCTAAGCGAACAGATCGTTGGGTTAATGATCTAACACTATTACTACCAATGATGTCGCAAAATCTCAAGGTTGACAATCTCAATCTTTTAACGACACTTCTAAACTACAATCTCAATATCATTATGAGCCTAAGTTTGTCAGGCTTAGATTTACTAACAATATCAAGGCAAAAGAATGCAGAGATTAAACAAATTCTACGATGGCTACAATGAACGAAGAATCAAAGATCCGAATCAAACTGTCACTTTTGATTCGATGGTACAAGCATAAAATAATCAAGCAACAAGGGTAATTGAATGAAACAAACAAACTTCTTTGTTGATAAGAATGAAAGTACCTCCGTGATCGATGATCCAACAATGTTTACAATAATCTTAAGAACAACTGAAGAACACCAATCTAACAATTGAAAATCTAGAGCTTGGAGATTGCTAATCTAAAAAATGGATGTTCCTCTCTCCTCCAAGCTGTTGTTCTCTGCCTCCTCTCCCTCCTTTTGTCGTCCTCCCTTAGTACTTGCCAACCAAGCAAAAGACCAAGCTAAATGGGAAGTTAGATGAGCATTTTCTCTTGTCCCCTGTCGAATGCCAGCATACGCTAGGGTCAGCTACTGACCTTTTTCTTCCCTTTCTCTTCTTCTGGTTCAGATGAGGCCAGCGTACGCTGGGAGGCCAGCGTACGCTGAGGTCTAAGGCTGCCCCTTCTTGTATCTTGCCTTCAAGTCCACCGATCTTCGCCCACTGCTTGTATATGATCACCGATCCTTGCTCTGACTCCTTAAATGCTCCAAAATACCTACAAAACACACAAAAGCAACAGACAATCTTCTCCTTGACCAAACAAACAAAATAAAACAAAATGAAGACAAGACTCGACTCGACTTAACATCTCCTAAAATGTAATAAAAACATGACTAACTAAAGCTAGATGAATGCATGTATACACATGCATCACACCCCCACACTTACTTCTTTGCTTGTCCCCAAGCAAAGTGCATCAGAAAACCAACAAGTGGTGCCATCAGAATTCAAACAATTAGCACAAGATCATCCCCACAATCACACACATCACACCCTTGAGCATTATGAATACAAAAGCCATAAATAGTTATACCCTCAATTATTTAATCAAGTTTTCACACCTAGTATTCCGGACTAGGGAGTTAACCACTCGTAGGGTAGGATTAATTTAATCTCATAAGTGTATGGTGGTCAACTATCCTACTCTCGTGTGCACATTCAAGGTCTAAAAGTGTTAAAGATCATACCAAAGCACACTCGAAACAAAGTAGATTATGCCATAGGAGGGTTTTTTATTGGGTTGTACTGAGGCTAAAGGTAAAGGTGGGAAGATACAAGTATAGTGGTGATGTCAAATCCACTTAATTCGAGGGTTACATAGAAAGCTAACTCTCGACTATACTACACACCTCACCTTATTATGCATATACACTCAACCCCATTTACCCACATCATAAAGAATGAGAAGTACAAGATAATTTGCTCACATTTACTTGTGCCTTTTTTTCTTTCCTACTTTCCACTTTTTCTTTGATTTCTTCTTTTCACTTTTTTCACTTTCCTCAAGAGAATTTCTTTTCATTTTTTTTCTTTCTCTTCTTTCTCTCGTTTTTCTTTCCTAATTTTGCACAGTTACTTAGCATCTTATCCCGACTTTTGGTCATTGGCTTCAATTCTACCCATTTTCATCCCAAAGTATGTACAAGAAATCTCCCCAAGCTATAATACTAGATGAACCCTTACAAAACATCCCCAAAAATATCCTAATCCCTCGGATTAAGCAGTTAAAGGTAGGTGGGGTAATGAGAATTGGCTTATGGGTTTTAACTAATAATTTGACAATTAAGCTCAAGCTCGATGGGGTTTTGGCTCTAAGGCTTTAGGCTTATGACAAATGACTCTCGACACTCTCTACCTCATTGAGTTATGCTAGGTAATCCTTCTAACACTCCCATTGCTCAAATTATGCACACACCTCATGAATAAAATGAGAACTGGTTGTCCTCACCATCGGCTCAAAAATCTCACAAGGTCACTAGTTAATTCACTAGTCTAGTCTACTGGGTATAACGACTAGTCTAAATGATCGAGGATATAATTGCTTACGTCTTAAAATTCATATTGCTCAAGAGTGTTGAATGCATGATATGGAGTTTTTCTATGACAAAAAGTTTAAAATTTTGAGAATTTTTCATCATATGCAACAGACTCTACACACTTCAATCAAAAACATAAAACACTCTCAAACAGACTCGATCACATGCATAAAGCAAAATAACAAACAAAGTAAAAAGAGAGATAGGCACAGCAAGATCAACACAAATAACACAACATAAGCACACACACAAAACACCCCCACACTTTGAAGACACATTGTCCTCAATGTGTGAAGAAAAACATTCATATCAAAAGGTAAAAACAAATATAACATGACAAGTAGAAATAAAAACTAAACAAGAATAAGGAGAAGAAGAAGCCTGCGATCATTGTTCCGAAGGTGGTTGTAGGTGGTTTCGGAGCCATTCCCATTGAGTGCGGTTGTAGGCCTAATCTTCCTGATATTGCTTTGAGTAAGGTCAACCGGTCGAGGTGGATGCAAGCTTGAGCCTTCTTCCATGGGAGATTGTTGAGATATGGAGCCTAATGATACTCTGGAAGGTAGATATGTCGATTAGGGATGCCCAGGATTCAACGGTTTCAAAATCGAAGTTTGTATGAGGGAGAAAACTAAAGCTAAAATTTGGATTGCAGAGGACCAGATGTTGAGGCCAGCGTACGCTGGGAAGCCAGCATACGCTGGGGTTAGATTCTGCCCCTTGGTTGTTCTTTCGGATGGGGGGCTAGCGTACGCTGGGGTCCAAAACTGAACCTCCTTCTTTTTGCTCCTAAACAAGTCGTTGATCTATAAAAACAACACAAATGATATCTTTTTTCAAGGGTAACCATATATACATTCCCCTAGAAACCCATAAACTCAGAGAAACTCGAATGAGTGACTCAAAATTCAAAAACATTTGAGTGAAAAAGAAGAATGTAGTTCTAAGTTAACGTCATTAGCTTGACGATAGTCATTGATTACCATAGTCCTGGGTCATCGAGTCTTGCCCATAATCCTTTCAGGTCAATATAAGTAGCTTGGTTTACTATAAGCGCTTGTCATTTGCCTCAAATTTTGTCTTGGTGTCATCATTGCGCATTCGGACTCTTGGTAATTTTTCCTTCTGTTCGTGAGTAGGAGATATAGACATAATATTAGGTAGTTTATTATCTCTACTCAAATAATTATACCTCAAATGACTTGGTGATGGTTAATGCTTTAATTCCGGTAACAGGATGACATGTGGTTTTAGCTTGGGCCATGGTGTATCACATGGCTCAAATGATTCTATTTTGCACACCCTTGATACTTGATCTCTAAAATTTGGATCTTCTACCTTCATCTTCGTTTCCTTCACTGCTATTGTTTGATCCTCTTCATTGTACTTGGCCACTAGCTTGTCTATGACATCAGTTTTATAGTAGTCATCATCCCTGGTAGGGCACTTGACTGCTTCAAACACGTTAAAAATGACTTCATCATCATGGACCTTGAATCGCAACTCTCCTTTTTCCACATTAATACTTGTTTTTCCTATAGCCAAGAATGGACGCCCAAGGAGAAGCGGAACATCACAGTCTTCTTCCATCTCCATGATAATGACGTCCACTGAAAAAAGCAAACTATCAACTTTTACGAGCACATTCTCGATCATTCCCATTAGCATAGCCATAGATCTGTCTGCAAGCTGAAGGACTACTGATGTTGGTTGTATGTCTCCCAACCCAAGCTTCTGAAATATGGAGAATGGCATGAGGTTGATGCTAGAACCAAGATCGATCAATGCCTTCTTAAAATTTTGATCTCCTATAGTGCACAGAATAGTGAAACTTCCGGGATCCTTCATCTTCTGAAGGAGAACCTTGGATAACACTACACTACATCCTCAAGTCAAGGAAATGACTTCAAAGTCATCGATACTTTTCTTCTTTGACATAAACTCCTTAATCCACTTTTGATAAGTAGGCATTTGCTCAAAAGCATCAAAGAACGATATATTGATGTGGAGATTCTTGAAAATCTCTAAAAACTTCTGGTAGCTCGGGTGTGAGGCTTGCTTGTTCACCCTTTGAGGAAATGGTGGTGGAGAGTACCTTCTTTTTTCTTTCTTCTCGGGCTGCCTTCTTTCCTCTTTTCTTCCAGAATGCATACCCAGTGTATGTTGGTTGGCCAACGTACGCTGCCCTTGGCTACTGCCCGAATGGTCTTCTTTCTCGGATAAGCCCAGCGAACGCTGGTTATCCAGTGTATGCTGTGGTTCACTTCTGTACCCTTCTTTTTCAAGTGTTGGCTTGAGCTTGACTACTTTGTCCGATGTTTGATCTTTTTCTCCAATGGTAGGAGTTACTTGTAGCTCGTTTTCCTCTTCTGCAACTGTCTTTCTTGATGGAAGGATTACTTGAGTCTTCACCTTCTTTCCAAAGTCCAAACCACTTCTAGTTGTGATTGCCTTGCAATGCTCTTGTTTGGTGGGAGGAGCTTTGGTGTTGCTCGGAAGAGTTCCAGGTGGTCTTGTATTGAGTTGTGATGCCAGTTGGCTGATCTGTATTTCAAGATTGCAAATTGTTGCTTCATGGCTCAATACTTGCTTGCGCAACTCATCCTCTCCTCGTCGATCTTACGATGGTGGTCCTTGTTGTTACCACCTTTGTTGATATGGTTAAAATTGCTGAGGTGGAGGAACATGTACATTCCCACCTCCGTAAGACGGTCTCGGATGTTAAGGTACCTGCTGTCCTGCATTGTTCTTCCATGAAAAATTTGGGTGGTTTCTCCAACCCGAGTTATACGTATTGGAATATAGATCATTATTCCTATTAGTATTACCCACAAAATTGACAGGCTTGGCAATTAATGAATAATTATCTGTGCTATGCGATCCAGTACAAATTTTGCAAACCTGAGAAGATGAAGTTGCTTGCAATGACATTGATCCTTGCACTAGTTGTGTAAGTGTTGCAACTTGTGCTTTCAAAGCATTTACCTCATCATTGTCTTGTACACTAGCAACTCTTCTTCTCTCGGTTCGATCTCCCCAATCGTGGTTGTTAGTTGCCATGGCTTCAATGATTTGGAAACCATTAGCTTTCGACTTGTTTGTTAGATCTCCTCCAGCCGCTGCATCTAGGTTGACTCGAATTTGTGGCTCACATCCATTGTAAAACATTTGGATAAGCATCCATTCAGGTATCTGATGATATGGGCATTCTCGAAGTAGTCTCTTGAAGCGATGCCAAGCCTTGTGCAACGATTTACCACCTAGCTGTTTAAATTGAGAAATCTTATTACACAGTTGAGTGGTTTTACCTGGAGGATAATGCTTTTCCAAGAACTTGTCGGCAAGCTCGTCCCATGTTGTGAAGGTGCCTACTGGAAATGAATCTACCCACTCCCTAGCATCATCTTTCAAGCTATACTTAAACAGTCAAAGCTTGATGGCATCTGGTGTGACACCATTGTACTTCACTGTCAAACAATGATCCTCGAAGTTTTGGATGTGCTTTGCTGGATTTTCTGAGGGATAACCTCCAAATTGGTCTTTTTCAACCATTGAAAGGAGGTTGTTCTTAATCTCGAAATTGTTCGCCTCCACGGTTAGATACTCAATGCTTGATCGAAGGTCAACAAGCCTTGGGTGTGATTTGTGTCTCATAGCAGCAGGAACTACTTATCGATCACCCATCTCTTCTCTATGTAAGTTTCTTCTTCGCTCAATCTCCGAATCTTCCTCTCTCCTCCAAGCTATTGTTCTCTGCCTCCTCTCCCTCCTTTTGTCGTTCTCCCTTAGTGCTTGCCAACCAAGCAAAAGACCAAGCTAAATGGGAAGTTAGGTGAGCATTTTCTCTTGTCCCCTGCCAAAGGCCAGCGTACGCTGGGGTTAGCTACTGACCTTTTTCTTCCCTTTCTCTTCTTCTGGTTCGGATGAGGCCAGCGTACGCTGGGGTCCAAGGCTGCCCCTTCTTGTATCTTGCCTTCAAGTCCACCGATCTTCGCCCACTACTTGCATATGATCACCGATCCTTGCTCCGACTCCTTAAATGCTCCAAAACACCTACAAAACACACAAAAGCAACATACAATCTTCTCCTTGACCAAACAAACAAAATAAAACAAAATGAAGACAAGACTCGACTTAACATCTCCTAAAATATAATAAAAATATGACTAACTAAAGCTAGATGAATGCATGTTTACACATGCATCACACTACACACCTTGTCTTTGATATAGGACCTTGTGTGAAAGATATTCTCTCTTTGAGCCACATCATCCTCTTCTTTCACTTGTGAGTTCAATGCTCTCTTACTTACAAGAGTAAGCTTTTTAGCAGCTTCATACTCCTCATTGGATACATCCTCTAGTGAAGGCATGCTTTCATGCTCTGCATCCTCTTCTTCAATTTCAATATCTCCACTTTCTCTAATCACCATCACTTGTTTGTTAGGACATTGACTTGAGATATGCCCTCTGCCTTGACACCTAAAGCACTTGATATCTCAGTTTCTAACTGGAGTGACTTCAACTTTCCTTTGAGTATTAGCTTGAAAACCCTCGAATTTTTGCACTACTTTGGTTGCTTGTGGCTTGTTAAACTTCTTTGGGTAGTTTGGCTTCCAAGTAGAACTCGATGTAGCTCTTGTTCTTCCTTCTCCTCTCTTGAGTCGCTTTTCAATCTTTGTTGCCATATGCATTATGTCTTCCAACTCCACATAATGTTGCAACTCAACTTTGTCTTGAATTTTAGGATTGAGTCCATTCAAGAACCTCGCCATGGTAACTTCTCTATCTTCATTTATATCAGCTCTTATCATGGCCATCTCCATCTATTTGAAGTACTCCTCCACACTCAAACTTCCTTACCTCATTCCTTGTAACTTCTTGTACAGCCCTCTATAGTAATGACTTGGAATAAATCTCTTCCTTATCACCACTTTCATGTCTTCCCAAGTAGCTATAGGGCGTTCTCCATTTCTCCTCCTACTTGTCACAAGTTGATCCCACCAAGTTATAGCATAATCAGTAAACTCAGTGATGGCAAGCTTTACCTTCTTTGCTTCGGAGCTATTAAGGCAATCAAACACGAACTCAATCTTCTTTTCTCACTCCAAGTATGCCTCCAGATCAGAACGACCAGCAAAGGAAGGTATCTTCAGTTTGATGCTCCCTAAATTGTCGTCTCTCCTTTGCTTTGCCTCCCTAGGTGGGCAGTTTGCCCTTGCTCTCCTAAGACCCCTTGTTGAGCCTACGCCTTCTTCAGATTTAGAATCAGCTCTACTTGAGTTTCTAATTGGTGCTCTCCTCCTATGCCTTTGTGACTCACCACTAGTTTGCTGGTTGTCACGTGCATTCACCACGGCATCCATGTGTAGATGCAAGGGCTCCAGTTGAACTTACACCATCTTCTCGAGCTTCCCGACTAAGGCTTCTACTAACATCTTGAGGTCTATATTCTCCATAGCTTGACCTTTTTTAGACATTTTTTGCTACAAGAAATATTTGGTTAGTCAAAAACAAAATGGCCTCACAAGTTCACTCCCTTACGTGTTTGCTCTCAATGCAACTTCGCTCAAGTTCACTCGTGTTTGCACTCAATTATTTGGCTTTTCTCTAGGTACTTGCACACTCTTGCCTTTTTCCTCTCATGATACTTGTATGTTCTTACTAAAGCTAGGGTAGCCTTGCTTGAACTCCACATTTCACTAATCAAACAAATCTGCGACAAAAAACTTTAGATGGCCGTAACTTTGAAGCGTGTTACTCAAGTTGTTGATAAATTTGCTCAAGTCTCTCACTCGTGCAACTGATCTACATGTTGTATGCTTACTTTGTTCGTTTAGATCAAGTTGTGTGGTGCGAAAGGTGTAAAGAACGAAGGGATAACTTGTGTATCTCGACAACTGCCATCGATCAATCACAAGGGGTCCTAGGGTTAGGATGGCCAGCTAGGGCAAAAATCAAACAAAGACACGAGGGACACACCCTCCACGGACGCACCATTCAAACTTGACTCTAAGTCTCATTTTGGAAATAATCTCTAAATTGCCATTATTCAGAATTCGAACTACAACTTAAGGGGGGTGTGGTGAGGCCATTAACTATGGCAGTTACCTACTTTAACCATCCCTTATTATGGCAATGAATGATCGCCTTATTCAGCTTCCACAGAATAGGAAAAGGCAAAATGGGTTTGTATCCCTTATTACACAAAGTTCGGAAATAAATGAGCAATAACACCAAATGACGTAGCCTCCATGTAGCTCCATGCGTACGCCCCACACCTGATCAGCTTTGTCCGAAATAGGCAACCTTCCCAAATAGGTAAGTGCAAGACATGCGAGCGAGACAGTCCTACGTCATCCTCCGGTCCTTAGAATTTTGCTCGTCTCGAGCAGCAAGCTTGGATGGCAAAGGGAAAGCATCATAATATGGTGTCAAATCAGCAACGTTGAAGGTGTTGGAGACTCCATACTCCTCTGGAAGATCAACCTTGTATGCGTTGTCACTGATGCACTTTAGGACCTTGAACGGCCCGAACTTCCATGCTTGCAATTTGCCACCCATGTTGGCTGGCATCCTTTCTTTTCTAAAGTGCACCATAACTTGTTCTCCGGGTTGAAAGACTTGCACCTTTCGATGCTTGTCAACTCTTGTTTTCTCCTTAGCATAAGTTGTGCTCAATCTTTCACGTACGGCCTCAAGTACTTCTTTAGCATGTTCGGCAAACTCTATGGCCGAAGAGTTGGCTTTGCCCGGTCTTGGTAATTCAGCTACATCAACAAGCATGTTAGGAACTTTGTCATGGCAAAGGCTGCGGAGTAAACTTCCGAGTGTGCGGTTGGTGGCTTCAGTTTGTCCATCCGTTTGCGGGTGCACGGTTGAACTATACTGAAGTGTAGCATCAAACATGATCCACAATGACTTCCAAAAAGTGGCAAGAAACTTCACGTCTCGATCAAAAGTTATACTTTTTGGTATGCCATGCAATTTTACCACATCCTTGAAGAACAAGCGAGCAATTCCACGTGCATCTGAGGTCTTCTTGCAAGGTATGAAATGTGCCATCTTGCTCAACTTGTCAACAACAACAAATATGGAATCTACTCCACGTGGAGTTCGTGGCAATCCCAAAATGAAGTCCATGCTCAAGTCTTCCCAAACTTCTTGCGGAACGGGCAAAGGCATGTACAATCCCATGTTGTTCACTCCACCCTTGGTTTATTGGCACACACGGCAATGCTTTACCAATCTTACAACTTCTTTTGTCATGTTAGGCCAATAGAAACGCTCTGAAAGGGCTGCCAATGTCTTATCACGCCCCAAATGTGCCGCGAGACCACCACTATATAATTCCCACAACAAGTGATCACGAAGTGAAGTACGTGGAATACAAAGTTGGTTACCTCTCATCAGGAATCCATCATGCACATAGAACTCTCCATCTCCCCTTCCGGTCTTGCATTTGGTCCAGATGCTCCCAAAGTCTGCATCATCTTCGTATTGCTCTCGGAGTTCATCAAAAGAAGTCACACAACCACGCCATTCTATTAGGAGTGTAACTCTCCTGCTAAGAGCATCCGCAACAACATTCTGAGCTCCACTTTTATGCATGATCTTGAATGGGAACTTCTGAAGATACGTTGTCCAACGTGCGTGCATTTGACTTGTGAACTTAGACTGATCGTTGAGATACTTTAAGGCACGATGATCAGAGTATAGAACAAACTCTTTGCCAATAAGGTAATGCTCCCAAGTCTTTAAGGCACGGAAAATAGCATAGAACTCTTTCTCATACGTTGTCCAAGTTTGGCAATGCTCACTTAGCTTCTCACTGAAATAAGCAATGGGACGTTTTTCTTGTGAAAGAACAGCCCTAATCCCTACTCCAGAGGCATCCACATGAACCTCAAACACCTTCCCAAAGTCAGGTAAGGCAAGCACGGAGGTTGAGCTCAGCTTCTCCTTCAACTTGTTGAATGCCTCGTCCACTTCCTTGTTCCAATCAAAAGCTACTCCCTTCTTGGTCAAGGATGTCAATGGAGAAGCAACCTCACTGAACCCTTTAATAAAACGCCTATAAAAGGCTGCAAGGCCAAGGAAACTTCGGACTTGCGACACATTTGTTGGCCTTAGCCAATTCTGAATCACTTCCACCTTATTCTGGTCCACTTGAATCCCATCTTCACCAATTATAAACCTAAGAAATAAAAGCTTCCTCTTCCGGAATACGCACTTCTTCAAATTCGCACTAAGCTCATTTTCACGTAATGTACCAAAAACTCTCCTCAAATGCTCCACATGTTCAAGCTCAGACCGGCTGTACACCAATATGTCATCAAAGTATATGACTACGAACTTATCAAGAAAAGGCTTTAATACCTGGTGCATCAATCTCATGAATGTACTTGGAGCATTCGTGAGTCCAAATGGCATTACAAGCCACTCAAACAAGCCATCACGCGTTTTAAATGCGGTTTTCCAATCGTCCCTGGGCCTGATTCTTATTTGATGATACCCGCTCTTAAGATCAATCTTGGAAAAGATCTTTGACCCGCTTAGATTATCCAACATGTCATTGAGCCTTGGTATTGGAAAGCGGTAGCCTATGGTGATCTTGTTGATGGCACGGCTGTCCACACACATCCGCCACGTACCATCCTTCTTAGGCACCAACAAGGCGGGTACACCACAGGGGCTCAAACTCTCCCTTATGAAGCCCTTGTCCAAGAGTTCTTGCACTTGATCTCTAAGGATTTGATTCTCCATTGGACTGAGGCGGTAGTGAGGCAAATTTGGAAGTGTGGAGCCTGGAATCAAGTCGATCCTATGTTGGATATTACGAAGAGGCGGTAATCCTTTTGGTAAGTCTTCAGCAACTCTACCTCTTGAAACTCCTCCAATATGTCAAGCACAGGTTGAGGAAAGTCTTCCTCTCTTCCTTCCACGTCCGGATCTCCTTCTTTTAACACCATAACATGGCAACCTCCCATTTCTTCAATAGATCTCTTCAAGATCTTCTCTAAGGTGATCAACGTAATTAGTTGCATGGCACTATTACATTGAACTTTCACATTCTTCGGTTTACTTGGTAACAAAGTAAAATGTTCACCTCCTTTCTTTAGCTCATAGGTATTCTCCTCACCCTTATGATCACCTTGTTATCGTACTCCCACGGCCTCCCCAACAGAATGTTGCACGCGTCCATCTCCAACACATCACATTCAAATCCATCCAATGGAATATGGGGAAGGGTGTGGTGTAGTCTTGAGCCCTAACTTCTTAACTGTGGAGCGGCTCACGAAATTTTCTTAGCTACCTCCATCCACGATCACCTCACACACCTCCTTTCCAACATGGCATTTGGTGCGGAACAGGTTGTTTCTTTGAGATTCATTCTTCTTGGAGGCGGTCATTACTAGCTTTCTAATGACCCAACAAAATTCTTCCTCCTCTTCGATACTCTCTTGCTCCTCTCCTTCGCTTTCCTCAACAGGAGCACAAAGATAAGCTCCTAATGACTCCTCCTCCTCCCCTTCAATTTCACAAAGATTCGAGTACTTCCTCCTAGGGCAATCACTTGATTTATGATCATACTCATTGCATTTGAAGCATCGTAGGCCAGAAGTTACTGTGGGGGCCTTGCCCTTGGCTGGAGCAACTTCGATTGTAGGCTTGCGAGGGGAGGGCCTATCCTCAGTTTCTTGTGCAACACCCTTCTCGTTCCCTCCCTTTGAAGACTATCCAGGGCTTGAAAAGCGTGAAAAGGTTGTTTTCTTCTTCTTCAAGGCAGCGCCAATCTTTCTAGCCTTTGAACACACATCATTGAAGTAAATGAAGGTGTCAAACTCCAGCTTACTCTTAATTTCATAGCTGAGACCCTCAATATAGCGAGCAATCATCTGATCTTCATTCTCCTCCACATCATTTCTTGCGGCCAACCTCATGAATTCAGATGTATATTCCTCAACACTTCTACTTTCTTGAGTACATGTCAAAAACTGAGCATATAATGTTTGATGATAGTCAACAGGCAAGAACCTTTCTCGTAGGGCTTGCTCCATCAAAGGCCATTCTCTAATAGGTCGCTCGCCTCTCCTCCTTCTTGCCTCTTGTTCTTTTCTCCACCAAACAGCAGCTCCTGATTCTAACTTGAAGGCCACGTAACCAACCTTTTACTCCTCAGTTAGATCCACGCAGTCGAAGTACTTCTCCACGGAATCAAGCCAGTTGAGGAAACCCTCTACGTTAGCATCACTATAGAATTTCTCTATGTTCATTTTAAAGGGCCTATCAATTTGCCTCACATGTTCTTCCTCCCAATCTTCTCTCCGAGCTAAATGTCCTTGATCACCTCTTCCACCATCTCCTCTTCCACGTTCTCTTCCTCCACGGACTGCCCTTCCTCCTCCTCCTCTTGGGTAGAGGGTTGCATCCAAATCTCCATCATACTCCACCTCAGGATCAATACGTGCATCGGCTAGAGGAGGTTGCACAACGAGGTTAGCAAGTTGGGTGTGCATCTCCAAGATAGCAGCCTTCAAATTGGCAAACCTTTGTCGCATATCCGGGTTCTGATTGTCTCCGGGGTCATTCATAGTGGCTCGGTTTTTTGGTGGTGCTAGGTTGGATAATAGGGACACGGATCAGGGGATCACGTAGTCCTGTGGATCGGCTCGTAGATAGGGTCTCTCACAACTTGCTGTGGTTATAATGTTCCTACCACTCAATCTAGAAATTGAGATGATCTCAACTCTAGCTCTGATACCACTTGACGTAGCTTAGAAGCGTGTTACTCAAGTTGTTGATAAATTCACTCAAGTCTCTCACTCGTGCAACTGGTCTACACGTTGTATGCTTACTTTGTTCGTTTAGATCAAGTTATGTGGTGCGAAAGGTGTAAAGAACAAAGGGATAACTTGTGTATCTCGACAACTGCCGTCGATCAATCACAAGGGGTCCTAGGGTTAGGATGGCCAGCTAGGGCAAAAATCAAACAAAGACACGAGGGACACACCCTCCACGGACGCACCGTTCAAACTTGACTCTAAGTCTCATTTTGGAAATAATCTCTAAATTGCCATTATTCAAAATTCGAACTACAATTTAAGGGGGGTGTGGTGAGGCCATTAACTACGGCAGTTACCAACTTTAACCATCTCTTATTATGGCAATGAATGATCGCCTTATTCAGCTTCCACAAAATAGGAAAAGGCAAAACGAGTTTGTATCCCTTATTACACAAAGTTCGGAAATAAATGAGCAATAATACCAAATGACGTAGCCTCCATGCAGCTCCATGCGCACGCCCCACACCTGATCAGCTTTGTCCAAAATAGGCAACCTTCCCAAATAGGTAAGTGCAAGACGTGCGAGCGAGACGGTCCTACGTCATCCTTCGTACGAGCATAGCAGCTATACCTGTAGATCTTGAATTTCTCTTTTCAAAAAGTGGTTATAATAGAAAATCGGAGTTACGAGTCAAAAGTTATGACTGTTTGAAGTTTTCAACAGTTTTGTCGCAAAATCCTGCGAGAATCTCCGAAATCTCCGAATTCTGTCCTCTTCGTTTCTTCTTTTCTTTCTCTCAAGTGGACTTTCTTACATTAGAAGGATCTTTGTCTTTCCTCTTTAGCCATGCGTCCTAAGTTGTCCGCTTCCTTCCTCTTTCTTTCCTCTTTCGAACGTTTCTTCTTTTAGTGCGTGCGCCTGTTTTGTCTTGCCTTTGCTTCCAGATTAGGTGCGTGCTCTTTTTTCCTCTTTTAAGTCTGCATTCTTCCTCTTTCATTCCTTTTTTCCTGACTTGCGCGTGCTTCTCCTTTAAGTCTTGCGTTTCCCTTTTAGTTCTTGCCGAACTAATTAGGAGTGCGGACTAAATTGGCTCGCGTTCTACTCCGCTCTTTCTTTTTCCCTCGCACACTTTTCTCTCCTTTTTTTCTTTCTATTTTTGTTTCTTTTCTTTTTTGTTTTTGCTTCACTCGTTTGTTTTCCTCTCTTTTCTCTCGATCAGTGAAGAACTTCACGGATTAGCAAGCAACAAAATGAACCAAAAAGAACCAGAACAACAAGGATAATGAACTAAAGTAATAAGCTTAGCTCTGATACCAAATGATGTGAACCTCAGCGGAAAGATTCACCAACTTGGGTCATTTGCAACTTCAGAATGGAACTAGATCACAACCCACAACAAACTCGCAAGAACCAAGGCACGAAACTAAACCTCACCCATAGCAAGAACTTATAAACCTTGACCTAAGGTCGTATCATGCCACAAGCGGAGATGGATGATTTGCTTGACAAGTGAAAGTATTATTATAGCTAAGATGACTCACCAGCCTAAGCAAGAACACAACGAGTATCTAAACTCTCAATTAGCCAATGCTAAGTAATTCTCCGAATTCTCTAAATATTATTGAATGAGGAGGCCTCTTTATATAGGCTCCAAAAGTCTCACAACTTCCTAAACAAACTAGGAAGTCCATTAAAATGGGCTTGAGCTCAAACTTCTTCCATAAGTCCATTAAAATCAGATTGCAACTTCCTAGCTCTTGTCCTTGTCATTAGCCCAATTGGAACTTGAACTTGTTGCGAGTCTACAAGCTTGATAGTAGGTGCATCCTTAGGCTTGCTCACATCACCTAATATGGTTCACTAGTGTTCGACCTCCTAACATCAACAGGTGACTTCGTTAAAGGAGATGGAACCATTCTTGTATTTGCGTGATGAGAAATATTGTTAGTATAATCCAATATAGCATACAAATTTCTACCCATCTTGATATGGATTCTGCCTCTCAGTGCATCCCATGACTTGATGAACTCTGTATTTGTCTATAGAGTGATGTGCTTGATCTAATCATACTTTTGTGTTTGAGATAATGGCACAATGTATTGCCAATTTTTTCCCATATAACATTTGTCGTTGGTGCTAATAAAAATACCAACAAAGCATACAAAATGTATATTTTTTGCTACTCGTCATCCTTTAGCACATCCTTAGCTATTTTTTTCAACGCTGCCTCCAAATTCTTTGTCTTCAAATATAAATGATCAGAGGGCGACATACCCATCTTTGCAAGATGTACCTTGAACTCGATCTTCGCTTGATCTCCCTAAAATGTGTCCATAACAATACACATTTTTCTAAACTTGTTGGGGCCATATATCTGTAAAACGTGATCTTCAGTATCTAAGACTTCTTCCCCATCCTACCACTTATGAACAAGTCTCATCATGTCATTTTTGTATGGATCATCAATGGCAAGATCTAACAAAAATCCAAATCCCATCCTTCTAATATAACTAGCTCATTCTTTTTGTTTGTTGCAAGGATATGTGTCTGCAAAAATTCATTGACAACTTCGACCTTGCTAGACTTGTAGGAAAGTGTGAGATTCTGAAAAAATACAACAAATGAGCATCATAAGATTCCAAACTAGTATACATAACTAATATAAACCAGTATCTTAACTGAGACAAACTAGTAATATAACTGACATAAACTAGTATCTTAACTGAGACAAACAAAAATAATATAATGCTAGCATAATAATTTCATATTTTTCATAAGTTTGTAGATCTATCTTATATTTTAATATCATTTTGAATCATATCATTTAGATCCCAATTGAAGATGTTTTGATCATCTTCATACATTATTAAAAAACCATTTGAGATAATCTATTTATATAGCGGTGTTATTTCAAGACTAATCATTTATTTCAATTACCTTAAATGACTACGGTATTACAATTTTTCTTAAAGTTTATTATTTTCTTATTAATGGGATCCTTTAATTATATATTAATCGCACACCACAAGACCTTTAATACAGAAACCACCACCCTTAATAGATATTTACGGGAAAATTCATATGTCTCTAAAGTTATATATAATGTACTATGAGGTCCTTGATATTTTATTCATAAATTTTGTGAAATTTAATTATTGGTTCATAAATTTACTTTTGGTCAATAATTATTGTTGAATGACAAAACTAACTCTTTATATCTCTCTCTCTCTCTCTCTTTCTTATAGCAAGTAGATCAAAGTGAAAAACTAGTGAGCAAATAAAAACACTCACTTAAATAAATAACAAACTCATATCAATTAATGTGAAACTAGAATATAAACCTATGATATCTCCAATAGGTAGAACTCTATATTATAAGATAATAAAATAAAACAAGCAAAACAACAATGATGAATTATAAATTTATTATTAAAGTAGGATTTGTATTAAAATAATTAAAAATACATGAAAAATAGGAATATCTAATATAACAAATACTTGACCCTTTTATCTTTATTTTTCCTTCTTATGGTATTCCTTTCATTTTTGGTATCAATTATTTAGTTTAGTATTGTTCCTATATTTTTCATTTTTTATTCTCTAGAAGAGATATTGATCAAAGCATAATTTAATAGTAAAAGAGAAGTACATGAGAGTTCAAGTTATTATAAATTATTAAAATTAATTTTATATTATGGCCTCTTCATTTTTATTTTGATGTTGAAAGGGAGAGTTTTGATATTCCGAAAGATTATTATAT
The DNA here is from genome assembly GCA_012979155.1 of Hypericum perforatum. NCBI lineage: Eukaryota > Viridiplantae > Streptophyta > Magnoliopsida > Malpighiales > Hypericaceae > Hypericum > Hypericum perforatum. The sequence goes on from SOPF01027588.1 coordinate 361,563, forward strand.
AAAAAGTGGACTGAAGAACTAATTAGTTTAGTTTCTCAAAACATGTGGATTAAAAGTACTATGGAGTGGATTCCTATGTACACTATATTTAACCTTAACGTCTTGTTTATCTCTTTATAGATATTTATGTAGACACATTCCACAAATATTTTAACTTGATACAAAATCATATAATATGTTACCCTTTTTATGGATTTATATTGAACATGCATAAATGTTGGGTCTTGTTCAATAGTTTCAATTTAACTATCCTTACCCTAGATTCTCATATCCTATTTGTTGATGATACTTTTTTATTTAGGAAAGCAACTGATGTTGACGATAGATCTGCTAAAGATGTTTGAATCTCATTGTGGTAGCTTATAGGTATGATATTAATTATCATAAATTGAGTATATGTTTGGCAAAACTTGAGAATAAGGCTAACAAAATGAACATCATAAATATTCATGGTTTTTCTCATTAAAGACAAAAACCTTAGTTTATCTTCTTTTTTGGTAGATCCAAATCAGAAGTCCTCAAGTTCATCTTGAAAATGATTATAAGTAAAACCATGAGTTGAAAGTAGAAATTGCTGAATATGATAGGTGTAGAAGTCCTTATCAAGTTTGTTCTTTTTTTCTTTTTCTATAATACTATGCAATGTATATTATTTTACAAGATTGTTTTAAAAAAATTGAATAGCTCAATGGTTGAATTCTGGTGGTCTTGTGATGTTGAGGTAAGAAAAATCCATTCAATACGTTAGGACAAAGTTTGTAATTCTAAAAAATATGGAGGCTTGGATTGACATTGACTAGTGGTCTTCACCCATGCCACATCCTGCTCATTCGTCATAACTAGCCTAGCCTATGCAACATTAAGGAGGAGGATCTCATCCACAATTTAAAGACTCGACCTTGTCCTTGAAAAAGAGGAAGCCCAACATTGATACCTCTACTCCATTTGTTTGTCAAGTCAATGTCGTATAGTACACGGATCTAACCTTTCATCATTGTAGCCTCGTCGTAGCTACTTGTATCTACTAGTTTGTATTTTTTCATTTTTCCTTTTAGAGGGTTTTTATAGGATTTGATTTTTTTTATGACTATGAATTTAATAGAACTACGAAAATCTATTTGTAATTTTTTAGAGAAATTGGAATTGGTCTATAATTGTTTAGATGGTTAATTATATATTAATATTAGAAGGTTTTAGATTATCATAAATTAGTCCTTTTTTGGTTGATTTGAGATACTTGATTCTATGGTAACGAAGATGCATATTACGACTGCATATGATTTTTTTATCTTGATTGAAATTTTTTGAGAAGGCAATTCATTACATGGCTTGTCAATATGAAGATATACTTTGATACTCATAAATTTGTGGAGCTAGAAAAAAATTAAATTTGTCAAATAATGGATGGCACATGATTTAAGATGTTGGTGGTCTGATATAAATCTTTGATGACAATAATATGGCAAGCAAAATATCTCAACAGTGTAAAATAAAAAGGAAAATAGTTTATGTATTGATACTTTAACATGATTACAAAGTTTTGAATATTATTGAAAAGAAGCACTCTTGCTTTGGAAATACTATGATCATTAAATGATCAATGAGTTATATAAGCTACAAGATACTTTGGTTGATCTGAAGCATGAGATGATTGTAATCTCAATGACTCAAGAGACTACACAATATAAATAAGATGATGAAGATTTTAATTTGAAAAGAGGTTGATGAACCTACTAAAAACTTGATTGATAAACTAATTTATGGCTTTTACACTAACAATGAGGATGAGATTGATGTAGATGAAAGTGAATCAATTTATGATTTTCTACCTTAATGAAGAGAATAAGGTTGATACAGGTGTCTCTAGACTTGAAGATTTCACTAATGATGATGAGTTGGTGAATAAAATCATATATCACATAGTCTAAAATTATAAGATTGAGAAGGTTGAGCATATTGACTTTCTTAGAGTTAATAAGTTCACATTTTACGAGTTCTTCATTGCTGAATATATGGAATGTCCTCAAAGATTTTGAAAGATTTGCTCGAAGGCATGAGTTCTTATTTGTTTCATCTGAAGACTGCTTATGATTGCATGATTTCAAAGTATTTGTTTAGCTAGAGTGGTAGATATCAATTGTCACCATGTAGTTCAAAGGTGCTAAAGAGTTCAAGTATGAAAATCTCTAGTTGGTCGATGATCCCAAATTCGAGGACAAATTACTCTAATTATGGGAGCATGATGAAGATAAGATATAATATTTGATTTGTAATCATCTACAATATTTTAATAATTATTAACAATTTGAATATAGTAGGATTATATGTATTAATTTTCTTTTAGATTTTTATGAATAGGACATATGATTTAATATTTTACTTGGTTGAATTTGATTAATAAACATTAAAATTATGTTTTTATTTTTGTCATTTTCTAATATCTCATCAAATTTATAATTCAAAACATTATCGTATTTTTTTTGAATATTTATAAATATAACTAATCCACAACTTTTTGGTGTGCAATTAATATATGACTGTTACATATATGGGCTGTTATAGTCACAACCTTTTTATTAAATGCACCTTTATTGAAATCAAAGGAAAATAAAATAAAAGAGAAAAAGGAGGAGTTACATCAAATTGCAACCCTATAAGAATCCCTAGATAAGCCACGCAAGTATTTGTTGAAACACAAAAGGCATCTACTAATCTTGTTGCTGGATCAGCTATTTGGAACAACACACTAGGCTACTCTTTGTCCATTAGGTCCACGGCTTCAATTCTATTTTATCTCCCTAAGACTACACACAACGGTAGGGCGTGCAGTCCCAACCTATCACTTGGCGGCTCACCATTGGGCAAGCCACGCATCTTACTGACACGCGAGATGTCTTCGCGTGTTAGTACGGCATGGAACGCCCCTTGCCCATGCTGATGACCTGGGCGACGTGGCATGCGCTAATTGGGTCACGTCGTCTAGGTCAGCACATTCAGCTTTCTTTTTAAAAAAACGAAGAAAACAAAAAAATAAAAACAATTTTCTAAAAATTATTTTTTACCATTTTTAATTTTTCTGTTCACACAAAAAAAATTTACATTTTTTTGATAATTTTATACAAATTTTTGAATCCAAATAACTAGACTTTTTACGTTACAAAATTGGAAAAATTATTATTTGAACTATTTTGCAATATTATGTTTGAACTATATGTTTTTTAATATTTTTAATAATTTTATAAAATTAATTATATATATTAATCTCATTTGTGTTTAAATTATGTATTTTGAGATAAATTATGTAATTTGATATAAATTATATATTTTGATGTAATTTGATGTAAATTAATATAATGTGGTGTAAATTATGTAATTTCATGTACTTATGTAATTGAAAAAACTTATATATATATATATATATATATATATATATATATATATATATATGTGTGTGTGTGTGTATTTATGGATCTTAAAAATCCTAAACTCGAAACCCTTATCCTAACCACAAAACCTTAAACCCATACTTTTACTCTAACCATAAACCCTAACCATACACTTATATATCTTAAAAAACAAATTATATTTAATTTACAATTCTACGAATTCGTAATTGTAATTATTTTCAAATAATTTTTTATTTTAGAAAATTCTTATTTTGGTTGGTTAGAAATTAAATTTAGTATTTTTGAAGTTACTCGAGTTTAGTACAGTTAGCTGAATTTAAAAAAGTAAAAAAAGTTGACGTGACCTCTAGGGCGTGGTACTATAGCGAGGGCACGACTGTAGACTGAAAATTGAGAGTATGGGCATTGCTGACATGATGCTCAGGACACTCACTGTAGTAGGAGCATGAATGTGGGTAGTCTAATGTAGGGGTGAGCATTCGTGATTTCCGATCCCAAAATTTCGAATCCCAAATATTCCAAATACCGAACAGCTAAAAAAATTTATCCTGATCTCGTATAGAAAAAATTTTGGGATATTCCCGATCCTGAATTAAAATTTCGGGTTAATCCCGAAATTCATGAAAATACCAAAATTTCAATAAAATCTTACTTATTTTCATCAACTAAAGTTGTAGTTAAACGAAAATAGGAAAATAAGGTATTAAAAATCAAAACATAGAGAAACAAGGGTCTTAAAACATGGAGAACGCTAATTAATTGAAACACGAAGAACCCTAAATAACTTTTTTGAATTTAGAATTAGGGTTGAGAAGAGAGATAGAGATCGATGAAGGTGGCTGGAGGCGGCTCCGGCTCGAGACGACCGGAGGTGGTAGTAGGCCAAGTTTGTGAGAGAAAATAAAGGAAAAAGGAAATTTGGAAATGTCGTGGCTCAGGGTAGAGGTTGAGAGGAGAGATTGTAACTTAGTTTAGTTTATAAAATAGGAAATGTCGTGGGTGGGTTGGGCTGTAACTTTTATGTATGTGTGTCTATATATACATATATGGAAAGTTACGATTTAGTACTTGGTATTTTGGTAAAATCTCAAAATATCCCTAAAAATTACCGAATACCGAAATTCTCGAAATTTTTGAAAAGTCTCTGTCGAATAAAATTCTGATCCCAAAATTCCAAATACCAAAAGGATCGAAATTTTCAAAATCCCGATCCCATTTGCATACCCCTAATATAATGCCCCCAACAAACTCCGGAAGAGCATCACCACCAACAGCCACTATTGACAGTGCCCTCACCTCGTCTTGACCCGCGTCATCTCTCTCACTGTCACAATTAAAGTAAGTGCAATTGTGTTTAAGTTATTATTTACAATATATTTACAAATATGGATTTATACAAGTTATATCGCAAATTGACATCCGCTTATTACGAGGCTCGTCGGATATAGAAGAAATTGATCATAGATTTTGAATTATTATTCATAAGGAGTTTTGAGAATTATATGAAGGAAGAAGAAAAATTATTGTGAACCCGTTTTTTGGTTGAAAACATGTTCAATGCAAATGCACAAAAATGTAACATATCATATGATTTTGCGTCGAGTTAAAACACTCGTGAAAAAATTAAGGGGAACATTTTAAAAATTAAATTTGATACTTTTTTTTCTCTAAGACCGCTAGATTAAACTTTATTGTAAAACCATATATATTTTTAATCGCAACAATGTTGTTAACCAAAACATTCTCATCTCATATTTGTATTCTGAAATTATATTATACGCTTGAAATCTTATCTAATCAAAGCGTAGAGGAGGAAGTAGACCGAAAAACTAATGAATGCATTGTTCATTCTGCTCTGGAAGATATAAGTAAGCCCTTTAATTTATATAAATGGATCGGTTATCTTAAAGGTGTGCAAATATTTCTATGTAATTAACAAAAATAATCTGATTAGTTACTGATTGAAGAAAATATATTGTCCATATTAATTATGGTGAAAATGATAATAAAGAGTACCTAAAAAATGATGATAAAGAGTTTAACATACCATCCTAATTAATAAAAATTTAAAACCATAACTCACCGACCCCACAAGTGTCAACCTGTAGCCAAATCAACTGTCAATATTCACTTGGTCCTCCTGGTCCCGGTCCAGTTTGAACTATGGAACTGACAGTTTACAGACAAGTGGTTACGCTTCTCAAACTACAACCAGAAGCTTGTCGGGCGATTTTTCGTTACTGTTCAGACATTCCGCAAATTACCGAATATGCAGTACACACATATTCGACTAGGTGAGTGGCCAATTCCACAGTCTTTTACTCAATTCTAGTGGATCCCTAAAAAAAATCACAGATTAGTTCCAAACAATGAAAAGCCATATTGAAAAAATCCAAAAAAATAAGAGAGTTATATAAATTTTTAAAAAAATTAAATCTAAGGATATTTCGACAACTTAATTTAGTTAATATTTGACTAAAGTATATAATTACAGTATAGAATCAAGTAATATAAAGAGGGTTAAAAATTACATAGAAGATGTAGTTCTATACTGAACTATTGAGAAGAACACTCAATTGGAAGTTTTGCGCATTCAATTAGAAGATTCAATCTGATTCTGCTGTCAATCTAAGAATCAATTGAAGGAGATTGGTCACGATTGAGTAAGCCACTTATGGCAATTGAAGATCCTGCATTTAATTGAAGATCAAGAGGAGATCGATTATGCTCAATGGCTACTCCCTTTATTGGATTGTAAAAATATTCTTTCCTATTGTTAATTCTCGAATGTAGATTGTAAATAGGGTGAATTGTGTATAAGTACGTGTAATTGTGCCAACATTGTAATTCAATCCAATCAATACATTCAATATTCTCAATTTCATGGTATGAGAGCAATCCTGATTAACCAACTCAATTCAAACACTATCATCATTCGAAGATGGAGAATAATCCACCAAGCTCAAACCAGATTGATTCCTCTAAAAGCACACCAGATGTAGTAGAGAAGACCAGCTTCAAGAAGATCACTAAGATTGAAGAGAACACAAGGTTAAAAATCACTAATGTGACCTTTAATAGAGCTAACTACCTATCATGGTCAAAGGCTGTGCAAATCGCCTTTAGTGGAACGGGTTGAATTGGATTCATCGATGGAACCTTTAAAGCACCAGAAAAGATTGACCCATATACATGGAGTGGAGCATGAATAACCACGTCATGAATCCTCAATTCCATTGAAAATAACTTGCATGACTTGTTCAATTTTGTAGAGAATGCTAAAGATTTATAAGTGTTACGACCCTCGCTAAATCTGTATTGGTCGTGACCGCTTGGTCCGACCTTTGGTTATTTTGTTTTGATCGGTGTTAGAACTGTTGTATTGAATTCGTCGACCTTTGGAGAATTAGGCATAACTTTGTCGTGTGAATTCCGATATGGATGATTCCAAGTTGAGTCGGTTCGCAACACGTTAGTCTACGACTTTTGTGTTTTACGTTTTATGATTTGAAACTTTCGTCTTTGAGTTACGAGCTAATTTTGGTGGGGTTCACGAATGATAGGCTTAGTCCATCGACTTTTGGTAGAAAAATCTTAACTTTGGCATACTAACTCCTATTCGAGTAATTCTAAAACGAGAAGATCCGTAAGACCTAGAGCTACGATTTTGATGTTTTGAGTTTTGCGAAATTTTGGATCGAGGATCCAGCGGGGCGCTAGGAATACCAGCGGGGCGCTGGAAAACTACTGTAAGGGTCCAGCGGGTCGTTGGTTTAGTCAGCGGAATGCAGGGCTGCGTACGTTTTTTCAAAAATTCATAACTTCCTCATACGACCTCCGATTTGAGTCATTCCAATTTAAGGATGTTCATAACATCTAGGAGTTCAACTTTGATGATTTATGTTTTGACAATTGAGGATTTAATTGGTGGGATCATTGGAGAGTTTTTGGAGCCTAGTTTTTGGTACGAATTTCATCGATATTAAAAGAATTTGCCAAATGATGAGCAATGTGGCAAAATGGATTTAAGACTTGATTTGAGGACACATTAGAACTTAAATAAAGGTTTAGGAGTGTTGGAGGAAGACTTGAAAAGTTGAGGACCAAAGTAGAAAAAATGGACAAGTGGGGTGTCGGAGAACTTACCATTTATGGTAAGTTTTTGATAAAAATATCTAAAAAAGGCTTGTGAGTGGAATCACTTGTGCTCATCGATTGAAAACAGAGAGAGAGAGAGGGAGAGAAGGGAGAAAACGTGGGAGAAGAGAGGAGAAGAAAGAAGAAGAAGATTTTTTGATTTGAAGCTTGGTAAGTTGATTTCAGGCTTAAGTTTATTAGAAATAAGTATAGATCTGGGGAATACCTTGAAGTTGATGTAAGTGTGTGATGATTTGAGCAACTTTTGTGATTATGAAAAATATGAAGTTTTATGTTTTTGAGCATTGAATAGAGGATATGATATTTAGATGTTGAATTATGCTTTGATGATGAGATTAGAGGGTTGTGTATATTTTGGAGAATTTTTGGTGTTACCTTGTTGAAGAGCATATATGGTTAATGAGATTTGGTTGATGTTATGAGAAGATATGATGATTATAGATGATGATCTATGGTTTGGTGTGGGATTAGAGGACTTTTGCATATTTTTGGAGACTTTGTGTGAGGGTTTGATATTAGGGACTTAGATATGATGTTTGCCATTTTCCTTGTGTTGAGAGGATAATGTTTGATAGAATGTTATTCTAATTGTTTAGTTGATCGCACCTTGGCATTTGAGCAACGTGGATCATGAAGTGGTGTGTGGAAACTTTTGGAGTATTTGGATAATTTGGATTAAGGTAGGGAGATATTATCCCTAACCTCTATTTTGACTAGCATTATTTGTTATAAACTTATGATGTTGGTTGATATGATGATTATGTGGTTATATGATGGATTGCGAAAGAGAGTCTTTGATTTGTGTGCTTTGATGATTTTGGTTTATGCATGGTTTTGGAAATCATGAGTCTTTGGTTATGAAGTTATGATTTGAGATTATGAATTTGTGTATGATATATGTGAGTCAATTTGTGAGATGGCAGACGATAAGGTCTACTCGTATCAACCGGGGATGTTGACACATGTGCACATGCTTTTGGGGATATATTGGATTTGATACGATTATGATATGGCCGGCGGAGTTTGATTATGAAAGTGCTATAAGATATGATATCCTAGTGTTGTGAGAAGGAGTGACACATTCTAGACCTATCCGAAGTCTATCCATTTATTTGGCGTTTGCGACTCCAAGTTCTGGTTGGAACATGTCTATGTGTATGATATGTTAATATGATATGGTGTTCGCATGCCACATTAGGGTCAGAACGTGTTATGTGTATGATTTATAAATTTGTCTTTGGTTATGATTGAATTACTTGTGAAGTGCTATATGTTAATTTGGTACCTTATGTCTATGCATGAATTTGTGTCTATGCATGTGGTTGGTTAGTTAATTATAGGTTAGTTTTAATACCATCTACTAAGTACTTCCAAGTACTTACCCCCTCCTCCACAGGTGACAAAAGTTAAGTTCGCTTTGACGTCTGAAGAGTTATTTGTTCAAACGTGAGAAACCATCGTCTTCTTCTGGATTTTTTGAAGTCTTTGGATGGTACTCTTTTTGTGATCTTAGACGAGTCGCTCCGTTATACATATTATGGGACCTTATGTTTGTATTTAGAATTATGTAAGAATGTTGTAATATATATGTATAATTATGAATTACACTTCCCCATTTGAATTACATTTCCACGATTATGATTTATGTATGTATGTTTGAGGCTGGTTGGACCACGGCTCTTTGGTTTGGAGAACGTGGCCCAGTGCCATGTCGGCGACCCGGATTTGGGTCATGACAGAGTTGGTATCAGAGCTCTAGGTTAACAGAGCTATAAGGTTATCTGAGCTATGCGTTATCAAAGCTATAAGTTTATGAGAGCTATAGGTTTTCAGAGCTCTAAATCTGACAAACTTAAGTGGAGTTTGAATTATGTGTTATGTATAATGGAGCATAAGATTTGTCATGTCTCTGTCCTCTTCTATGTGTTAGATCTTTAGTGTGCCTAAGTCTGATATGATAGTATGCGAGGATATGATCATTATGCCTAATAACTCTGAGATGAGTAGGGGAGGAAGAATGAATTAGAAATATTTTGAGTATCGTCTTGAAAGTCGAATTTATTGGTTGAGTTCACAGTTGAGCAAGCTCAAAGAGAAAAGCTTGGTAAGATGATTCATGGGAATTTGAGGTAAATTCTGAGACTCTGAGATATTGGATTATATAAAGGAGTTGAGTTTAAGTGATGTATGGAATGTATTGGATGTGTTTGACCTATTTCTGAAAGATAAATTATGACTGAACTTGGCATGTGCTTCGCTAAAGTTTGGTTGACAAAACAGAATTATTATGTATCCTTGTGAACATGAGTGACTTGTATATAGGGAATATACATGTGGAATATTTAGTAACAAACCAAGTGTTTAAAGGATTTAAGTTATTTGGTTACTTTCGGATGATTTGATGTTAAAATGGGTATGGACTAGTTATCATGCCATCATGTTACGGTAGATTGTTTTAAGTAAGATTATGATATTTAAGCCTGAGGGTAAGTCAGAATTTATATTGGGGTGATGATTCCACCAAGGCTTACCTTATATCTGATGGATTCTTGATTGTTAAAGAGACTGAGATGGATAAGAAACATATCTGATTTCGATATGACCATATGGTATGATATCTGCTGAGTTAAGAAAGTTGAAGATTTATTTGCATAATTTATTGGATAAGGAAAATATTTGGTCTAGTATTGCACTATGGAGTGCTCTGATGATATTATTTGGAAGAAGGGTAAGAGTTTGAAATCATGTGTTGGTTATTGGTAACTCAATGAGGTAACAATCTGTAACTATAATTCTAATTCGAGTATTGATGAGTTATTTGATCAGTTGTGTGATGATAAGTGGTTTTCAAGATTGACTTGAGGTCAGGGTACTAGTAGTTGAAGAATAGAATGGAAGATGTTTGATCAAGATAATTTTCAGAACTTAGCATGGATATTGTAAATTCTTGGTTAAATTATTTGGTCTTATGAATGCTTCCGTTTTCTTTATGGGAATGATGAATCGGGTGTTTAAGACATATTTGGGGCAGATTATGGTAGTCTTTATGAAGATATATTAGTTTACTCACGGACTGAGGAAGAACATGAAAGATATCTTGATTGGTCTGAAGACATTATCAGATAATCAGTTATATGTCAAACTTCTAAGTGTAAATTTTTGGTCACAATGTATGGCAGTCATAGGATGAGTTATTTCTAAGGATGGATTGTTGGTTGGTCCAAAGAGGATTGCAGATATGGTTAATTGGTTAACTTCCACCAATATTATGGAGGTATGAAGGTTCTTGGTTCAGTTAGATATTATAGACATTTCGTAAAAGGATTTTCTACTTGAGCCATTTTATTAACTTGATTGACTCAAAATAATGTGAAGTATGAGTGAATAGGAAATTGTGAGAGAAGTTTTCAAGAGATAAGTACTTTTGAATTAATACAACAATTTTGGCTTTATTGGTTGCAACTGGGAAATATCCAGTATAAAGAGATGCCTCTAGATTTGGTTTGGGATGAATATTGATGCAAGATTGGAATTTGATTGTGTATGCCTCTAGACAGTTGAAGAAGTTTGAGCAATGAGATCTAAATATGAGACAAAAGAGATGGATAGAGTTTTGAAGGAATATGATTGTTCTATGTTATGAAGCTTTGATGTTAGTGGTTACGTTATGAAGTATTGATGTCTGCTTTGGGGATAATAGTTATTAGTGGGTTTGTCTATTTTGTGGATGGTTGCATCAGGGTTAAGGATGAGAACAATGATGGTTATCTTGTTTGGGGTTGCATAATGAGGATAAATTCTGTTCAGATAGATTATACCATATATCTGAATTCTGTTGTCTTTGCTATGTATTCTACTTGGGGTTGACATTATGGCAGATACTTTCAGTGGTAAGTCTGATATGTCTGCGGTCTTCGTATCTTTGATTTCAAACATATATGAGATAGTCAACCAATGGTTAGAGTTGACAACAGTGTTGATGGAAATGAGTCGGAAGTGTCATGAGAGTTACATATGCAAACTGATCACGATAAATTGTAGAACTTCAGATGAATGATTTTTGAGTTGATGAAGATGGTCGGAAAAGTTGAAGAAGATGAATTGCCTAAATTCTATATCAGTTTAAGTGAGGTTTACACTATGGTATTCGGATGATCGTATTTGACGCAAAAGATGTAAGAAGAGACAATATGGACTTTCTACATATCATCTGGGATAGTATGTATTGCCAAAGTTTGTCTACAGTATGCATCTGGGATCTACGAAAATGTATCCTGATATGAGGGGTAGTTATTGATGTAAATATCAGAGATTTGTTGCAACCGTTGGATATTCTAGAATGGAAATAGAAATGGTTTTCGATGGATCTATTGGTAGGCTTTCTGATTTCTGATTTTATTCAGTTTGGATTATCTTGTATGGGATGTCAAAGTCTGCATATTTCTACTGATTTAGAGTCCGTATGATGCTACTAAGTCTGCTCAGTTATTCATTGGCTATATAGTTTTTCTATATGGGATTCCCATCTCTATCGTCTCCGTTTGAGGGACATTATGTCTTATATCTTGATTTTGGAAGGACTTTGAAGATGCCATGGGTATTCATTTGGATTTCGGTCATAGTATTTCATTCTCAAATGGAGGGACAGCCAGAGTAATATAATCTTTCGAGAGTATGATGTGATTATGTAGGATTGACTTTGTCAAAAGTTGGGAACCTTATTTGTCTTTGATAGATTTCTCGTGCAATAGCAGTTATCAGAGTAGTCAGATAGTATTGTATGAGTTGTGGTATGGTCAGAAGTTCGAATCATTGGTATATTGGGAGAAAGTTATTGAGAAATGGTGTGTGAATGTGGAATTCTTAGATGATCATGGTTGAGAAGATAGTTGATTCAGAAAATGGCTTGGGTAGCTCATAGTAGATAGATTTTGTAATCGGATAAAAGAAGAAAGGACATTGGATTTGAATTGGGGATTCAAGTATGTTTCTTATGTATCTTCGATGGAAGGTGTTATGAGATTTAGAAAGAGGGTAAGTTATGTCTAAGATATATGAAAATGTTTGGGATTTTGAGAATGTGAGGTTTTGAAGCTCAGAAGTAGAGAGTTTCCGATGGTCAAGTTGTGTGGACTAAACGCTCATTTATCAAGGTACTCGGTTAGTTTCGCAAAGAGGGGAGACCATTACACCCTCATTCGTTATGTGATAAGTAAGTTAGTTTGTTTATTTGACAAGTAAGTCGGTTTACGTTAGGCAAATTTGGGGACTGAATTTTATAAGGAGGGGAGACTGTTACGACCCTCGCTAAATCTGTATTGGTCGTGACCGCTTGATCTGACCTTTGGTTATTTTGTTTTGATCGGTGTTAGAACCGTTGTATTGAATTCGTCGACCTTTGGAGAATTAGGCATAACTTTGTCGTGTCAATTTTGATATGGATGATTCCAAGTCAGATAGGTTCGCAACACGTTAGTCTACGACTTTTGTGTTTTACGTTTTGTGATTTGAAACCTTCGTCTTTGAGTTACGAGCTAATTTCGGTGGGGTTCATGAATGATAGGCTAAGTCCGTCGACTTTTGATAGAAAAATCATAGAGCGATTCCAAAACGAGAAGATCCGTAAGACCTAGAGCTATGATTTTGATGTTTTCTGGTTTGTGAAATTTTGGATCGAGGATCCAGCGGGGCGCTGAGAATACCAGCGGGGCGCTGGAAAACCTGCTGTAAGGGTCCAGCGGGTCGCTAGTTTAGTCAGCGGGATGCTGGGCTGCACACTTTTTTTCAAAAATTCATAACTTCCTCATACAACCTCCGATTTGAGTGATTCCAATTTGAGGATGTTCATAACATCTAGGAGTTTAACTTTGATGATTTATGTTTTGACAATTGAGGATTTATTTAGTGAGATCATGGGAGAGTTTTTGGAGCTCGGTTTTAGGTACGATTTTCATCGATATTGAAAGAATTTGTCAAATGATGAGCAATGTGGCAAAATGGATTTAAGGCTTGATTTGAGGACACATTAGAACTTAAGTAAAGGTTTAGGAGTGTTGAAGAAAGACTTGAAAAGTTGAGGACCAAAGTAGAAAAAATGGACAAGTGGGGTGTGGGAGAACTTACCATTTATGGTAAGTTTTTGATAAAAATATCTAAAAAAGGCTTGTGAGTGGAATCACTTGTGCTCATCAATTGAAAACAGAGAGAGAGAGAGAGAGGGAGAGAAGGGAGAAAAACGTGGGAGAAGAGAGGAGAAGAAAGAAGAAGAAGATTCTTTGATTTGAAGCTTGGTAAGTTGATTTCAGGCTTAAGTTTATTAGAAATAAGTATAGATCTGGGGAATACCTTGAAGTTGATGTAAGTGTGTGATGATTTGAGCAACTTTTGTGATTATGAATAATATGAAGTTTTATGTTTTTGAGGATTGAATAGAGGATATTATATTTAGATGTTGAATTATGCTTTGATGATGAGATTAGAGGGTTGTGTATATTTTGGAGAATTTTTGGTGTTACCTTGTTGAAGAGCATATATGGTTAATGAGATTTGGTTGATGTTATGAGAAGATATGGTGATTATAGATGATGATCTATAGTTTGGTGTGGGATTAGAGGACTTTTGCATATTTTTGGAGACTTTGTGTGAGGGTTTGATATTAGGGACTTAGGTATGATGTTTGCCATTTTCCTTGTGTTGAGAGGATAATGTTTGATAGAATGTTATTCTAATTGTTTAGTTGATCGCACCTTGGCATTTGAGCAACGTGGATCATGAAGTGGTGTGTGGAAACTTTTGGAGCATTTGGATAATTTGGATTAAGGTAGGGAGATATTATCCCTAACCTCTATTTTGACTAGCATTATTTGTTATAAACTTATGATGTTGGTTGATATGATGATTATGTGGTTATATGATGGATTGTGAAAGTGAGTCTTTGATTTGTGTGCTTTGATTATTTTGGTTTATGCATGGTTTTAGAAATCATGAGTCTTTGGTTATGAAGTTATGATTTGAGATTATGAATTTGTGTATGATATATGTGAGTCAATTTGTGAGATGGCGGACGATGAGGTCTACCCGTGTCAATCAGGGATGTTGACACATGTGCACATGTTTTTGGGGATATATTGGATTTGATACGATTATGATATGACCAGCGGAGTTTGATTATGAAAGTGCTATAAGATATGATATCCCAGTGTTGTGAGAAAGAGTGACACATTCTAGACCTATCCGAAGTCTATCCATTTATTTGGCGTTTGCGACTCCAAGTTCGGGTCGGAACGTGTCTATGTGTATGATATGTGAATATGATATGGCGTTCGCGATGCCACATTAGGGTCAGAATGTGCTATGTGTATGATTTATAAATTTGTCTTTGGTTATGATTGAATTACTTGTGAAGTGCTAAATGTTAATTTGGTACCTTTTGTCTATGCATGAATTTGTGTCTATGCATGTGGTTGGTCAGTTAATTATAGGTTAGTTTTAATATCCTCTACTAAGTACTTCCAAGTACTTACCCCCTCCTCCACAGGTGACGAAAGTTAAGTTCGCTTTGACGTCTGAAGAGTTATTTGTTCAATCGTGAGAAACCATCGTCTTCTTTTGGATTTCTCGAAGTCTTTGGATGGTACTCTTTTTGTGATCTTAGACGAGTCGCTCCATTATACATATTGTGGGACCTTATGTTTGTATTTAGAATTATGTAATTACGTTGTAATATATATGTATAATTATGAATTACGCTTCCGCATTTGAATTACACTTCCACGATTATGATTTATGTATGTATGTTTGAGGCTAGTTGGACCACGGCTCTTCGGTTTGGAGAGCTTGGCCCAGCGCCATGTCGGCGACCCAGATTTAGGTTGTGACAATAAGATGCTATCAAAGAGTTGTACTCACACCAAGAAGACCTCTACCAAGTCTTTGAACTCAAGAAGGCAATTGTTGAACTCCAGAAAGGAGAAAAGACCTTCGTTGAATATCTTAGCAAACTCAAGATGATGTGAGAAGAACTATCGATGCTAAGTCCCTTCAAAGTCAACTTCACAATCAAAAAGAGAGAGATGAAGACAAAGTCTTCAAAATACTCATGAGTCTTGGCCCAGATTACGAATCTCTGCGAGAGGTAATCCTTACTATTGCTAATCTTCCTCCTATTAACATTATGTGTGCTAGAATCCAGATAGAATAAACCTGAAAAAGGCTTATGAGGGCGCTCCAAAGAAGTGAATAAATTCGCAAATCAAGTGCCATTACTAGCAGCCAAGAAGGCACCACCTATGCTATTAGAAGATTCATGAACTCTCGAGACGGATCCAATACCCAAGGATAAAGTGGCAGAACTGGAGGAAGAACCAACATTCTTTTCCATCATTATGGCAAACAGGGACATCTTAAGGAGAAATGTTGGTTCCTCCATCCTCACCTACGACCTCAGCACAGGGACAGATCCAATCAAGACCATTCAATTAGCAATCTCAAAGCCTTTGTTGCTGCTACACAAGAGACATCGTCTAACTCCATCGAGGAAATTATACAATGGGTCTTACAACATCTGAAGGTAGAAGGAGAAGTCAGCTCTTGCGATAATAAACTAGCTCCTAAACCCAAGTGAAGGTACTTTTAATTACAATGCAAATCTAACTATTATTGCAAACAATTGCCGTGTTTTTAGAGAAAATCTCGCATGGATTATAGAATTAAGGGCAAATGAACATATGACTCATAACATCAAACTAATTCTTCATCTAAAAAAGGTTGAGAATTAGTTCATTAGAATAGCAAACGGATCAAAAATCCAAATAACTAGAACCAGGCTCTGAACTTGTTTTTGAATAATTACAAAATTGATTTTCTATATGTCCTAGATTTATTCAGAAATCTGTTATCAGTGAGTAAGATCACAAAACAACTTAATTGTCAAGTTGTTTTCTCGACTAACAAGGTTGAATTTCAAGATGCCTTAATGGGAAAGAAGATTGGTGAGGGTCGCTTGGTCAATGGGTTGTACGAGATCGAACAAACTTCTGTTGCTACTCTCATATCACATACAGACAACTCCTCGATTGAGCTTTGGCATGCTAGATTAGGCCACCCTAGAAATAAAGTTTTATGTATTCTATTTCTAATGAGTGTCAAAAATACTCATTTGTCGTGTCTTTTTAGTAGGTTGTTCTTAGTGTTTTAGGTTGATTTAGTTGTGTTTTAGTTGTCATAGTGTTAGTTTTCGTTCATTGTATGTTTTTGTAAAAGTTATCGTTTTTCATTGTATTTTCTTGCTTTTAGGAGCTAATTTGAGGAGAGATGGTGGACGATCGAGCTAGCTCATAGATGCATGGACGGGAGGAAGGTCACGAAGGCGAAAAGTGTTGAAATACATTACCTAGCGCATGCCAATAAAACTAGGCACACGCTAATGGCCATGCGAGTCAACAGTTAGTCATATGAATGACCAGGATCACACCAATGGGGAAAACTCGAAGACCTGGCATACGCCAGGTGCATCTGGCATATGCCAGACTAGACTGACAGAAATAAATACAAGCTGAGTGTTGGACAAACAAATGGGGAAAAACTCAAAGTCGGCTTAAGTCTTTTGTGAAGGAAGGGATATGGATATGCATGACTTAGTAGATATTTTTGGGTAGATATTTATCTTAGGATAAGTTAGTTTAGATATTTTGTAAAACAACTATTAAATTTACTTTTAGTTTTTAGCTTTAGTATATATAGAAGTTATTTAGTCTAAGTAAAGTGTGGATGGAAAAACCACCAAACTATGTAGATATTTTCCTGTGAAGAACTTGAAAGAGGAAGGCTTCTTCTCCTTTGATAAGCTTCCTTTCCCTTTTGCTCTTTACTTTGCTTATGCTTATGTTATTTATATTAAGTATGTTTGAGTAGTTAAATGTGAGTTTGGTGCCTTGTTACCTTGCATTTAGCCACGGTTTTTGAGGGGTGTGTATGTTAGATATGTGTTCTTATTAACGAGCTCAATACATTGCTTAGACTTGCTTGGCCACCAAGCCTTTGTAGCTAGTCAAAACTTGAGACCGAAAGGAGATAAGATTGATGGAAATGTTAGTTTGATGATGAGTACTCTTGCTAGGAGAGAAATCTTCTTGGTGACCTATTGGTTGTCCTTTAAATGGAGCATATAATTGGTGCTTAGCTTAGTTTATTGGTTGGTAGGGTTGAAAGAACATATCTAGTCTTGTAAGCTTAGTTAAGTAGCAATTTAGACTCATCGTGCATGAAAGTGTGGTTGAGGTTGCCTTAGATTCACTCGGACCACATCACATACACTAAAACCCCCTGATTCTGTTGGTTATGTTACTGGTTTAGGTACCTTGCTCATTTTAGTATCCTAAGTTTTTATTTGTAGTTAGTTAGTAAACTAGCAAATCTTTAGCTTTAGTAAAAGCTGTGACATTTAAGTTTGTTATCTAGACTTAGATCACTTGTGTAATCAACCAAACATCATAATCTGATCTTAGACAAATTTGTAAACCATAAAGTAGCATAGAACCTCAGTCTCTGTGGGACGATATTTCCCGACTTACTCTGTATTGCTTCTGTTGATAACCTAATGCACGCCACCCTTAGTTGGCGTACGCTAGTGCTGCTGTAAGTGATAACTTGGCGCACGCCACCCTTAGTTGGCGTGCGCTAGTGACGCTGAAACGAGAAAATTGGCGCATGCCACCCTTAGTTGGCGTACGCAAGACAGACTCAAAACGCAGCACAAAAACACAAAATCGGTAGTGATCAATTGGCACCATTGCCGGGGATTGAGCTATAGATGCTCAATTTGGTTTACGAACTTGGATTAGTATATTTTTACTTTTATTTTTTTCTTTTATAGTTTTGTTTTAGTTTTGCTAGTTAAGATGGATTCCTTTGGTCGTCACTGGTACAAAGGAATGGGAAGTTCAGTTTTAGAAGATGAAGTTGAGGATATACGTAAACGGGTGGAAGCAAATCAAAGAAAACCCAATCTAAACAAAGCTCCACTTTAGACTTGTGAATGGTGTAGGTGGTTAGAACATAACAAAAATCAATGTGAAGAATATTGGTTCGATACCCCCATGGAGCCTCCTCAGATTATGAAACTTTTGCACTTAACAATGAGGGGCAACATGACACTATTAGTATTCAAACGTGTAGTGGCAATCCTTATTCCTCAAGGTGCAAAGAAGAAATACAACTCTTTAGGTCTGACCCCCTTGATGATAGATTAGACTCATTAGAAGCAAGGATGAATAAGATGATGGAAAATGTTGAAGTTAAGCTCAAAGAATTTGAGGAGTTGTCTACCATAACTCAAACTTTTGAGAGAAGGCAAGCTCACTCAGACGATATTTGCTTCAATGCATATGCAAAAGATGCTATCTCATCTAAACTATCTGAGCTAATCCATCATTTATGGGGAGACAATGAAGTGCAAGTAGAGGATGGCAATATGCAAATGGACTTGGAAGTTGAGGAACGGTCATACGTTCCTCAACTCTTATACATCTATCCAATACCATTCGTAGAAGCTATATCTAGTTTAGAGAATAAGGCTCATTTTTGGGATTTTGAAACAGAGGATTAGTACCAAGAAACTCCTATGAGCTTATTTATTTATACTAATGCACTTCCAACAGAGAATGAAAAGAGTGAGGAGATGGAGGAAGAGAAAGAAGAGATAGGGTTTTTAAAAAGCACAAAAATGAAGATTGATGAACCTATGACTAGTGCTCAATGCTCTTTGCATAACTCTAGCTCAACCAAGGATTCGGCGAATATTGAAGATTTTGAGTAAAAAGAAGAAGCCATGCCTTTGGAAGAATCTATTGTCATCCGCCATAATATTCACCCTCGACTTCAAGTCCAAGAAGGTTTGCTAAACCTTTAATCTTGAATATGTTAAGTAGTAAAACACCCTGCCATCATGTAGAACAATCACCCACTCTTGGTTGGGACTGGTTAGTTTTGGGTGAGGATAAGACACCTCTCAATCTCATGATAAACATCAGTACTATTGACTCTTTAGTTGATTGGCACGTGATTGACAGGGGATAAGAAGTTACTCCTATATGATTGTTGTGCTCAACAATTTACATTAATGAGTGCCTAGGAGTAGGAAGTTCAATCACGAAGGTGACTGTAGTAAGAATAGCATTAACTCGCAAAATGTGCGTACCATGCTACTACGTTGCGACCCTATTAGGCTTAAAGCTGAAAAGGTTGCATGCAGAGGTAGTTCGTCATGGTATGCCATTCGTGAGTTGTGGGAATTGCGAGCATCGAAGTTGCATCTTTGACCCATGCAGATGGGGCGTCTAATTTTCAAGCTTTCCAGGAACGCAGCATATATAAAATCTAAAAAAAAATTAGATTAGCATGTTTTATTTCTTATATTAGATATTTAAGTTTTAGTGTTTTTATCATAAGTGTTTAGTTTTTGAGATTTGTACATAGTTGGCGCATGCCAATATATTTGGCGTATGCCGTGTACACAAAAACAGGATATTTGGTGCACGCCAGCTATCCTAGCGTATGCCGAGTTAAGCAAAATCGAAGAAGTTGGCACACGCCATATGACCTGGCGTACGCCAAGTTTGGGCAGAATCGAGTCTAAAACCCTCGGGCGTGCGCTGACTTTCACATAAACACAACTCCCATTCCTCCTTTCCACCCAAAATTGAAAATTTTGACAAGCCCAATGTTACCCAACCTTCCAACCACTATAACCAACACCTGAAATGCGATATATAATGGCAGATGCTACAGATTCGAGATAGGGATGCCACGAGGACCGAAGAAAATACGTGAGAAACTCTATGCCTTCACCACTGGCTTCTCCACTTGTGGATATTTACGACCGCTATGATGCTTCCTTTGCAATCTTTCATGATTGGGAAGGAGAGAGAGTTTCAAGGAATAGCTATGGAACTAGTACGACTCAACATTGAGAAGCTCCACTTGAGCAAGCTAATCAAGAAGACACCGAGTGAGAATAGTAGGGAGATTGTCATGTATAAGCCCTGGGAAGAGAGAAAGGCAGTTCAGGAACGCCTTAGGGAGAGGGGGCCTTTACTAAAGCCAGGACAGGAGGGTCTTAGGCAGGATGCACGGGAGGCAGGCCCCAGCCATCAGTACTAGGCTCAGCATGATGATGCAGGGCTGAGTCATTAGGCGCCTGACTCGCAATTAGAGATGTAGTATTTACGTAACCAGTTAACTGTGATGTAGGTACAACTACAGGGTTATGGAGAGCAGCTTCATGGTTATAGCGTGCAACTGCAGAACTATGCAGTTAGCAATGCAGCCGGGTAGGACTAGCAGTACGACTACAATGCTCGCATGGAGGCCGAGCTTAGAGCTCAGAGAGAGGAGCAGAGGGCGTTCTATGCCAACCAGAGAGCTCACATGGTGCACCAGCAGGACACGAAAATATTTACATAGTTTGGTGGTTTTCCCATCCACACTTTACTTAGACTAAATAACTTTAAATTTGAGTCTGGTATGCTTAATTGGGCAAGAAGGATGAAGTGGAGCAATCAGGAGCTTATTATTATGCACCTGTATTGGAGAGTAAAGAGGAAGAGCCCGAAGACTCTAAGAGTGAAGAGGAATAATATGGAGTAATCCAAAGGCTTGCCCTTGCCATAGAAAAGAAAGATGTTTCACAATGTCACAACCTTTTTTGAATGTGTTGCCATGTTAGGAAGGATGTGTGCAATGTGATCATTGATAGCGGGAGTCAAGAGAACTTTATTAGCAAGCAGGTTACAGAGAAGTTAGGTTTGAAGATCACCCTGTACCCCTCCCCTTATGCAATTGGTTAGGTGTAATCAGGGGGCAACATCAAGGTGAACTCCCATTGTGAAGTTCCTATTTTGATAAGAAAATATTCTGACCTAGTTACTTGCGATGTACTCCACATGGATGCGTGCAATATCTTGCTAGGAAGACTGTGGAAATTTGACAATAAGGTCGTGCACAAGGGAGAAGAGAATACCTATAAAGTCAAGAAGGATGGTCGTTATTTCATTTTGCTCTAATAGAAGCCAAAGCAAGGCAAAGTTCAATCGAATAGTGCTATGCAATGGGTCATGTTGATCACCACGGTCAAGCAAATGCAAGCCTCCATTGAAGATTGTGAAGTTTGTTTTGTTCTCATGGTTGAAGGCAAGTCGAAGAGCAAGTTGGAGGTTGTGCTTCTAGGCAAGATAAACATGATATTGTAAGAATACGAGGATGTTTTCCCCTAAGGAGTTGCCTGCGGGGCTTCTTTTGATAAGAGATGTGCAATATCAAATTGATCTCATTACAAAATGAGCCCCAAGGAGCATCAAGTCCTAAGGAAACAGGTGCAAGAATTGCTAGACTACAGATACATTCGTGAGAGTTTAAGCCATTGTGGAGTATCCGTGCTTTTGGTGCCAAAGAAAGATAGGTTATGGCATATGTATATCGATAGTAGGGTAATAAACAAGATAACTATGGGTTATAGATTCCCTATACCAAGGCTGGATGACATGCTAGACAACTTGAGTAGCTCCACAATCTTTTCCAAGATTGATCTCAAGAGCGATTATCATCAAATCTGCATTCGGCCTGGTGATGAATGGAAAATAGCCTTCAAGACTAAGGAGGGCTTGTATGAATGGTTAGTGATGCCATTTGGCCTAACCAACGCCCCTAGTACTTTCATGAGACTCATGCACAAGGTGATGCACCCCTTTCTAGACAAATTTTTCGTGGTGTATTTTGATGATATCTTGGTGTTTAGCAAGACTGAAGAAGATTATTACATGCATTTGAAGCAAGTTCTAGACACACTGAGGGAGAATGACTTGTTTGCTAACCTTAAAAAGTGCATATTTGGGCAAGACAAGCTTTTATTTCTCAGATTCATCATGGGAAAAGATGGGATGCAAGTTAATCAAGCTAAGGTGGAGGCAATTCAGTCGTGGCCTCACCAAGTGAGGAGCTTCCTTGGCTTAGCTTCGTTCTACAGAAGATTCATACATGGTTTTAGCATGTTGGTTGCCCCTTTGACTTCTTTATTGAAGAAGAACTCGCCTTTTGATTGGAGTGATGAAGTAGAACAACCATTCCAAGCATTGAAGAACTCTTTGAGCACCGTGTCTGTCTTGTCTCTTCCAAACTTTGGGAAGCTATTTGAAGTCAATGTTGATGGTTCTTGAGTTGGTATTAGAGCTATGCTTACCCAAGAGAAGAAGTCTATAGCTTATTTTAGTGAGAAGCTGAGCAAACATAGGTAAATATGGTCCACTTATGAGAAGGAGTTCTACGCTGTGATAAGGGCCTTGAAGACTTGGGAGCACTACTTGATTGGTAAGGAGTTTGTACTCTACACTGACTATAGAGCTTTGAAATTCTTGAATGAGCAAATGTAGTTGTCGAATCATATGCATGCTCGTTGGTCAACTTATTTGCAAAAAATTTTCTTTCAGATTATGCATAAGAGTGGGAGTTCGAACGTGGTGGCAGATGCTCTAAGTAGAAAGGTATCTTTACTCACTGAATTGAAGGGTGTAGTTACTACTTTTGAGTGCATTCGAGACTTGTATAAGGAGGATGGGGATTTCAGTGCTATTTGGAAGAAGTGTAATGCAGGAGTTGGATTCGGAGAGTATTATGTTCATAATGGTTATCTTATAAAGGGGAACCAACTGTGCGTGCCTAGAACCTCAGTTTGAGACTAACTTATATGGAGATGCATGGAGGAGGTTTAGCTGCCCATTTGGGACGTGATAAAACCTGTGTTGCATTAGGTGAAAGGTATTATTGGCCGAGAATAGAGAAAAGGGTAGGAAAGATGATCAAGCATTGCCGTGTTTGTCAAGAAACCAAAGGAGAAGTCCAGAACACAGGCTTATACACTCCACTTCCCATCCCTCGGAATATTTGAGAAGACCTCAGTATGGACTTTATCCTTGGCTTATCCCGTACCCCTCATGGTGTGGATTCGATTTTATGATTGTTAACAGGTTGTCCAAGATGGCTCACTTTATCCCTTGCCGCAAGACCACTGATACGCATGGAGTTGCCAAATTATTTTTCAAGGAAGTAGTGCACTTGCATGGAGTGCCAAAGACCATTACATCAGATAGGGACACCAAGTTTCTTGCGAGTTTTTGGTAAACTTTGTGGAGGATGTTTGACACGGACTTGCAATTCAGTACCACAGCTTAATCCGTAAACCAATGGGCAAACTGAAGCCACGATTTGCACACTTGGGAGCATGCTTAGGAGTCTTTGCCATGAGAAGTAGCACTAATAGGATCTTGCCATTCCAATCGTAGAATTTGCTTACAACGGAGCTATCCATCGATCTATGGGGGTGTCACCTTTCTCTTTGGTGTACACAAAAATGCAAAACCATCTTGTTGATGTATCGTCCATGATCAAGCCTCTTAAAGCTAACCCTTCGGTAGTTTCATTTGCTGATCACGTGCAAGAGGTGCTAAATGGTGTCAAGAGAAGATTGACCATGAACTATGCAAAGAAGAAAGCTCAAGTTGATGCTCATAGGAAGGTGCAAGTGTTCCAACCCAGGAAGGAAGTGATGGTGTTCTTTAGAAAAGAATGTATGCCATCTAATTTGGGTGGAAAGCTTCAACAAAGAAAGAGAACTATACAAGATCCTTCGGAGGATGAATGATAATGCTTAAATGGTGGACTTGTCTGAAGAGTTTGGAGTGTATAAAACGTTCAACATGGCAGGCCTTACGCCTTATTATAACCCTTTACCATTACCTTCTAGGTTAGCAACTTAGGATGAGTCTGTTCTGAAGAAGGGGAGGATGTCGTAGGCACAAATACAAGAGAAGCTGGTCAACGTGTGCATGTGCATGCATAGATTCCTCGTACGTGTGCATATGAGTCTTCTTACGTGTGCATGGGAGTTAATTTGCATTAGGCCAGCTCACATTAATTATTTTTTGCATTGAATAAACTACCATAAGTGTTAGCATTTGTATGAACGTTGTTTGTTTTCCTAGCAACTGAATGATCACATCTAAGTACGTGATATTTAATATAATAATGAGGGGATATTAAACTTTGTAACAACCGACCATCTATTGAATGGATCGCCAGATTTCACGCCTATTATAAGGCAAGTTGATTAATGAATAAGAGAATCGAGTTTGAATCCCAAAAATTATCTTTCCAGAGTTGGAAGTTTCCTTTCGCGCGGTGCACGTGATTTCTTGTCCGAATTTTTGCCATGTTGCTATTGGAATAGAAATCCAACAAACCTCAACAAGCCGTCGAAAGATTTGTAAGTTGTTATATTACCGGGTTACGTTTGTTCTTTCAAACTTACACGAACTAAACCATCATATCACACTATGTTAGACTAAATAGGCATATCACACTACGTTAATGTAGCACTTAGTACAATACAATATTGTATTTTTATAGGTAAGAGTATTATTTTCTTTAGGCAACAAAAAAAAGCAGTCAAATAAAAAAAGGAGGAGAGAGAGAGGGGAATACAAGGAAGGAGGCGGAAGGAAAAAAAATGAGAAGAAATGAGAAGGAATGAGAGCTTGGAGACAAACCATCCTTTTTACATTCTTGCTTTCGTTTTTACTTTGTTATAACATCAACCCTTCATAAAACAACTATTACTCTTGCTATGTACGATTGACTATTTAGATTTGTGTTCTAATCCTCAATTTCTAACCTTCCTTATTTACTATATTATTAGATGGCGTTGAATTGTTTCTCAATTTTTCGTACGTCATCCTACCAAGCCATTCTAGCAATAAGATAAATCCATTGAATTAAACTAACCAAACCATTAAATCAGTCAAACAATGGATTAGTGATTTGTCAATGTAAGAATCGTTGATCTTGTTAATCATTTTTCGAGTTATATTTAATGGTTAACCAGGTTATATCAAATGGTATACAGAGTTAAATAATTAATTTGATAATATTTTTTATAATTTGTTAAATATTTTTAATTGAACAAACCACACTATTAAATAAAATAGACCAAGTCATTGAATCAAATAGACCAAATTATTGAATTAAATAGACTAAACTATTAAATCAAATATACTAAACTATTAAATTAAGCTGACCAAACTATTAAATCAAATAGAGTAAACTATTAAATCAAAAAATCAAACCATTAAATAGGACATAGAGTAGAAGGGGGCTAAGTCTGCTTCCATATTCACGACTGCCGCACCCGGAATTTCCTCTACAGCCTCTTCAATAATTTTGATAGATTCTGTCATTTCACCAATCTAAATAATGAGCTAATGAATCTTCTTTTTGCCAACGAGCTTTCTAATCAAATTCATCGTAAGATTCATAATGGCCAATCCATTAAATCAATACTAAATCATTATATTAATCAGATAAATCTATTGAATCAAATATACCATACCATTGAATCAATCATATCAAATTATTGAAATAATCTGGTCAATCCATCGTCATCACGGAGAGAACGACGAACCATTAAATAAATTAGGAAACCATTGAATACAATAGGAAAACAATTGAATAAACTAGATAAACCATTGAATAATTTGGGCAACTTATCGATAAAATCAACTACTCATTTATCGGTAAACTACAAAAGTATCGCCGACAAAGTTACACAGACAACATTGACATCTAAGCGATGGTTCCGAATTTTTGGTAGAGCTTAGACACCACTGCGACTACGAGGAGGATGGAATTATAAAGTGGCTCTTCGAGATGCGACAAGTTTCCTATCTCTCCTTTCTTCTCCTTACTCATGCTCTCCTCTCTCTCTTCTTTCATTTATTCTCAAAAGACGAAAATGTATTTCGCTTGTGTGGACTATTAAATCAACAAATTAATTTTATTTGTTGATTTAAGAGTTTGGATGTGGTCTAATATACTGTTGTAGCCCAATAAGTATACGATGCCAAATCCAAAACCTGCAAATACTCTTTTTTCTATTAAAAAAAACCTACAAATACCACTTGTATAACGAAAATTTATTTAATTTTTTTCTTTTGGATGATTCCCCGCCAAATATCCTCCCCCGCACACACACAAAATTAGAAGAAAAACCTCTAGAAGAATCCATTTAACACTAACCCCTTAAAACCCCTTGACAAAATTTTAAAAAAGTTCTAAGGTGATGGTCCGCTACAAGGTCGTGGCTTTGCTCTCTCGCCGCTACCCCGCCTCACACGGCGTTTATCCCAATTGGGTACTCTTCGAAATTACGAAATTCTGAAATTTCCTCTTTTAAGTTTTTAATTGATATAAAGTTTCAATCTTGTTAATTTCTATCACAATTTTGTGGGTTTTCAGGTTCCTAAAGGTCTAGTTAATGGGAGCTTTCGGAATTTGAGTAGTGGGTCCCTTGGAAGTTACACTCCAAGGGATGGCACTTTTGGTAATTTAGCTTGTTCTGTCTTTGCTGGTTTTGGAAGTTTGGTGGAGATTTAATTGGAGAACTAAACACTTCAAGGGTTTAATTTTTTTTGTTGTTGTTTCTGGCTGGCTGAAGTTTATCCATTGAACTGCTTGTTTGGTATGGTTGATTGGTGTGTGCAGCAAGTAGTAAGAGCTGGTTGTTATTGGGGGCTTCAGTTTTCAGTCTTGGAGGAACCAGGGCGATACATGGCTCCGGTACTTCACTCTTCTTTCATTTTCAATTACTGGCTGGTTGCCGGATTCCATGTGTGTTGAGGTTGTTAAATTCTTGCTTGTGGTCTAGCTTATGTGGCAAAAAGTTACTACGATATACTTGGCGTCAGCAAGAACGCAAGCCCGTCTGAAATAAAGAAAGCTTTCTATGCGGTATGTTTCTTATTTGGGTTGCGCTAATGTTGATTTGACTTTTTTCCGGCGGGGCTGTGTGTTTTTTCTCTTGATTTTCGATTCCATGCTTCTTTGCAGGCTGCAAAGGAGGTCCATCCTGATGTGAATAAAGAAGATCCCGAGGCTGCCAAGAAAATGCAAGAAATTCAAGAGGCATATGAGGTGAGTATCCTTTCCTTATTGGTTGAGACCTTCTGAAACTAAGAAACTGTCATTCTTGGTGTTTTAAATTGAGCACCTTCCTTTCTGATGTGTGCAGATTTTAAAGGATGATGAAAAGCGTGGACTCTATGATCAGGTTCCTATATACTTTATATTTCTTTTGTGCTGTGTTGAACTATTCCACTTTAGTGTAAGTTAAACTGAAGTTCCATTCAGTGCTTCGTTCCCAATTATTCTAGTGATCTAAAATATGGTTAAGCTACAGTTGGTGATTACATTTGATAGTCTATGTATTGTATGTGGCCAGTGTAGTATTTTAAAATCCAACCTTTGAAACGACTAATCCAGAAGATAAGATTTGAGAGGCCCCTGACACCTGGTAGAAGATGCACATCATATTGACTAGCACATTTGACTACCATGAGTAGGAATCTGGCCATGACACAGTTGACTAGGTTGGACTAAATGATATATATGAAATTGCTAGTGCTGGATTAAATGGATGAAATGATTCTTTTTCACTAAAAAGGGTACAGTATAGGTTGATCATCTTGTAGCTCATGTCTATGACAGAAGAATGCCTGGATGAGTGCAAACACTGCAATTCGTTGGTGTTATATATATAGAACAGATATTGCTAGTTCTTCATATGGGTGAATCCAGATGAAGAGGGCTTGGTGTCGCTGGTTTGCAATTTCAGTTATCAACCATTGGACCAGATGAAAATTACAAAACCTTAATCTGTGTTACGTTGATGTGATACCACTTTAGGTGAACAGTTTGGATCCAACAATTCATAGATGTTACTTTGTATGTTTTTCTCCTAGTATTTGTATCACCCTATGCCCAAAGAGTACAGACGTTAAGTTTTTATTATTATTATTATTTGTCTTTTTGATCATTTTACTCTCAATATCTAACTTATAGCTTGGCCATGACGCGTTTCAACAACAACAACAAAATGGAGGGTCCGGTGACTTCCACTCGGGTTCAGGCTCCCCATTTGGATTTGGATTTGGATTTGGGGGTTTTGGATTTGATGATGTATGGATGCTCTCCCCCTTCTCTTCTCCTGTTTTTTTATTAAAGTTACAACGAGGTTTTTCTTAAATAAAGAGCTGTATAATTTCCTGCCCAACTCATTCAACTTAAACCTCTAGTAGTGAGATTAAGTTGTCCTTGTCCAAGGCAAGAGTATAGATCACAGCTATCGGGGTATGGCTTGTCTCAAGTTATGTTTGGACTTATCTGCTCCATTATAGATGAATTAGAAAGGATACAGGCCCCTAACTCAATCGTAGGTTGTTGATGGTGAAAAGCCGGTTTCTTGTCTGTCCCGTTTTCAGTTACTGAATTTCTTGCTTTCTATAGATAATCAACACTGATTCTTTGTCTTTTGACAATATTGCATGATGGTCTCTAGTTCTTCAATATGAATTTCAGACAGAAGGTTGGCGGCCAAGATACTCAGGTTTTGTGACTCGCCATAAGTATTATGGATTATGTCTTTCTAGTCCAATGCTGGCATAGCTCAGTTTTCTGTGCAGGTGGCTATTGAGATCTCTTTCATGGAAGCTGTTCAAGGATGCTCAAAAACTATCACATTCCAATCTGATGTTCTCTGTCAATCTTGTCGTACGTTTATTCTGACCACGTGCAGCAGATTTAAATTACTAGCATATGCTATTTGGACATGTTAAATTTACAAAGTTGTCTTTTTTGTGACTGACTTAATCTTGCATATTATGCAGATGGGGAGGGAGTTCCTCCTGGTGTGAAACCTCAAACTTGCAAGCGATGTAAAGGCTCTGGCACGGTTAGTTTTCTGGGAAGATGACAACTCAATGACGATGTTATGTTGAAGGGAACCAATTTATTCCTGATTACTTGTGTGCATAACAGATGTTCTCAAAAAGTGGTTTCTTTAGCTTCGAGAGGACGTGTGATCAATGTGGTGGAACCGGAAAAACTGTATCGGTATGTGCCTCACAAACACCTATCCATTTTTTCTGATTTATTGTGCACATGAGATGAGCTTAGTTTTTCCAATATGCATTTAAGGATGAAAAATCTCGAGGCTGTAATTTGATATGTTAATTTTATGTTTCTTCTCTCTCAGGTTAATATTGTTGGTATTATTATCAGTTGAACACAGGCAAATAATATGAACTTCAAAGTACAATTTGCATGCAACAAGAACCTGATAGGAACTTACGTGAGAAATTGAGATGCATTCTTATGTGTATTTAGAAACTGCTTGATGTGCACGTCATAGGTGTAGTTTGGGTCTAAAATCTTTTGGTGGCAACTAAAGTTTTTTATGACTCTGGTGCAGAGCTTTTGCCGGTCATGCCAGGGCCATAAGGTTGTAAAAGGATCAAAGACTGTCAAGCTAGACATCATGGCAGGTATTTGCTAGAAACCAAAACTTATTTGCATTGCTATGCGTGTATAGCATTTTCTTATTAATTATGAAAATAAAAAATTAGCGGACGCTGCTTCTTGTTTGGATGTCTTATGTATCTTTTGAAGTCATCATCTACTGAAAATTCGGTTTCCTTGTCAAGACAGTTCATTTTCACTTGCATGATGCTAGTTATTTTATTATTCGTAATAACTTTTTTAGGCCTTACTTACTCACCACCTTAAAGTTTTGGGTAAAATATGAAAACTCTTATATGGTATCAGATCCAACTGCTCTAACGAGACTCATGGCCTATTGTGCTCGCACAGCTCCCCTTTTTAAAGCACAAGGGGTAGGGTCAGACCCATATAAATTTCAGTCTGACGGGCTTCGTTTGAGGGGCGTGTTAGAGAGAATCTCACATCAGAAGTGACAAGTGGGTTAAGCCTATTTATAAGTGTGGATAATTTACTTACTAGGATATGGAAACCTATACTTAACTCTCACTGGGGTATGAGATTAGACCACAAGCATTATGACTATCCATGCTGTTAATAATGTTCCTTTGTTCTTTCTACGCTTCTTGCCTTGAGCTTGCCATTTGTTGAATATGCAGGAGTTGATGACAATCAAACAATCAAGGTTCCAAGACATGGTGGAGCGGATCCAGATAGTAATCAGCCTGGTGATCTTTTTGTAACTCTCAAGGTATATTATTATCGCACTTGGTTCCTTTTTCTTCTTCCACGTTGTGATAAGGTTCGTGGCTTCTATCCTGGATATTCTGGAAAGAAGGCTCCCCATATTTTTCATTTATTTTAAAAATTCGTCAGATCATCTCGAGGAGAAATTTTCATGATTGATTACTTGAATTCTGTCGTTCATTCATATTCTAGTGACTTGAAGAATATGATAATTAGCTTTTATCTTGTGTTCTGCATCGTTAATCTTTTAATATTTATCCTTTCCAGTTATTTGCTCCTGAAGTATTAAGCATCCTGCTTCATAAAGTTGGGGGCAATTCGAACAATGCAATGTCGTTGGGATTATTTAGGAGTATAGGTAGCATCACCGTTTTTCCTATTGTTGAAACTACTGACCTTAGTATCTGTTCTCCTTGACCTTCAAGGTTCGGCAAGATCCGATTTTCCGCAGAGAAGGTTCAAACATCCACATTGATGCTGTGTTAAGCATCACGCAGGTGAAAAATCTCATCAGAACACTGCAGTTTTATGGATGCTATTATTTTGTAGCTACTTTCTATTCTGCTTAATCTAATGGAGTGCTCATCAACAGGCAATATTAGGGGGGACTGTTGAGGTCCCTACTCTCACTGGTAGGGCTGTACTCAAGGTATGTTTTAATTCTTCTTCTTTGAAAAAATATCCGGAAGAATAACAACTCAAACTAAATGGACCTTTTTTTTTTTGCATTTCAGGTCCGTCCAGGCACCCAACCTGGCCAGAAAGTTGTCCTAAAGAATAAAGGTATCCGTTCTACTTCATAGCACATCTAGATGTAGAGATCGTAGTTGCAACCTTCTGTTAATTATTCATCTAGTTTTGTACTTCAGAATTAATTCTGACCAGCTTGGAGTTTTAATTGAACTACTTTGTTGCACATTTTAAAAACTCTGTTGATTAATTCATTTTTGGCGACATGTGACAGGAATAAAGTCTCGTGACTCCTACTTGCTCGGTGATCAATTTGTACACTTCAATGTCAGCATTCCAACGTATGGTTTCTTCCTTCGCCAAAATTAATTTGCACCATCATTTGTATTTTCTTTGAACATCTAAAATGAAAGACAAGCGCTGTCTCTCTTGCCTCTTGGCTAATTCATACGGTTTGGTTTCATTGTCAACTTTATGCAGGACTTTGACACCGAGACAACGCGAATTAATCGAAGAATTTGCTAAAGAACAAGGCGAAGCCAACAAGCGT
Organism: Hypericum perforatum; assembly: GCA_012979155.1. Lineage (NCBI taxonomy): Eukaryota > Viridiplantae > Streptophyta > Magnoliopsida > Malpighiales > Hypericaceae > Hypericum > Hypericum perforatum. The sequence goes on from SOPF01027588.1 coordinate 393,489, forward strand.
GCCGTCGGAGCATCAGGGTGAACATAATTTTTAGGACCATGATGATCAACGGGGCATCGGCGGCAGCGTGCGCAACAAGGAAGTGTGATTTAGCAGCAGTGTTGGATAGCAGTGAACCGGCTTGCAAAATTTTGGTAGCATCTAGCATTATTTCGTTATTTACAGTCGCATAAATACTGAACTGACCTCTCATAATAGTGTACCCCTTTGGACCGAGTTTTGAACTTTAGCCAGTTTTCTAGAGATAATTATTGTACATAATTGTTGCACTATAATCATAAACGAGGTTGAGCTTTCCAGGTGTTGGATTTGTGCTGCGGATTATTTTGTCGAAAAAATTTGATATGAGTGATAGATGGTAAGAGAAATAAGTTAGGAATAGGAAACAAATTGCATTATATACTCTTTTTTTTTGGCAGGTCAAAGATTGCATTGTATACTTGCCCCCGGGCATGTATTAACTGTGTCAGGAGGTTGATATCGGCCAGAGGGGATCGAATATTGCTAAGACCTAACTGATACTAACAATGGCCATAACACAGCTAATAATGGTATACATGTGTTAAATGATGCTCCAATATATTACTTATTCATATTTGATATCAATATAATACGCGACTAAAAATAATAAAACAAGTTTTTTTACATATAAGTTTTAAAAAAATGTCTTTACGTGGTCTCTAATATGACAAATTTTCCATATCATGCGCGAATTTACCCACGTTGGCCGGATCTTACTGCTGGGGTTCAAGAGTCCGAGCTTCGGGTTAAAGGATGTGAGAATAAATTTTCTTTTTAACTTGGTACTTCTAATATTAATAGTATAATTTTCTACTATATTTTATTGAAAATTCTTTTTCTAATATTGTAAAAACGTAAATCGTGTCAATTTAGATGTCCATTTTGTACTGATGCGTCACTTGTAAGTAGAAATATATCTGCCGAATTAATAATTGTTTCTCCATCGACAAGTGCGGAACTGTAAATAGCTCAATTTTTTTTGCATCAAATGTTGTTTTCCACTTTGTTTGGTGCTACTATTCACCAAAAATTATGATTTTAGTACTACTAATTTTTTTTTATCAAAATGATGTTTTCTCTCTCCAAATGACTGGTTAAAAACCTGAGGTGACCGGATGCCAGGTTTTTAACTCGACCAAACTAAAAGCCAGTTTAAAAATCCGGCATTCGATAGCCAGATTAAAAATCCGGCAAAACTAGATGCTGGGTTTTTAAACCGACTTCTGGTCTCGTTGACCAACTAAAAACCTGGCATCCGGTTAGTTAGTTTTTAAAACCTATCCTCGCCCGAACCACACATTTTCCTCTTTTTCCTTCCTTTCTTCTCCATCTCCGCCCATCCCAGCCACTACCTGCCCACCTCTGCCCACCTCCGTCCACCTCTGCCCATCTCCGCCCACCTCTGCCATCTCCCTCAGCCGGCAGCCGCCTCCCCTTGCCCTAGCTCGAGCTAGGTTGGCCTAGGTCGACCCGGATAAGGCTCGGTCCTCCTGTCCAATCCTCCTCCCCCCTGCTCATCCCGAGGGCCTCTCGACCTGTCCCAAACTAGACCCACGCGTGTCCAACCTGACTCGACTGTCGGTATGGTTTGTTAAGCTTAATTAATTTTTTTAATTAATTAGTTGTTAATTATGTTAATTAAGGTTAGTTGAATAATTAATAGTTTATTATGTTGATTAGGATTAGTTGAATTGTGTTGAATATGTTGATTGTTATGTTTTTCGTTGTTGATTATGTGGAATTTTGTAGAATAATTCATTGAATTTTGTTGAATTACGATTTTGTTTAATGTGTTGAATTAAGTTGAATATGTTGATTATTATGATTTTTTGAATAATTAGTTGACAATTAAGTTGAATAGGGTTAGTATGGTTTTGATAAATAATTAGTACATTTGTTTAAAAAAATACTTGTTTAGACATGTCATCATAGCGGCACAAAGAGATATTTGGTGATGGAGGTCCTTCAGATAGGTCTTTACTGAAGCGAAAAGAAGTACATCGGTCACAAGTTATTTGGAATGCAGAATTATCCGATAGCGGTGATGATTTTGATGTGAATGTTGTGTTGAAAATTTATCAACAACGATGGAAGTAGAAGTCGGTGTCGAACAAGACATTCCTTGGGTACATGCAGGCAGCCAATTTTTTAGATATTTGGCGCATCAGTCATGTCATGATCGAACTAGCTATGATTATAACACTGGTGGAGCGTTGGCAGCCAAAAATGCATATGTTTCACATGCTGGTTGGGGAGATGACTATTACGCTTCAGGACATAGCCGCACTATACGGACTCCCCATCGATGGTCTTTGACTGACAGGATAGTAGACACCTAGAGATTGGGAGGAGTTATATATACAATGCTTTGGTAGGAACTCGAAGGATTCACCAGGCTGCATTGTTGGTAACAGCATTTTACTCTATTGGTTTGAGGAGTTCTATGACCCTACTAACCTGGTTGACGATGCTGATGATCATATTGTACGTCAGTATGTACGGGCAAGCATTATTCGCCTGATTGGCTGCATCTTATTTATGAAGATGGCCAAGTCAAGGTTTAATTCATATTGGTTGCCGATGTTAGTAAATTGTGAGTCTATTTGCACATATAGTTAGAGCAGCGCTTGTCTGGCCCATCTATATAACTAGCTATGTCGCGCCACTGATTGGACTTATCTTTTTATTGCTGGAGATCTCGCCCTTATTTGCATATGGGCCGCTGAGAGGATCATCCCACTATGACCAGTCATTAAAGATCCAACTATCCTAGAATTTGGTCAAGCATTGGGTATCAGGTAATAATAAACTACTTGGATTTGTTGTTTATGTGTTTATCATTTACTAAAAAAAATAATTAACACATAATAGTTTTTTTAGGTTGGCTGGAAGGATAAATTGGCACTAGTCAAGGAATGTTGCCTTGGTAGCTACCCTAGCTGCGGCTCTGGCTACTGCTCTTACTACCTTTGCAGCTCTAACTTGTGCAACGACAACGATGTCTATGCAATTGGCTCTCACGTGACCCCTTTCATTGCATATACTACACTTGATGCACGAAGGTGCTTGGTCCGTCTCATTCTATATTTGCTTCTTTGGTTGACCTCTGTCCTGCAAAGTTCTTTCATTCGGGAATAATCTTGATAATATTTTGATCTTCTGGTGGTGGCCAATATGCAAGATTTCCAAGAGTCGAGGTGATAACATAACTGTGTTGTCTCGAGGTGATAGTAAGAGTCGACGTATATCTTGTAGTCCAGAATGCCCATTGTGATACTGATGAGTGTCAAAAATACTCATTATTCGTGTCTTTTTAGCAGGTCATTCTTAGTGTTTTAGGTTGATTTATTTATATTTTAGTTGTCGTACTGTTAGTTTTCATTCATTGTGTATTTGTATTTTAGGTTGATTGAGAGGGAAGTCACGAAGCCAAGGAGTGCAAAGCATGAGCAGCTGGCGCACGCTAAGTAGCTATTACTTGAACGGCCATTCACACAGACGACCAGGTGTACTTGAAGAAGGAGAAATTGCAAAGACCTAACGCACGCCAAGTGAAGCTAGCGCATGCCAAACCAGTCTGACAGAAACAAAAAGAATCTGAGTGTTGGACAAACAAAATGGAAAACTTCATAAGTCAGCTTATGGCTTTTATGAAGGAAAGGGGACAAGATGGCTGACTTCTTAGATATTATAGGTAGATATTTATCTTAGGATAAGTTAGTTTAGATATTTTGTTAACTATTTGACTATTAAGCTTAGTATATAGGATATTTTGCTTTGTTAGGAAAAGAGTGGGAGGAGAGAAGTGTAAAAATAGACAAAAACCATATCTCTCTCTTGGACGAGCTGGTGGAAGAGAAAAAAGACTTGAGACTTTGATAAGTCTTCTTCCTTTTTACTCTTGCTTTTGGTTAATAAATATAGTATGTTATTCTTGTTATTGCTTTTGATGTTTATATCAAGCATGTGTAAGTAGTTTGCTGTGAGTTTGGTACCTTGATGCCTTGTATGTAGCCACAGTTTAGAGGGGTTAAAATATGTAGGAACATGTTCTTATTAACAAGCTTATTGCCATGCTTTGACTTGCTTGATCACCAAGTCCTTGTACTTAGTTAAATCTTGAGACCGAAAGGAGATAGGTTTGATGGAGATGTTAGTTTGATGATTTGTTGCTTTGAAAGAAGAAAAATCTTCCTTTGCTACTGGTTGTTCTTTGAGTGATATGATTAGTTGGTGCTTAGCTAAGTTTAAGTGATTTTTGGGGGCAAAAGCATATCTTTCTATTTTAAGCTTAGTTAAAGATTGATTTAGACCAATCTAGCACGAAAGTGTAGATTGGTTGCCTTTAAAATACTCAAACTATGTCACATGCTTCATATACCCCTTGAATCAAATGGTTACATTGGCTTTTAAGGTACTTAGCTCACTTTTACCTTTTTAGTTATTGAAAATTTGTTTTGTAAACAAGCTATCTAAGTGTTAGTTCTTGTGCTCTTTATAATTATGTTTTAGACTTTAGATAATCTGATCCTAGACTAGTAAGTGAACCAAATTGTAGGCCTTAAAACTCAATCCTTGTGGTACGATAACCCCTAATTCCTCTTATTGCAATTCGCTGCAATTCTGCTAATAAATTGGTGCACGCCAGCATCCCTGGCGCACACCAGGTTTGTTCTTCCAAAAGCTTTTTGCTCGTGCCAGGTGTAGTTGGCACACGCCTAAGCTTTGGGTTGGTTGAAGGTTGGCGCACACCAACCTTGTCCGGCGTATGCCAGATAGACCGAAGTAACGACCGATCATCCAATGTTAAGTAGAATTAAAGTAGAACATTTAAGAAAGTGAATCGTCAATTGGCGCCATTGCCAGGGATTGAGATTAGATTCTCAATTCGGTTTACGAACTCGGATTAGGATATTTTTGTTTACTTTTTAACCAAGTGACTTGTCTTGCTTGATAAGTTACATGCACACCAATAATTCTTTGTTGGAAATTGAAGTGGACATAGCATGGTTAGAAATGTCATTGCAGAAGGAGAGACGAGATAAAGAAAGAATGGACCAAAGACAAGAAGGTCAAGGGGACAGAGTTCCTGGTCTTTGACCTTCTTTAATAAACCATGGAAGACTAATATACAAAGGAGCTTTATTGAAGCCAATCACTTCAAAATTAAGCCAGCTGTGATTCATATGCTCCAAGCTTTGGGTTAGTTATATGGATTGCCTAATGAAGACCTCAATGAACATCTGAGAAACTTCATGAAATTAGATGATAACTTTAAGTATCTTGGAGTGTCTGATGATGCTGTAAAGATCAGAATGTTTCCATATACGTTAAGGGACAATGCTAAACGTTGGTATAAACAACTCAAAGGTACTCCAATAACCATGTGGGAGCAATTGGCAAATGCTTTTCTTGGCAAATATTTCCCGTACTCAAAGACTAACAAGCTCGTTAAAGAGATCACCAACTTCGAACAATATAAAGGAGAGTCTTTGAGTGAAACTTAGAAGAGATTTAAGGAATTGCAACAAAAATGCCCGCACCATAGTTTGTCTGAGGAGTCTCTGCTTAAGACTTTTTATTTCAGCCTATCACCAACAACAATGGGAACTGTTGATTCCGCTTCCAATAGAAATATCCTGAGAAAGGAAAGGGTTGAAGCCCACCATATTCTGGAAGAGCTAGCAGCAACAAACAGGATAATCACCAATGAGAGAAAAAAACAACTCATCAGAGAGTTAAAGAAGGTGACTGAGCAAAGCGAGAGAAGAGGAATGATTGGACTTGCTGCTTCCTTGTCTTTTCAAGCGCAATTAGATCTAATGGCAAAACAGTTGTGTGATTTGACCCTAAATAAAGTTGATGCTGTTGTTGTACAATAGTATTGCAAAGTCAATATGCCATGATGAACCAACCTACAGAGCAGGTCAACTTTGTTAGTGGTCAATGGCAAGGAAAAAACTGAATAGGAAATAACCCATATTCCACTACATACAATCCTCTATGGAGAAATCACCCTAATTTCTCATGGAAAGAAAGAAAGAATAATAACAGTATGACAATCGTTCCTGATAAAGGATTGCCTTTACGTGTCCCACAGCAAGGACCACCACCTGGTTTTCAACCACATAGATTTTTTGGAGAAAGAATGATAGCCCTTGGGGAGAGATTTGACAAGGTGGAGAAGTTCATCTAATAAACTGGAGAATCATCTAATAACCAAAGTCAAATTTTGAAGGTATTAGTGGCTCAAGAAGTAAGGCAGAACAGTTTGGAATAATTTCTAAAAGCGCAAGTGACTGCCATGCACAACATGGAAGTGCAACTTGGGAAAATTGCAAAGACAAATGCCCAAAGAGCATCTGGCTCTCTCCCAAGTTCTACTGAAGTAAATTCTTGAGGCTAAGTTAATGCAATCTCCTTGAGAAGTGGCAAAGAATTAGCTTCTCATCAGTCAAAGAGAAGGCTAATGAGAGTGATGTGGTGAATCCAAAAAAAGATAAAGAGGAAGAAGTTCTGAGAGATAAGGTCCCGCAAGAAGAAGTTGGAAAGGAGGAAGAAGTATATGTACTACCACCACCAATGGTCCCCATTCTACCTTATCCTCATAGGGTAAAGAGAAAGTCGGGGATGGATGATAAATTTCTCCATTTCATGGAGAAAATGGAGAACATTCAAATAACTGTCTCTTTTCTAGAGATGCTAGATCAAGTTCCATACTATGCCAAGTTTCTAAAGGAACTCGTCACTAAGAAGAAGAAGTAGGAAAATGGAGAGACAGTCACTCTCACGGTTGATTGTAGCTCTCTAATCTCAAAGAATCTTTCGATGAAGCTAAAAGATCCAGGGAGTTTTACAATTCTGTGTTTCATTGGTGAAACCAAGTTTCCAAAATGTCTATGTGATTTAGGCGCAAGTATCAACTTGATGCCTTTGTCTATATTTTAAAAACTAGGTTTGTGTGAAGTTAAGCCAACTTCAATGCTTCTCCAGTTAGCAAACCAAACTATTAAGAAACCATTCGATGTGGCTGAGAATGTCCTTGTGCAGATTAATAAGTTCATCTTCCCAGTTGACTTTGTGGTTCTGGATTTCTCTGAGGATAAGAACTGTCCACTAATTTATGGTAGATCCTTCCTCAATATAGCACATGTATTGGTAGATATGCATAATGGTAAATTGGTACTCTAGATTGGAGACGAGAAAGTTGAGTTTAACATGATAAGTGATATGCACCATCCTCTTGATAAAGGGATGTGCATGAAAATTGATGTTGTGGATGAGTGTATCCTCGAGTTCTGCAAGGAAAATATCTCTAGAATTGAGGATAAAGTTCTGCAAGGAAAATATCTCTAGAATTGAGGATAAAGAACAAGAGATAGAAAAGGAGGATTTTGTGGAAGAAGTAAAGGAGGAAATTGACAAGAAAGGTCTACTTGAGGAGCTCGAAATTCATTTGAAATATAGGACTCCACCCTCGATTATGAAAGCTCCTTCCTTAGAATTGAAAGAGCTACCCTCGCATCTGAGATATGCATTCTTAATAGATGGAGGGAGGTTACCCATTATTATATCAAACAAGTTCACTAAGGAGGAAGAAGAGAAAGTGATCAAAGTTGTGAAAAATGGATTAAGGCCATTGCTTGGCAAATATCCGATATCAAGGGAATAAGCCCAGAAATTATGATGCACCGTATTCGCATGGAGGATAGATCAAGGCCAAGAGTAGACCGGCAAAGGAGACTTAATCCTAACACAAAGGAGGTTGTTAAGAAGGAAGTGATAAAACTCCTTGAGGCCAGAATTATTTATCTAATTTCGGATAGTGAGTGGGTTAGCCCGATCTATTGTGTTCCTAAAAAAGAGGGAATAACAATTGTGATCAACAAGGAAGGGGAGCTCATTCCAATAAGAACTGTGACTGGATGGAGAGTGTGCATCGATTACTGAAAATTGAATGATGCCACACAAAAAGATCATTTCCCACTTTCATTCATTGATCAAATATTGGAAAGGATAACGGGGTATTCTTACTATTAATTTTTGGACAGGTCCTCAGGATACAACCAAATCGTAATATACCCCAGAGATCAAGAGAAGACATCTTTCACCTGTCCCTTTGGTATTTTTGTATATCGCAGAATGTCTTTTAGATTAAGTTGTGCCCCAGCAATATTCCAACATTGCATGGAGTCTATCTTCTGGGAGGTGATTGAGAAGATTATGGAAATCTTCATAGATGACTTCTCTATTTTTGGAGACTCGTTTGATCATTGTCTTGACAACCTAGATAAAGTATTGAAGAGATGCGAGGAAACAAATCTTGTGCTTAACTGGAAAAGGTGCTATTTTATGGTAGACGAAGGAATAGTCCTTGGGCACAAGATTTCTAGAGCTAAAATGGATGCTGATAGAGCTAAGATAGAGGCAATAGAGAAGATGGATGCACCAACCACAGTTAAAGGAGATAGAGCATTTCTGGATCATGCCAGATTTTACAGAAGATTCATTAAGAACTTCTCTCTAATTGCTAAGCCTCTAACAAATTTGCTGGTTAATGATGTATCCTTTAACTTTGATGAGCATTGCCTTAAGGCATTTGATGCTCTAAAGAAAGCTCTTATCACAGCTCTCGTGATTTCATCACCAGACTAGAAGCTTCCATTCGAATTGATGTGTGACGCAAGTGATCTCACTTTGGGTTGTGTATTGGGATAGAAAAAGAGGGAAAGCTCCACGTCATCTACTATGCAAGTAGAGTACTGGCAAAATCTCAACTCAATTATACAACCACAAGGAAGGAGATGCTTGCAATTGTTTATGCGTGTGACAAATTCACGCCGTACTTGCTTGGTTCGAAAGTTATAATTTATACTGATCATGCAGCTTTGAGATATCTATTCTCAAAGTAAGATGCCAAGGCTCGCTTGATGCATTGGATTTTGTTACTCCAAGAATTTGACTTGTCCATTAAGGACAAGAAAAGAGTAGAAAATGTTGTCGCAGATCATCTCTCTAGGCTAAAGAAAAGCGATGGGATGGAGATTGAAGAGAATATTCAAGAAGAGTTTTCGAATGAAATCCTGATGATAATGAGTAGAGTAGAAGCTCCCTGGTATGCGGATTATGCCAACTTTTTAGTTGGAGGAATTATTCGTATAGATCTGAGTTATCCCCAAAGAAATAATTTTTTACGGGATGTTCAGATATATGTGTAGGATGATCCATACCTTTTCAAGAGGTGCAGTGATGGAGTTCTTCAACGTTGCATTGCCAGTTTTGAAGTAGCAAACATTTTAGAGCAATTACATAACGCACCTTACTCAGGTCATTATGGAGCTACAAGAACCGCATCTCGAGTTTTCGAATGCAGATTCTATTGGCCTTTCATCTTCAAAGATGCACGTAGTTATGTTGAGCAGTGTGACCACTGCCAAAGAATGAAAAACATCTCAAAGAGGAATGAGATGCCTTTATTTGGAATTTTAAAGATTGAACTCTTTGATGTTAGGGGATTGGACTTCATGGGACCTTTCCCAACATCATATGGCAACAAGTATATCTTGGTAGGAGTAGACTATATTTCAAAGTGGGTAGAAGCTTTGGCATCACCAACAAATGATGCTAAAGTAGTCATCTGATTTCTTAAGAAGCTCTTCTCGAGATTTGGAGTGCCACGAGTGATAATTAGCATTGGTGGGTAATATTTTTGCAACAAGCAATTTGAAGTCATGCTAAAAAGATATGGAGTAATGCACAAGGTGGCAACAGCTTATCATCGCCAAACTAGCAGACAAGTTGAGCTTTCAAATTGAGAGCTTAAGAAAATCTTGGAAAAAATGGTCGGTACAGTAAGGAAGGATTGGTCGAACAAGCTTAATGATGCCTTATGGGCTTATCGAATGACATTCAGAATACCAATAGGAATGTTACTTTATAGGCTTGTTTATGGAAAAGTATGCCATCTTTCAGTAGAGCATGAGCATCGTGCATTTTGGATAATTAAGACCCTTAATTACAATTACAAAAAGGCTGAAGAGCACAGAATCCTCCAACTTGAGGAGTTGGATGAAATGCAGGACTTGGCATTCGAGAGCTCAAGACTTTACAAGGAAAGGACCAAGAGAAGACATGATGCCCACATCATCAAGAAAAATTTCAAGGAGGGGCAGCATGTTCTTCTCTACAACTCGTGACTAAGACTATTCCCGGGGAAGATTAAATCCAAGTGGAGCATCCCATACCAAATTGTCAAAGTGTTCCCTTTTGTGACACTTGATTTGCAAGATAGCAAGGGGTTAGTCTTAAGAGTCAACTACCAACGATGCAAAATCTATATTGAAGGGGAGGTGCGATCCGTTAATGTGCCATCCAGTGTGTGAATGATTGGAACAAATTTAACTTAATAGCTCTTTTACCTGCAGAGAATAAAGAACATGATATTTTGTGCTAAGTATATTCATCTAGTTAGTGTCTTAGTTTCTAGGAAAATTTTGATTGACGTTTGCCTCATCATTCTTCATCTGGCAAAAGAAACTTTGCGAATTGAGCGACGAGATAAAAACTTCTTAAGACACTCTAGAGGAACATAAAAGAGTGCCTACAAGAGGAGGATGAAGAGATTTGAGTTTTGTCCAAGGTGTGGAAAGTTAGAACATGATGGAGACTGTAGCAAGAATAACACTAACTTGCAAATTGAGCATACCGTGCTACTACGTTGCGACCCTATTAGGCTTAGTGCCAAAAAGGTTGCACAGAGAGGTAGTTCGTCATGGTACACCATTCGTGAGTTGTGTGAACTGCAAAAGTCGAAGTTGCACCTGTGACCCATGAAGATGGGGCGTCTGGTTTTCAAACTTTCCAGGAACGCAACATACATAAAAGTAAAAAAAAATTAGATTAGCATGTTTGTTTCTTATGTGTGATCTTTTAGTTTTAGTGTTTATATTTTAAGTTGTAGTTTTTGCAGTTCGTACATAGTTGGCGCATGCCAACGGTTATGGCGTACGCCATGTCAAGTGAATCATGATAAGTAGGCGCATGCTAGCTTACCTGGCGTATGCCTGGTTTAGCAAAGTCAAAGAAATTGGCACATGCCAATAGACCTCGCGTACACCTGATTTGGGCAGAACAGAATATAAACCCCTCTGACGTGCACCATTCTTCATAAAAAATAAAAACCCAATCCTTCCCGCCACCAAAAACTTCAAAGTTGAACTAGCCCAACCTTCCCCGACCATTTACCCACAATACCCAAAGTCCAAAACAAGATCCATGATGATGGATGCTATAGGATCTAGCTGTGTTCCATGTCAGGCAAGGAGAAAGCGCGCTAGGAACCCCACACCTTCACCACCAGATTCTTCACTCTAGGACATGCGCGGTTGCTACGGTGCTCCCTTCGTAATCTTTCATGATTAGGAGGGAGAAATGTATCAAAGTTTTAGCAATCTTTTCACTTTGAGCCATTTTAGGATTGATTGGGATGATATACAGACATTAGGAGTAGCTCATGAGTTGCGTAGGTCTTTAGATAAGTTAGGTTGGGGTTACTTTTCTAGGAGGAGCGTGATGGCTAGAGTGGAGTTATCGATGGAGTTTTATTGTATGTTACAGGTTGGGCCCAATAGGGATTCATTTACTGCACGTTTGTTTAACACTAATTTTAGCATGGAAGAGGAGGAATTCAATGAACTCTTTGGGCGTAAGCCTGGAGGAGGTTTATTGGATTTCAACTCTGCCAATGATACCCATCTAGAGTGGTATGAGATTACGGGCTTTAAGCGATATGAGTTGGGGAAGGCGCCTAGTGCTCTTATCAGGGAGCCTCATGTAGGTATCTTCCATCGCTTTATGACTCTAACCTTTAGCAGTCAATGGGAAGAGTCTAAGGTGTTCCATTCTCAGTTATATGCAATCAGCTATATGCGTCGTGATCGTCCTTTTAGTATATATACTTTGGTCCTAGACTATTTTATACGCTATATTGCTGATAGGCCTGGCAATTGTACTTAGGACATATTATTTCTCGCATTGCACATCACCATTTTCTTGAGTAGTTTGTAGCTTTAGACATGCTAACAATACAATCAGTTTGGATTAACATCTAAAAGCTCGGCTACAGCAAGCTAATCAAGATGATGATGATAGATGATAGAGAAGAGACAATAGTGTACAAGCCCTGGGAGGAGAGAAAGGCAGTTTAGGATTGCTTTAGGGCAGCAGGGCAAATGCGAGCACAGAGAGAGCAGGAGCATGTCCAAGAGGAGTAGGAGTACCATGATGTGGCCAAACCGAGCCATCGAGTACCAGGCCCACGGGTCCATTGGGACCATACTAATGATATTAATGCTTTGTATATGTAGCTTAAAGATGTTGTCGTGACCCACATAACAAATTAGGAACACCAGTTCGAGTGGAACACTCGCTTGGAGGTATAGCTTAGAGCCCAAAAGGAGGAACAGTAGGCATAGAATGCGCAGATGAATGCGCACAATGAGTGGATGCGCACTTGGGTAGAGAACTTTGGAGGCAACTTCATATTCTCACCACCGCCTCCTCAAAAATGAGAGGGAGCTCATTTTTCCTACCTTTGTTATTTTACTTTATTTGATTTTCTTTATTTGTTTACTTTTATGTCTTTTGTTTATGTTTTTTAGTTTGTATGCATGTAACTCATTTAATATTCGTATTGTATTACTACAAGGTGATCTTATTAGGCTTAGAGCCAAAAAGGTCACAAGGAGGTAGTTTATATAACATGCTATTAGTGAGTTTATGTGTTGCATGTTTGTTTGTATGTATGCATGTTTTGAGATAATTTTTCATATCTTTGGTGATTTGGTACGGAAGTGTTCCCAGTTAAGCTCTCCAGGGTTTAATTTCTCTGATGCTTCTTAACGTACTAGGTCATCGAGATAAAACTCTCTCACCTTTATTTTCTTTTTGTGATTAAGTATTTATTAGTATCTTAGATACCTTCAGGACAATGAGTCATTCAAGTGTGGGGGAGGGTTCCTTCTTGGAATCTTCCTTTTAGGTTGTTTAGCATGTTAGTATGTTAGGTTATTTTGTTTAGGTTTAGACTTGGCATGAATTTTTCAAAAATTTGACCCCCCTAAAAAAAATTTCAACTTGTGTTAGAATATTATCATTTTTTTAGTTATGGATTTAATTCAAGCACAAAGCCTAGGAATTGGTAGAAACCTTGCACTATGTTATTTAGACTAGTGGTCTCACTATGTAGACTAGACTAGGGGGTTGTTGAGTACACCTTGTGAGTATTTGAGCCGATGGAAGAGATACCAGTCTCTATATTTTTCATACTAGAGTCAGTTGATTGAGGTATCCTACTAGTACTTATCATAGTCTAGGTTGTGTGGAAGTTAGTGATAGGACGGGGGCATTCTTTGACATTGAGCCTAGAGCCTTAGAGCCAAAATCCCTTATATATCCATTATTTCAACCCGTTGAGCCTAGCCTTTTCTTGATCTTAGAAGAGGAAGCCAATCTTGAATCTTATATCAACCATCTTCCTTACCTTTTTTCATCCAGTTTGAGGATATTTAGGTTTGAGTGGGAATGTATTAGGTTTAGTTGGTAGGTTAGGTTTAATTTGGGTTATGTTCGTTGGGGTTTTGTAGATATGGTCATATTAGAAGTCGAGTTTTTGTCTAAAACGTGCTAAGTATGTATAGTTTGTTGAAGTTTGTGAATAAATGTTGTTTATATATATGTAAAAAAAGAAGAAAAGAAAAGAAAAAAAGTGAAAAAGAATGTAAAGTTAAATAAGGCATGTTGTCTAGACATAACTTGTGCTTCTCGGTCTTAGGACATTAGGATACTTGGGGAGTATGCTTATAAATATGATATTTGTGAGGATATTTAGATTAGACGAGTGATTAGTTGCATTTGTGACATGTCCTCGAATTGGGTGGTTTAGCTACCATCCAGATATTTTACCTCACCTTGACCTTAAGCCCCACTACAACCCGATGAAAAGACCCCCTAATCATTAGTAACTATTGCAACTTTTAGATAACGATGAGTAGGACATAGGATGCTTTGAGATATATTGACATGTATGTGAGTGATAGAAAGTTGACTCTATAGATTATATGAGTGAAACACTTTTCTATCCTCGTGAGGTCAACCTTCTAGTGTCTTTTACATAGAGTTAACACTTGCTTAAACAATTGAGTGTTGAGGTGTCTACTAGATCGTTGTGCTTTGTGTTTTGAATTGATGAACTAACTTAGATTATGATTTTATTATGATGTGAGCTAATATTTTTTAGGGAAGTTAATTGTTGATACATTCATGACATGTCTTTACCTTGTTATGTGTTTGTTTGTTCTTATTTGATTTTTATTTAGGTTGTTGTCCACATTATGAGTTTTTGCTTGGGGATACTCATTATTTGATAAGTGTGGGGGTGTGATGAGTGTCAAAAACACTCATTATTTATGTCCTTTTAGTAGGTCGTTCTTAGTGTTGTAGGTTGATTTCTTTGCATTTTAGTTGTCATAGTGTTAGTTTTTGTTCATTGTGTATTTTTGTAGAGTTTATCATTTTTCATTGAGTTTGCTTGTTTTTAGGAGCCTATTCGAGGAGATGGAATTCGAGAAGCCAAAGAGTGCAAAGTATGAGCAGCTAGCGCACGCCAAGAGACATGGCGCAAGCCAAGTAGCCATTACTCAAACGACCATTCAAGACGACCAGGTACACCAAGTACGCCCAGTGAAGCTGGCGCATGCCAGACCAGTCTGATAGAAACAAAAAGAATCTAAGTATTAGACAAACAAAATGGAAAACTTCATAAGTCAGCTTATGGATTTTGTGAAGGAAGAAGGACAAGATGGGTGACTTTTTAAATATTTTAGGTAGATATTTATCTTAGGATAAGTTAGTTTAGATATTTTGTTAACTATTTGACTATTAAGCTTAGTATATAGGATATTTTGCTTTGTAAGAAAAAGAGTGGGAGGAGAGAAGTGTAAAAATAGACAAAATCCATATCTCTCTCTCTCTTAGACGAGGTGGTGGAAGAGGAAAAAGGCTTGACACTTTGATAAGTCTTCTTCCTTTTTACTCTTTCTTTTGGTTAATAAATATAGTATGTTGTTCTTGTTATTGCTTTTGATGTTTATATCAAGCTTGTGTGAGTAGTTTGCTGTGAGTTTAGTACCTTGATGCCTTGGATCTAGCCACAGTTTAAAGGGGTTAAAATGTGTAGGAACATGTTCTTATTAACGAGTTTATTGCCATGCTTTGACTTGCTTGATCACCAAGCCCTTATACTTAGTTAAATCTTGAGACCGAAAGGAGATAGGTTTGATGGAGATGTTAGCTTGATGATTTGTTGCTTTGAAAGAAGAAAAATCTTTCTTTGCTACTGGTTGTTCTTTGAGTGATATGATTAGTTGGTGCTTAGCTAAGTTTAGGTGGCTTTTGGGGGCGAAAGCACATCTTACCATTTTAAGCATATTTAAGGATCGATTTAGACCAATCTAATGCGATAGTGTAGATTGGTCGCCTTTGAAATACTCGAACCATGTCACATGTTTCATATACCCCCTGAATCAAATGGTTATATTGGTTTTTAAGGTACTTAGCACACTTTTACCTTTTTAGTTATTGAAAATCTGTTTTTAAACAAGCTATCTAAGTGTTACTTCTTGTGCTCTTTATAATTGTGTTTTAGACTTTAGATAATCTGATCCTAGACTAGTAAGTGAACCAAATTATCGGCCTTAAAACTCAATCCCTGTGGTACAACAACCCCTACTTACTCTTATTGCAATTTGCTGCAATTCTACTGACAAATTTGCGCACGCCAAGTTTGTTCTTCCAAGAGCTTTTTGCTCACGCCAGGTGTAGTTGGCGAGCACCTGAGCTTCGAGTTAGTTGAAGGTTGCCGCATGCCAACCTGGTCCGGCTTATGCCAGACAGACCGAATAAATGACCGATCATCCAGTGTTAAGTAGAATTAAAGTAGAACGTTTAAGAAAGCAAATAGTCAAATACAATAAGCCATTGCATGTAAACACAGATAGTGAAATACTTGAAATTTGCCACATTGACATGTTCTTCTGTCCAGACGCACCCTTTGTACATTCCCACCTTTTTTCCGTGAGCGGTGATTGAAATATTCTTACTTCAAAATCACCAGTTTGAGCATTGGATATTGAGACGGTATGTCGTTGAACTTTTTTCTCCCATTTTTCCAACTTGGCACAGAGCAACCTTGATAATATTATCTGACTAGGAACACACTCTTCAGTATACTTTGTTGCTCTCTCTTGGAAATAATCAGTAACTCTTGCAAAAATCTCTGCAACCAATGCTATAACTGGAAACCATTTTGCTCTTTGGAAAACTTTATTTATACACTCGATAATATTTGTCATCATGCTCCCATATTGACATCCACCATCTAGAGCTAAGCTCCATTTTTGTACATCGTACTCAATCATCCACTAATAAACCTCTTGATCGACTAGGTAAACTTATGTTAAATAACTATTTAACTTCTTCGATTGGGCTTGCATTCCTGCATAAATTATATTTGACATCATGTTATGTTTGATAATAAACTAAAATTTACCGTAAAAAGTCTTTGGATAAGGATGTTAGTACCTACAATCTTCATCACATTCTTCATTGCGGAGTTATTGAAGTGTTTGTTTAGATTGCTAGCAACATGTCCCAAGCAATATCAATGTGCAGCACCCATACATTCTCCCCAGCCATGTGCATCAGTTGTTGTATTTAATATACCTGGATGTTGATCAGAGACAACATATATACCATGTCGATCGGTGACGTGCAACCTGATTTGTTCCATAAACCATGGCCAACTCTCATTATTCTCTCTTTTGATGATAGCAACATTAGTGGAATTATGGCACTATTACCATCAATAGCAGTAACGATTAACAAGGTATGTTGATATTTCCCATACAAGAAAGTTCCATCAATATGCAGAACAAACATGCAATGCTTAAAAGCTTCAATATAAGGCTTGAATGCCCAGAAAAATCAATGAAACATTTTCACTCCAGGCTCAAACTCTCCTATGTAGTGATCTTTGCCCGGTCTACTATAGTAATATTCCCATCGAACAACAGTTTTAAGATTACTTGCCTTACATGCAGCAAACCATTATAGAAGCTGAGTGTAAGATTCTTCCCAACCTCCCCATAATATCTTGAAGGCCTTCTCTCTTGCCCACCAAGTCTTTGTATACGAAGGCATATATATCAGGCGACCATGCAGCTCATTCTGTAAAGACTTAATATAAATATTTGGTTTATCTACTATTTTCATTGTAATTATTTCTACCATGTACTGCATGTGAGTTAACTATGATCCGGGTTATCCCAAAGGTGACCACATGTATGGGGGTAGATGTATTTCACAATTTTTGAATAACTGAACAGTTCATCTCTTCCATCCTGTGATACACGTATCTTCCAATTGCCTTGATCCTTATCTTTGTCTTACATTTAATAAGTACTCAGCCTAGATTCCTTAATGACATACTCTCAGCCCTCTATCATTGCATAAGCCTTTATATCCTGAACAGTTTCTTTTTTGGTTTTCCACAGACTGCCTTCCTTCAAAAGCCCACAACGTCTGCTGGAGTAATCTTCATAACCCCATTATTGATCAGCATATACTGTTATGGCTGTTTGTTCATCACGCTCACTAATGGGAAGCTATGCATACCAACATGATTCTTCTTCTTGGGTCAGTTGAAATCCTTCTTGTTCTTCTTCTTTTTCACTTTCCTCGTTGTTCTCTTCTTCTTCCTCATCTGGATCTTCTTCTACCTCCTCTTCTTCTTCATTATTCTCCGAGTCCAAGTTCGTGGTTGCATACGGAGTACTTGAGTCCAAGGCCACGTAAGCTTCTTTATCTGATCGGCTTTCTTGGATGCAATTGGGTGATATTTCTTACATGTGCTCTTCTCCATAATTAGATCTACCGAAATTTCCCTTGCCTCTACACTGTATATGTTTACCATGACCTGCACCATATTTGCAACATCTTCCTCGTCTACGATACTAATCTATCAGAACTTTCCTGAAGCTACGGGATATCTAAATATTAATGATTTCATTTTTTTGTTATTATCAAATAAGACTTTTTCAACCACTTTTCGCCGTAACCTCTCGTACGTTAACATATCTTCACGAAATTTCAACCTTACTTCACATCCTCCTTTGTATTAAAAACTCGTTAGTCTATTTTTTTAATTGCTCTATCGTATTTATTACGATTCGTACAGTTCTCCGAGACATTCTTAACTAGATCTACATCAAAAAATTAACAAAAAATAGTGTTCAAATTAAATTTCATCATAATTCAAGTATCGGTTCAACACTCCGATAATCCACAAAATCAACTATTATACAAATCGTAATCCACAAAATCAACGAGATATATAATACGCATTCAAATTAATCATAATCCATAAAATCAACAATTTTACAATTCCTAATCCATGCATATAATTTGTAATCCACAAAATTAATAGGGTACAACGCATTCAAATAAATCATAATTCATAAAATCAACAATTTTACAATTCATAATCCACAAAATCAATGGTTATATAAAATTCATGACTACTTAATTATAGAAGTGTAACACAAATTAATGATTAATTACATACTTGATACCGCCGTTCGCTAAATCGATCTGTATACAACGATAAAAAAATTATTTGTTGATTTTCTGTCCTTGCAAACTGAGAACCACCGTGCTCGTTTTATAAAAAAAATTTGACCAAAAAAGGGTTAAAAATCGTCATTTGGTAGATAAAAATCTCAAACTTCAATTATACACCGTCAAAACCAGATTCTGTGGTTGGACCATCGGATAACGGGTTAAAAATTTGTCATCCAATCAAAAACCAGGTTGAAAACCTGTCATTTTGATGTGATCTCGGCAGGAGAAACACAATTATACGGATCTATTATTGCTTAGGATGGAGTAGACTTCAAACCCACAAACTGAAGTAGTAAGAACCTCGGCAAAAGAGCCTCAATCCGAGCTTAGAGCAATCTGAGAACCTTAAATCAAGGTCGAATCACGCCACAAACAAGGGTGGTAAACTTGTTTGATAAGTGAAGATAAAGTTCAAGCTAAACAACACACAAGCTTAGGCAAGAACGAGAAGAGTTATCAAAACTCACTAAGTCAAAGACTTATAATATTCAGAATGAATTCATGTATTGGGGTCCATGTTTTATTATGCTAAGATGCCTTTATATAGGCTACAAAGTCTTCAAATATTCCTAAACAATCTAACTCCTAAAAAGGAGCTTACAATCTAACCAAATTATACTTATTCCTAAATAAGTGAATTCTGGTCAGATTGTAATCTACTAAAGAAGTAATCTAAATATATAATATCTAATAGAATAACTAATATTGCACGTCCTAAACAAGTAGATGCATGGACTAAATATGTTGAAATTCGTCCTTGCATGATTCCAGAAGATTGTGTGCATCCTAAGCTTCCAAATTAGCTTCAAACTCTCCAAAACGAAATCTGAGAGCAAATAACTTCCTAAATAGCTTCAATGACGTGCATGAGCTTTGCATGGGCTTCATGGACATCCTTGGACTTGCACAAACTTGCATTAAATTTAGCTTGGAACATCTGGCCCATCAGATTTATATCATTCCCCTCCTCTTAAAAGAGATTTGTCCTCAAATCCTTGCATACGCCATGCATTCTCGGATGAATCATATTGCTGGAACAAGGATTAATCTTTGAACTTCGTGGTTGCACTTGATATCTTCCACTCCAATTGAATAAATACTTTGAGCATAAGTAACAAGACATCATCTCCATTCTGAAAGCCAAGAACATACTTGTTCGTACAACCCTTTCCTTCTTGTTTCTTCTCTTCCTCTTTGTGTCAGTTTGCTGTTTCTCTCCTTTTTTTGTCACGTTTTTCTCTTTTCTCTTTTTTTCTTTTTTTTTGATCAGAATACACAACCTAGAACAACTAAGTCACGAATCTGATTGAAACACAAAAACTAAACACTAAACGAAATCAACTACTAGACGAAACAAAAACACGAACTAACACACACAAAACTCAAAGGATAGATCAGCCGATTGATAAGCAACAAGCTGAGTATTAATAAAACAAAAATAATAAGGATAGATAGCCTAAAATAACAAGCCATAGCTCTAATACCAACTGATGTGATCCCGTCAGAAGAAACACGAATTGCACGGATCTATTGTTGTCTAGAATGGATGAGACTTCGAACCCACAAATTGAGCCAACTAGAGTCTCGACAAAAGAGCCTCAACCCAAGCCACGAACAATCTGAGAACTCCGTCACGTCGAATCATGCCACAAACGAGAGTGGTTAACTCGCTTGATAAGTGAAAGAACGTTCAAGCCAAGCACACCAGCTCAAAGGAAGAATTAAGAGTTATCAAACTCACTTGTCTAAAAAGACTCAATTGTATTCAGAATGTTGTGTTTTTATTCCAATAGACCGAGCCCCCTTATATAGGGTTCAAGTGCATAAACTTTCCTAAGTAAAATAACTCCTAAACAAGCTAAAAGCAATATGCTTAAAGCTTCTCCTAATCTGGCCGAAACTTGCACTCCAAGACAAGCATATTCTGGCCTCTTTATTCAACTAAATAAGAACTAAATAATATAACTAAATATGCTAGAAGCTTGTAGAAAGATCTCGTCCAATTCAGAATCGTGCATGGACAAAATAGGACATTGCATTGCTTCCTAAGTTGGCAAAGGTGGCGAATCTTCCAAAACAGCTTCTATTACGTGCATGGACTTTGCATGGACCTCATGCACGTCCTTGGACTTGTTGGCACGTTCATGAGCTTCCCAAATTAGGCAACTAAGTTCAGCTTGAAGCCTCCTTGCTCTTGCACGTGTCATTGGTCCAACTGGCACTTGCATTTGACGTGAGTCTTCTTGCATTTGTAGCTTGGACGTAGGCATGATCGCATCACATTTGGACCAAATGCCAGATTTTTAATCTGATTTACCGGATGACGAAATTTTGAACTGGATTTTGGTTAGGGATTAAATTCCGTCATCCGGTAAATCGGATTAAAAATCCAGCATTTGGTCCAAATGACGGGTTTTTAACTTGGTTTGCTGACGTTGACACCAGTTTGAAAAAAAAAATTGTGGTACTAAAATGGCAATTTTGGAAAAATAGTAGCACCAAACAAAAAAAAAATTCTATTCCTGGATAAGAAAGCACTTCACATCAAGAAATATCCATATCCATACTAAAACCTCATAATCTAATTATCAGCCGCACTAAAACAATATCCATTTCCAGACTTCTTTTTCTAGTATGTGATTGAGAACGCATAAGCAAAAGTTACCTCGTCAAATTACAACAGATACAATCTTTTAGTATATATGATATGTAGATGGGCCGTACCTTGCAATTGCATATGATATCATATGATATATAGTACATCATAGTGTATTTTTAATTTTCAGAATTAAGCATTCAACCAAATTATTTAGTTCCAATCGGAAGGCTTGAACCAAAAAATTCAAAATCAGTCAACTATCATCAATAAGAATACATCATAAGGTTATTAGGATCAGTTGAGCTTATAGCCTTATTTTGTTGTACAAGCAAGAGCATCCTAAAACTGATCCATTATAAAGATTGGCAAACATGACAAAGGAACATTCAGAAATCTTTTTCCTTCGGAGAGAGAGTAACACCTACCCAAAAAAATAGGACTTCTATAAAGTTGTGAGCCTGATTAATCGTCCTATGATCCAAATGTATTTGAAAACGTGCTACAACATCTCAGCACCCTGAAGCTTCCGAGAGTGCTCCAATGCTCCCCATCTCACAAAATTGAATATCGCTGCTCCTTTCGTCGACATGCTGTGTCAAAAACGTCAGCCTCGGTGCCAGCTGAATAGGTTTTCACTCCGGAAGAAGTACCGGAGACGAGTCTCGGGCTGAAAACTTCATGCTGCATCTTTATCTTTAACCTTCTGCTTTTTGGCATCCAGTGCCAGACCTTTGCCTAATCCCAGTGGGGCCTGGTCTTCCTGGGATGAGGGCTGGTCCTTTTTCACATCAACTGCGCCGTTAGATGGTTTGCTCTCCGATTCCTTCTTTATCCCATTTGCTTCCCCGTTCTCAGCTAGGGGGGCATCAGGTGCGCCTCCTGCGTTGATAATATTGAGGAGCTGAGTCAATGGAGATACGGCTTGGACAGGAACACCATGTGGACGAATCGACAGCCCCTTGGCTGCTGCTTTTTTCCGGACTTCGGCAACAGCACGAGCAGCTCTTTCATCTACTCCTCTCCCTCGTGGAAGGGCATCACCAACTAATGCTGCATTCCGCAACTTGTTTCCAGAAGTTCCGGATCCTCCAGCTACTGCAGCGGATTGGACTGCATGCATCAGATCTGGATTCGCCTGCCATATCAAGAAAAACATGTAAATTAAAACAGATATAACGAAACAATAATATGAACGGTCAAATAAAACAAAGTTGATGACAATGGAGGAACTGACCTTCAATATATCAAGTGCTTTCTGAGCAGAGGCCGCATTTAAAGCCTGACCTTTCTGCTTCTGCGCATTCATCTATCAACAGAAGATTCACTAATTAAGAACAATTTCAGGAAAAAAAGTGAAAAAGATGGTACACCTTAAGTATTACCTGAAGCTCCCGCATCTTAAATGTCTTCATCCAGTTTTCGGAGTCACGTGTTCTCGAGTCATCTTCGCCCAGTTGCTTGACTAGTATATCATAAGTCTTCTTCTCGTGCTGCATAAAACAAGGCAACTTGGGTCATATAATTGCATTTTTGTCGGAAAATGGGGGAAGATGATGTGAATCTTTTAGTACATGCCTGGTGTGACAACTTGAAGGCACCCATGCAATTAAATGCAATGGCAAGAGCATGATAGCACACAGCAGTTTGAATATGTTCCGCGCCCAGAAGTCTCTCGTTCTTTTTTAAGGCCTCTTGCAGATAGCGGAGAGCAGTGTCCATCTTTCCAATGTCTTGGTACATCATCGCAACATTTATGAAGGTTGCCGCCACATCAGGATGATCGGGGCCAGATGACAAGCTCAGTAGCAGGAGTGCACGGGACATGTGCCGAAGTGCAAGTTCTGATTGGTTGAGTCCATGGTAGAAAAGAGCCATATTTCCATAACTGGAACACCACACCAAGAGAAAGTCATTTCAAGCTTCCCCGTTGAGACTTCAGATAAAATGATGCATCTCTCTTAATGATCATGAGCAAGGGCCATGGAAGTTTACCTGTGTGCTGTATCCGGATGATCTAATCCCAGGCATCGCTCATTTATAATTAATTCTTTGTGCTGTTGGATAATCGCTCCACCCATATCTCCCGCATGATATAGAACCATAGCAAGATACCTGAAAAGATGAGAATTTAACAAATGCTGATCAGGCCTATCATGTTGACCAAAAAATATATGGGCGTCAAAACCAAGGTTTATGGAAATTACCGGCAACAGTTGGCTACTTCCCGATGCATTGGACCAGTCACCTGCAAAACAGTTTAGGATTAATATAAATTGTTGGCTAATATTTGTTGGGCCACAACCTCCTTGGTGATATTACCAAGAAAATAGAACAAACGTGCCTGTTGAAGGATTGAAAATGCCTCGGAGAATAATGAGTAGGCTTCATTAAGCATTCCCTGAAGCAAGAGAGAAAATTAGGCAGGGAGACAATTGCATCACGCTTGCAAAGATCACAACACCAAAATTCAAAGAACACATCAAGTTCTCCATAAAAAGGGATGATTGAACTCGGTGCTACACCACTTCACAGTAGGACTAATAACAATGACTCTAAGGTCCTCATCCATTTCAGGGAGCACATCACTTAAACCTTCATTTACAATAAATGATGATGTGATGGAAAGTTGGCATCTTTTGATTCACAGTTAATACAAAGTGTGATAAAAGCTGATCAAGATGACAAAGCATAGAGCATAATACCTCTGCTAGCTGGACTTTTCCAGTTTCTACCAGCTCCTTTGCCTCAGAACAAACTGGAACAGAATGTTTAACCACAGGTAGGAGATCCATAATATCTGAGCTTTTAAATGGTGTTGCAGCGTTAAGGTCATATTTATGAGCGGCAACAGTGATGCCCACCTGTGAAATGAAAAAAGCCAAAGAAAACAGGTTGTATTATTTGCTCACTCCAATTTTAACAACTCAATGCACTACTGTCATTTTTAAGTGATCGGAAACAAAATGTTTCGAAGTAGAAGTCAAACACAATAAGAACGGGTAGATCAAAGACATAAATATTATGCTCATTGGCAATATCAAAGAAAATTGTATATGAGTTGCAAAGAACCTAAATAAAATGGATCAAAGGAAGATCTTGCTTACCTTTTGACAAAGATTGCGTAGTACAGAAACCTGCTTGACTTTAACTCTTGCATCCTCTTGCAGCTCAAACTAGAACAAAGAATATTTTAGCGACACAATCCAAAGCCGCACCCAATAATAATATGTAGTGAATTGTAGCATCAATATTCTAAGCAGGCTCCTGGAGGTCAATGTTATTTTCTGTAAACCAACCCAAAGATTATAAAGATTGGACATAGCCTCAACTCCCCTCTCACTATCCATTAGTTCCTATCCCAGTCGCAAAGTTTCTATAATTTTCACTCTCAAAATCCAGCATAAAGTTTTCAAGAAGCTTTATGGGTGACACTTCAAAATGGCAAGAGTTGCATCAGGCTAGTTTCAAGTAAGCACTTTCGCGGGGGTGCATGGAGATTGCTTATGAGAGGAGCTCGAAGTTATCTTGGTTTTTTGATACCTTGGCAGTGCAATAGATGATGACAACGAGCTTTCCACATACTTAATCATAACATTCAAGCATTAGGACTCCTAAATGGTCACGTCATCATTCTGACACAAAAGACTACAATTTCTCACTGGAGATCTCATTATTTTCTAACATTCTATGATGCCCCATCGATGCTTCTTCCATCATAGAAACAAGGAACTTGTTGCATAAGGCTTTGTTAAGCGTTGGCAATCATTAAGTTCAAATATAAAATGCATACTTCTTTCGTTACAACCACATATTCCTTTCTGAGACCAAAGTTGGGAGGAACTGGAAGTGTTACCTGATATTTAAGCTTTGCAAATTTCATTATATCAGACCACAGAAGTTCTGAGCTAAGAATCATGTATGATGAGTGATTTTTCTTTGAATGTGCCACCTTCCACCTTTGTTGGCCTTTAGAAGATTTGCTAGGAGATTTATGGCTTGATTGGTCCTGAAACATATGAAAGAAGTACTAATTGTGAATCATTAACAAAATTCACAAAAACCAGATTTCAAATGAAACATCTTATTAATCCACTTTCACAAATAATGAATTCCTTAACAAAACAAAAAAAAAATAGCAATAAAGCACAGAGTTCATAAACTTGAAAGTCGAAAATAAAGTCCTGGTGAACTCAACAAGCAATACCTTCTTCTCTGTCTTCAACTGTACATCATCAGTGGCGCCTTTGGAAAGTGACTGACAACTTCCAAAGAAGCAATTCAAAAAATGTGAGATTGCTGATCCAACGTTATGATCCTCTGTCTCTCTGAGAATATCCTGGACCATTAGGATAAAAAAGAGAACAATAAGAGAATCACCAGGATCAGATAATATGAGGCCAAGATGGTATGTACAATTGTAATAGGTGTTCTTTACTGCTTTCTAAGATAGTAATTAAACAGTGTCAATCTATTCAAGTATCACTGACCCGGCACAAAATCAGTATGTTCAAGTCTTCAAAAGAATCAACTATACTAAAATGTTTGGTTCATGCACCAAAATTTACATAGCTTTGCTGTAAGAACAAAGGGGTCAAGATGTCATATAAAAAAAAGAAACTTGAAGCTTCTCAGAGAGTAAGAACAGCTAGTTTCAACTTAACAAAAAAAAAAAGAATAGCTAGTTTCAACCAACCCCAGAAATTCCTTCATGAAAAGAAGTAACCCAAAAAAAGTTTTAAAAAAAATTCCAGCTTCGAACAAAAAGAAACATGTTTGAAAACAGCCAGCATTACCAGGAAAGGTGAACTTATATAAAATATATCCAGAACAGTTTTGAAAGATTGTTTGTTTTGGCATAATTATATATCAAAACTCTAATCATTTTGAATCATTTCATCATCTCTGTTTGGCCAACTCCATAAACAATTTAACTTGGAGAAAATATAATTAACGAGTTTACAGTTTGGTGCAATTGAAAATAAAGAATGAGTATTGACGCATAAGATGATGGTGATAAAATCAAATATAAAAACATTTTTGTGGAGAATTGAGAACCGATAGCCAGTTAAAACGTTCTGAGCTTCTCACCATGAAAGATATTTTTTCATTACCTTCATAATGTGCTTTGCGGACCTGACTACAATCTCATTTGAGCATAGATCCCAAAGATGAGGCAAATGTTTTGTCCCGTTGGCTACCTAAATACAGAATAATTATTGCATCAACCAAGTGCAAACAACAGAAAAACAGAAAACAAAAGATATTGAATTTGTGTAGTGGCTTGATTAATTTTAATAATCCACAATCCATAATGAAGAGACATACAACCATTCGCATATAGAAAACATATCACACGCACAAGCCTGCCAAGTGCCAACTTATAACACACTCACCATTCCAATATAGCGCACGTTGATTCCATGAGCATGAAGGGCTTCAGTAAGGGTTTGTCCATCCATGGGCGACACCTCCAAGGTGCAGAGATCCTGAATAAACTTTGGAAGCACAGTATCCACTAGATACGAACTAGCCTTCCTTACGTTCTTCTCGTCATTCGCGATCTCCTGATGGCCAAAAGTAAAGGATCGCTAAGCATCTCACCTTTTTCTCAAAAATAAATAATACAATTTCCTTCCATTAGCGTCAGGCCAGGAAGCCAATTATCTTAACCAGAAGAGTACCTCAGGATCCCCAGCCAGCTTAAACTCTGTAAACACATTTGGATTGAAAAGTATTTCTTCATCTGACTCCAAACATTCTCCAGGAGAACTATGTTCTTTAGCCTCACTAATTTTCTTTTCATCCTGTAAACACACAAAAAGAGCCCTCAAAAATTGGGTAGGCTGAACATAGCGAAGGCGCAGTATAACAATACGCAGTTCAGTAGATATATATCAATGTCTGACACAAGTGATATGATTTCGGTAACCAGCATCTGTCTGGACTGAAGATCATAGCATAAGAAAAACTAACTGCAACAGTAATATCATGAAGATTATAGCATAATGTTGAATGACTTAGGTTCATGTTATGCTTATTCTTGTTCCTAGTTAGTAATGAACCAGATTGTTATTTCTGGGTTTAGTTTAGTTGCTTCTTGTACTTTATGGGTTGGGGTTCAAAGGGTGTTAGAGCCGTTGCTCTCTGCAACGGCTACCTGCTGCCTGCTGATTTGACAGCAGGATTTGCCTTCCCTCCTTTTGTACTTGTTTCCTCTTAATATTACCTCTAAATGAGAAGAATAAAGTTAAGATTGGTTGAGTTCATTTAGTATCTTTCACCTACCTAAATTTACATGGTATCAGAGCCAACCCAATCTTCAAATCATGTCTGAAACACCCATCCCAGATCTGAGAAATGCAAATGGTTGTTTAAAGTTAAGTATATCCCTTTTGCTCTCTGCAACGGCTACCTGCTGATCTTCCTCCAGGTCAACAACCTGTGAGTTGCAAATGGTTGTTTAAAGTTAAGTATAACAATGATGGGTCTATTGAAAGACATAAAGCTAGACTTGTTGCTAGAGGATTCACTCAAATTCCTGGCATAGATTATTGTGAGACATTTGCACCATTAGCAAAGATGAACACCATAAGAGTGCTCATCTCTGCTGCTGCAAATTCTAAATGGCCCCTTTATCAAATGGATGTGAAGAATGCTTTCTTCCAAGGTGACTTAGAGGAAGAAATCTTCATGGAACCCCCTGAGGGACATCCTATGATTAAGCTGGGAAAGGTGTGCAAACTTAAAAAGGCCATCTATAATTAAAAACAGTCTCCTAGAGCTTGGTATCACAGATTGAGTAAGGAACTATTGGCTCTAGGATTCAGAAAGTGCTATTCTGACAATATCCTGATTACTATAGCGAATTCTAGAGAAAATGTGGTGATCTGCTTATATGTTGATGATATTATTATAACTGGCAGTAACCATAGGGGAATTGAACAATTGAAACTTGCCTTGAAAGGAAAATTTGACATTAAAGACCTTGGCAAGCTTAAATACTTCTTTGGCATAGAGTTTTCTTATTCCCAACAGGGCATCCACATGTGCCAAAGGAAGTATGTTCTTGACCTCCTAAAGGAAACTAAGAAGCTTGAAGCTA
>SOPF01027588.1:421955-465400 GCA_012979155.1 Hypericum perforatum
TTGTTGGAGGAAATTTGGTCACTTGGAAGAGTAAGAAACAAGTTGTTGTCTCCAGATCATCTGCTGAATTTGACTATAGAGCCATGGCTCTCACAGCTTCAAAAATGATCTGGTTGAAACAACTTGTTACAGAGCTTGGGTTTGTTCAAAAAGATCCTATGCTTATGTTTTGTGACAATCAATCTGCTATCTATATTGTAGCTAATCCAATGTTTCATGAAAGAACCAAGCATATAGAAGTGGATTGTCACTATGTGAGAGAGAAGGTTCAAAGCAAGGAGATTACTCCCTACCTATGCAGTCATGAACAAACTGCTGACATATTCACGAAGTCTCTAACCCTCAAACAATTCCAATATCTAACCAGCCAGATGGGTTTACACAATTTGTACAAACCCATCTTGAGGGGGAGTGTTGAATGACTTAGGTTCAAGTTATGCTTATTCTTGTTCCTAGTTAGTTATGAACCAGATTGTTATTTCTGGGTTAAGTTTAGTTGCTTCTTGTACTTTATGGGTTGGGGTTCAAAGGGTGTTAGAGCCGTTGCTCTCTGCAACGGCTACCTGCTGATTTGACATTAGGATTTGCCTTCCCTCCTTTTGTACTTGTTTCTTCTTCCTATATTACCTCTAAATGAGAAGAATAAAGTTAAGATTGGTTGAGTTCATTTAGTATCTTTCACCTACCTAAATTTACACATAACAATATGCAGTTCAGTAAAAATATAACAAGGACAACGACCAACACCCAGAATAACTTAGTCTATGAGAAAAAAGGAAAAACAAACATGCCTGAATCAGACCATGCAATTTCAAGGAGTTGATCAAGTTGGCCCATTCTTTGTTAAAAGGTTTGAACAAGAGGGCTAACTATAAGGATTGAACCCGTTCGCTAATCTGCTTTTGTGTTAGCAAATATACTCAAATTTGAAGTGAGCAAATAAAATGACGTAGATAGGATGATTGGTTATGTCCGAGAACATTTAAACACTTAAACCACTCAGCCGGGGTTTATGGTGTGTTTGGTGAGCCACCTAGCACCGACCATAGAGCATATATTCGCTATCTGCTACCTAATAGATGCAGGCTTCCAAACTTATAATAATTTGTTGTTTTCCCTTGGTTATCCGATATCTACTAAGTCAATCGACCAATTTTATCAATTTGTTATCTGCCTTTCCATTCAGCTAGCGCTATTTGATATATGCAAGCTGCTACCCTCTGGCAAACTGCTCCGACAAACTATGGGCCTTTTTCTTTTGCAGCCTTGTGTAAGTTAAATGCTGCAGAACAGTTTTCAGCTAAGTAGAACCGACCACGGAAGAAATAATCCCAGGATGAACTGGCACAGTCTTAAGGAATCACCCTAATTACTTGAGTCATAAAAGCTTCAACACAGAAAAATTCAAGAGTAGAAGCAAGAGCGGCATGGACACAGATATAAAATTTGTAAAATTACAAACCCAAAAAACGTGTAAGTTACCCTTTGAGCACTACCTGATTACTAGGGAAAGCAGCAGAAGTATTTGTTTCGTTCATGTCAGCCGCATCAACAACAGAAGCTTTGAAGGAGTCTACGCGGCGTTGAACCTCCCTATCCGGCTCACTCTTGCTCTTTGATCTCTCGGCCATTTCAGCCTTTTCAAAAAGCCCCAAACAGGATTAAGAACGAAAATTGGGTTACAAGTGGAATGCTAATTCAACATGGGGACATAATGAGAACCTGGTAAAATGCAGCAATTAACTCCGGCCTCAATACACAAAATCGAGAACCAGGTCCAGTATAGTTTGCATCTCGAGGTGTTACTCTCATCAAATCCAGGAGATAGTGTCTGGTCCAACATATAAACGGATTATTGAATGAGGACACAAATCAGAGCCAGTGTATAACATATAGATTAAAGTCCAGACATAGTAATGGAAGATTTTTCATTTTTCAGAGGGAGGAGAACGAATAAAAAACATGTGTACTAAGGTTGTTTTCCTTGGCCAATCTTATTAAGATAAAACTTGTTAAAAATAGCCACTGGAATGAAAATCTTGGAATGAAAATCTCTGGCAAACAGTTAATCACCTGTCATCACTGCCAACAATGCCTTTACATTCTACAGGTGCAGCTAGCTTGACAACGTTTCCGAATGCATCAAAGACAGCATGTTCCTTTATATGAAGTCGTTTGGCAGCTTCCAGAACCTTGACACAAAACATGATAGGTTGGTACTTGCTTCTTATTTAGTATTTCGCATGAAAAAAGGTTTTTATGCGAAGTTGAAAAACAAAAAATCTATACAAATTCAGGCTAATTAATATAGTAGATACCGTGAAGCAGTTAACTACCTATGTAAACATCACAAGCGATGCACTAATTGCTGCTTCAAAAGGTCAATCTCCATTATTAAAGAATACTAAACATGTTTACTTTGGTATTTTATTATTTAACACTACTAAGTTCCCAGTGACTCGAACTCCAGACCTTGTTAAGCTAGAACAGGCCCCTCACCAGTTGATCCAAGTGTTTATTCGTAGAACACTAAACATTTAGAGATCATAAAGTTCTCACCTTGGAGTGGAATCCTTCATTCCAGCATATCTTTTTGCCATTGTCAACAGAACCATAGAGAAGAGAGTCAGATTTATCTCCTTGAAGAATCCCAGGTAAAACACTCTACAAAATCAAAGATCAGAGAAAATGGAGGTCAGCAAGATAAGTTAGCTACTGCAATAAAACCCCCTAAATATAAACACACATGTGTGGGTAGGACTAACACTAAACTGAGGAGAGGCCAGAGGGAGATGTCTCCCCCTGGACATACCTGTGCAACCACCCTGTGACCTCGGTAATCAATAATGGCCATGGCCAGATTATAAAGTCCAGAGATATCAGCTTCTTGGTACGCTTTAGTGCCCTTCAGATCATTATTAGCAGAAGCATAAGTAGCCTGCTCGCTTTCAGCTACTTGTGTTGATGATTGACTTGATTCCATCCTATCATCCCCGTTTGACAACTTTAGTCCATCACATGCTACATCATTAGAATTGACATGGTCCCCATGTGACACATTATCGCCCCTTCTCGACAAACTAGGTGAAGCAGCACTTTCATTATTCAAGTCGGTGTTGGAAGCACCTTTCCTTGACTGTTCAATGTCCGCATCAACAGCAAAACTAAAGAATATATTATTGTGAACATACCTGCAACCGTAAGAAATTAGAAAGCACCATTAGAAAAAGGGATATTTCACAAAGCTACAACCAAGGAGGACCAAAGATGAATGAGCATCTAAAGCATGGTCCTGAACTAATCAAGGAGCCACTAACATATGAAAGCACTCTGGGTCAGTAGAATTGATGGGAGGGATACATCTGCTTATAACACCAATAGCACCACTGGTCGCTGCATCAACAAAATCTGAAGTCACTTTGTAAAGAGCTCTGTCGCGTAACATTCTGCAACAAAAACAACTTTGACAAGATCAGAAAGCTGTCAAAATGTGCATTTAGACAATGAAGCTGTGAAGGCTCTGGGAGACTTGTTTACTTGAACTGGAACCAAAATGTACCTCTCCTGAGAGGATGTGTGGGGAAACTCACGACAAGATTGCAACTCCTCATTCCAGTCCCTCTGCATGCCAATCAACTCACTACCAAAAGAAAGCGTCAGTGCATCTTCTGCTCTTGCTGCATCGCGTTTGTGCTCTGGTTATAGTCCAATCAGACAAACAAGAAATAAACCTGTGAGTGCCAGAAAAATTTCTTGCGACTCATAGAAGCAATAAGGAGCAACGACAGCAGCAGCACGCCCATCAATTGCAGACATACCTCCGACAATCAATGATTAAATTTACCCCAATAACAACTCATTAATTTATAATTATCTATTCTCTATCCTTATATAGCCATCTTCTTTGTCACAGTAACATTTTTCCGTGCACCCTCAACCAAGATTTATCCTTCCACACAAACATAAAGAAGGCTTTGCAGAATTTGTTTCCAATTATAGTGTAGTGTTCTGTTATGGAATCTTAGCAGTTAAGGTTCATATTCTCCAATTAAATACTCGAGCTTTGATGTAATCAAGTCAAGAAGCTGATAGATAAAAGCCTACCAGGAATCGGGTATGGTCCCAGCCATGAATTTGGTGGCAGAAGAGATTGAACATTTTCAAAAGGATGAGCAGAGGCCTTGCGCTCTATAATCTCATGGAAAGCTGACAAACAAGGAGTCAGGGTAGGTTAAACCTTAATGGGAATAAAGCTTTCACCTCAATCAAATCATACTGTCTTACATTTTCTGAATTTAGAGCTAATCTTTTGTAGGAGCCCAATTAGGGTGGTAGAATCTGAACCAGCTTGACTTGGCCTCGGGTCAAGAAGCCCTGTGCTGGAATTAACATAGAACATCTTTGTGGTTCCAGTAATGCAGTATTTGTTGCCCTCCAATGTTGCAACATCCATGTATATCAGATCTCCAACAAGCCTGCAAAAGCACATTAAATAGAACTATAATTGAACCTTGTACTTGCTTAACAATGAACAGCTCTTCGTAAAGTACTTTCTTATAACGATTATTTTCATATAATGAGTGTTGAGAGAGTAAAAGAGACCTTCTATAGCTTGGCGGAGGATTCAGGGATGAAAAGACTATACGTTCAACACACTTGATCTCCTTTGATGGTGCGGAAAGCAATTTACCAAGCGAGCCTGCAACATCCTCCATACAACCTAGCCCATCAAGCTCTGGGACTTCAGGCTTTGTGTTACCTAGAATAAGGAAAAGCATCCACTACAAATCAACACCATCATAATATAACAAGCATCAACATTTACAGTATTGCAAATACAACGCACATGGATATAAATAGGTCACCTGAAACTATAGTTTTACTCTGTGATTTCTCATACTCCAGTGCAAGTGACGTTGACAAGGAAGAATGAGCTGTGGAAAGAGACAGCAGCTCTCTAGTGCGATGCACATGAGCTCTGATTGATCTATCATCATAAGGGGCTACAGAGAGAATTCACATAAGAGTCTACCATAACTTTTATCAACAGCATCCAAGAGTAAAAAGATTTAAGCATACCAGCTACCATCTCAAAAGAGCAACCACCAAGAGAGATATCTGCCACATCAGAGATTTCGTTGTAATCTTCCAATTGATGAGTTGACCCATCCTTTGTGTGAAGCAACAAGTCATAGCATGTGAAGAAACATGTCTCAGGGGCATCAAGAAGGAATTGCCTTACATCCATGATATTATCACCAGGATTCAACTGCAATTATACGGCCAGATAGCATTATTTTGGCATAAAAAGAAAGGCGTGCATGGAAATTGATAACATATTGGTTCTATAGACTGGAGTCCAAATTTGCAGAAGAAAAACAACTAATACTGATTGGCAGAAATCTGCATGAAAAAAGTTGATGCTGCTAAGATATCAGACATAAACACAGAGTTGGATGTTGGGGTTACAACTAAAGATTTGTGTCTATGGTTTATAGACGAACTTGGCTTACTTGTAACTCAAGCTGGTCACCATTTTGCGTCTTGACAGGCACATTATAGAGATGCAGTTCACCTACATTCAAATGAAAAGTCAGCATCTACGTAGTTTTCCTTTTGATCTCAAACTAGATAAGCATGAATGAGAAACATGGGAGATTCTTAACAAAATGGGGAGCTTCCTGTAATTTACCTTGCTTCGGTTCACCAATGGGACCCGTCACTTCTGATTCTTTTAATTCTGACTCCGCATCCTTAGATCCAATCCCATCTTCTGACTTGCATCGAATTTTTGGGGTTTACATACCAGGTTCATCGTATATTTGAAAGGAAGAGGTCAAAAAAAGAAAGAAACAATCGGACAAGAAAATGAAATCTGAATCAGAGGATGGATCAAGTAATGAAAAATGATGACACCTAGATGCATTATTCAACTTAGCTTATTCATGATATTTTCATAGAATCTCTTATTCTAAAGCTTCTGCATCATTTTAAGGAGAGTTAATACGTGTGCACGTCATTGACACGAAAATTATCTCATCTTCATGGAAGAGCAAATCAACTGCATATTATTCAGAGAACATAATAGTATAATAGACATGACAAAGGAAAGGATCTGTACGTGTGTGGCAATCATGACTCTGCTATAAAGTGAAATACGAGTACGGAACAAGTAAAATTACAGATTTCAGTTTCCTTTTTCGGAATCAAACACTGAAACACTATAAGCATGAATGAGAAACACGAGAGATTCTTAACGAAATTGAAAGCACTGAAACACCAATATTACAAAATAATCAATCATGTCACATTGTCCATTTCATTACACTCAAATTGTTAGCATAATGTAATTTACCTTGCTTTGGTTCACCAATGGGACCCACCACTTCCAATTCTTTTAATTCTGACTCTGACTCATTCGATCCAATCCCAGCTCCTGAATCTGCAGCATTAGAAGAGCCACTTGATCCTTCACGGTTTCTCTC
Source organism: Hypericum perforatum (assembly GCA_012979155.1). Classification (NCBI taxonomy): domain Eukaryota; kingdom Viridiplantae; phylum Streptophyta; class Magnoliopsida; order Malpighiales; family Hypericaceae; genus Hypericum; species Hypericum perforatum. Next base: position 428,441 of record SOPF01027588.1, read on the forward strand.
TTTATTAGATTTTATTATGATTAGTGACATTGCATCGGATTTTTGGATTTACTTACCAAGTTCATTTTTGTTTCAACAGAAAAGGGTAAGAGAAGACAAGCTCAAGAAAGGGTAAAAGAAGAAAGAACTAATTGGACAAGAAAATCAAATCTGAATTGGAGGATGGATTGAGTAATTATGACACCTAGATGCAATTGGACACATATATTTATTAAACTTAGCTTTTTCGAGATATTTTCATGGAATCTCTAATTCTAAAGCTTGCACGCATTTTAAGGAGAATTGATACTTAGGACTGGTCACTGACACGGAAATTACCTCATCTTCATGAAGAGCTAATCAACTGCATATTCATCCGATGAAGTACTAGAAATGACAAAGGAACTATGTATTTATGGCAATCATGACTGATTATAAAGTGAAATACGAGTATCACAAGAAAGATTACAGGTTTTAGTTTCCTTTTAAGCTCAATCCAAATAAGCATGAACGGGAAACACGGGAGAATCTTAATGAAATTGAGAGCACCCAGAATATAGTTCTTTGTTATTCCAAATACTGGCATTGATGCACCAATATTCCAAAGCAATCAATCATGCCATGCTGTACACTTCATCAGACTCAGACTGTTATTGCACGTAATTTACCTTGCTTTGTTTCGCAGGTGGATCTGGGTGCTTCCAATTCCTTTAATTCTGGCTTTGCATTGTTAGATCCAAGTCCAGCTGCTGACTTTGCAGCATTAGCAGTGCCACTTGGCCCTTTACGATTTCTCCCTTTATTGGATTTTCCAGCCATTTGAACCTTCCAGATTTGGGGGATAGCCCTTCGAGATATAAACAATGAACATTGTAAGTAAACCTAAAAATCCAATGCAAGTCATCAAATCATGAATACGGAAAATTAGCTATGAGCATCCAGACATACTCCCATGTGAGATAGCATTTCAACCTTTACCCTGATGCTCAGACATGAGAAAATTTCATCCTTTGTTCCCATCCCAAGACTCTAGACACTGACAACAAAAGTAAATTACAAACAAGCATAACAAACAGCTACTTCCCTCTCTACCAAAAAATTCAATGTAAACGATAAAACAAAGTCTAAGGATACCTGGATAGTTAAAAAAAAACCAAAAAACGATAAAACCGTATTTCAGGAGACAGGGTGTTACTTTTAAGTTTTACCTAAAACCGTTGAATGTGCAATCCCTGTTAAATGCAAGCTAAATCACCTTCCAAACTCACACCTTTATGCAAAAGCAAACTAAATTACCTTCCGGTACAATACCCCCCGAAAAAACTCAGAACTCTCAAGCAACAAATGCCGATTAGTCCCCCACAAGGATTACTAATGACACAATCAAGAACAGCTCTCACACCCAATATCCGGCCGAATACCCTAAACCCCATCACATAAAATTCAATTAAAAAAACCCCAATACTCTTCCAATCCTGGCCAAGCTCCCCACATGGTTTCCCCTCAAAATCCACCAAATCGAAGCTTTACAAGCCAAAAACGAATATTGACCCCCATAGCAATAGCAGGACACATCAAATAAGCGCAAAACAAACACAACCCAGATAGGCTGGGACACTTCGAGGTCCAAAACCAAATCAAACCAATACAAAGACAGAGAGAGAGAGAGAGAGAGAGAGAGAGAGAGAGAGTTCAGACCAGAAATGGGTGTGTCCAAAGTGGGTCGCAGATGTACGGAGAGAAAAGCGGGTGAAGAAGAAGAAGAGACTGACAGAGAGGGGGGGGTTCGGTTCTTCGGAGTTTGGAGAAAACCCCTAGCCAAGTCAAATGCTAAAGCCCTCTCTTCCTATCTGTCGATATTAATAAATACATAAACGGGTAAATTATCCGCAGGTCCTTGAATTTTGTACGTTTTTTAGTAAGGCCCCTTTATAATTTGAATTAGATATAGGGCTCCTACTTTTAAATAAAATATTGTTATTAGGTCCCTCGCTGATGTCATCATTCAATTTTTTGATTTTTTTTCATGAAAATGACCAAAATACCCTCAAACAAAAAATTAAAAAAATCTTCATCTTCAACCTTTAGAAAACACCAAGAACATTACTAACTTCAAATTCACACCAAGAACATCTTCAAATTCTCGGAAACTCCTGTCATATTCACAACATGTTGCTAGCAAAATCTAGAAAAGACCTCCGAATTGGAAATCTAGAAAAGCGAAACAGCATTAGAGTTTTGGGCATCGATTGAAAAATCTGGAAATGGAGTGTCTCCAATTGAAAATCTGGAAAATCTAGAAATCTCTTGGGCAATTAATAGATTCTGAAGAAGGGAGAGGCTGTGGCATCGAGGGAGGGGACGGTCACGGTGTGGCCAGGGACGGCGCGGGTATGGTCTACCAGGGGATGTCGGATTTGGAGGGGCAAATAGCGGAGGTGGAGAAGATGGCAAAGACCACGGCAAAGATGCTACAGGTCTAGTTGGAAGTTGTGGACAAGAAGCTGGAGAGTGAGGTCAGAGGGTTGAGGATGGAGTTCGATAAGAAGACTGGGGATTCAGATGCCATCTTGGAGAGGGAGTTGAGGAAGCTAGTGGAGAGGAGCGAGGGGTTGGAGAGGTCAGTGGAGGAGTTGAAGGCCCGTGGTGGGGATTTTCTGTCAATGGAGGAGTTCGAGAGGTTTTATGAGAAATTGAAGAAAGGGAAGGGTGGCGGGTTTGGTGGCAATGATGGTGATATACTTCTGGGACCGGAAAGCCCAGATTTGAGCAGGACCAAAATACCCAGATTCTGTGGCTTCTTGTGCGAGTTGATGTACTTCTTCAGATCCATGTCCAAGTAGAGATTCGACTTGGGTTTGTGATGCATAAGCTCGTGAAGAATTTTTTTTAATTGGAGAAGAAGAAGAAGATTTGTGATGGAGATTGTTTTTAATTTTTTGAGAATTTGAAGATGTTCTTGGTGTGAATTTGAAGTTAGTAATGTTCTTGGTGTTTTCTAAAGGTTGAAGATGGAGATTTTTTTAATTTTTTGTTTGAGGGTATTTTGGTCATTTTTGTTAAAAAAAATCAAAAAATTGAATGGTGACATCAGCGAGGGACCTAATAACAATATTTCATTTAAAACTAGGGCCATATATCTAATTCAAATTATACAAGGACCCTACTACAAAAACGTACAAAACTCAGGAGTATGAGGATAATTTACCCATACATAAACTAGAACCAATTGTTTTAGCATTTATTTATGGTAACAGATTTGTAGTCAATATGACAAATTTAAAAAAGAATATAGATCTAGAAAAAAAAAGCGAGATCAATTTCACATTTCTGCCCTACCTTCATAAAATTTTCAATTTTCCTCTCTTCTAATTTTTTATTTTTATTTGGGTATTATATTTCAATGTTCCTCAATCAATTAATATATTTGAGTGATGCACCACTAAAAGCTTACGTGTCACGACATCTTTTATCTTATTTCATAAGGTCAAATGAGACAACACTAAGAAAACCTACTTATTGTCCCAACTCTCGGGTGGGCAAATGGTAAACTCAATTCGGTAAATTCAATAACATTTCAGTAGTTCTGGCTAGGTAAATCAATATTGTATTTGTAAGATTTTCTAAAATACTCGATAAATATGGGTATTCGATAAATTTGAATAAACACTCATATTTGGGACCAAATTGGATATAGACTACATGTTATTTGTATCATACAGGCAGGAATAAAAATGTAATTGTCCAGAAAGGTACAATTATGTTGGTGACAATGGTAAAAAGATTTGGTCTATTTTTATACACACTATTGGTTTGTTCCCATACATACGACTAGTCTATTCCGATGCACAAATTTATACCATTTTCATACACACTACTTATTGATTTTCATACACACGAACAAGTCCATTTTCATACACACTACTAGTATATTTCTATTAACAAATCTATACCATTACCATAGACATAAGTGATCCATTTTTATTCACAAGTCTGTACAATTTTCAATGACACGAGTGATCCATTTCCATTTGCACGTATATACTATTTTCATAGACACAGGTGGTCCATTTCCATTCACACGTATGTGCCATATTCATAGATACAAGTGATCCATTTTCATTAACAAGCCTATATCATTACCATAAACACGGGTGATCCATTTCCATTAACAAGTATATACCATTACCAAAGAAAAAAATAAATAGGAAGAGGGAGAGTGGCTGGAGTTGGGAACCAAGAAAGCAATATATGTAAATATTCTTTCTCTTCAATCTATTTTGAAAACCACATTTCCAATCAAAATCGTACCTCCCTCCTCCTCCTCTTTCTTACCCTTCCCACCACCACCTCTGACCCACCCACTTTCTCCACTACCATTTCCAATCTATCGTCCATGCTGCAATATCACACATCCATCAACATCATCGTCATCATTAATATCTACGTTGTATTATCCATGCTACACCACTGTTCACCTACCACCATCGTCATTTCCTTGATCTGTCCATTAAACCTTAAATCCTAAAAAGCTATAATAGAAAATCATAAATACCTAAAACCATTATTGTGATACCCTAAAACTATTGTCGTGAACTGTTATCGTTAGACACGAAAATTATTGTCGCAATAAGTAAAACTTATTTTGATAAGACACGAAAATGATTATGAGGATGCAAAAAAATATTATTATCACGACGTACAAAAATCATTGTCTAGACAAACAAAAATCATTGTCATGACACGCGAAAATAATTATCTTGAGATACAAAAATAATTATCATAGCACATTAAAATTATTATCATGACACAAATAAACTATTATTTTCATGCACGCATAATTGTAACACATATAAATCATTGTCATGATAAGGAAAAATTATTATCATGACACACAAAAACTATTATTGTCACACACGAAAACCATAATCGTGACATATTTAAACTATTATCGTGATACACGAAAAAGTTTTAGTCTCATTGCTAGGATTTTTCTTCTTTCTTCTTCCATGCTGCCACTCACCAAAGTATCCACCACATATGATGATCCACTCACTTTCTCCACTACCATCTCTGACCCACCCACTCTCTTCACCAACCACTCCTACCACCACCTTTATGACAACCATTCGACGAGGTGAATCTGTTCAAGAGTTTGACATGGATGATAAAGGCGGTGAGATGTACGATGAGTAGGTGAACAGGAGAGGTGGACGGAGTTAGTGGGTAAACAACAGTGAGGTGGAAGGAGGCGATACTTGGACGTCGGTGATAGTTGGACGGTAGGGGTGAGACTTTTGATTTTTCAATTTTTAAGGTTTGGATATTTTGAAAAATGAGAGGGAAAAAGAAAAGAAAGAAGGAAAATTAGGAGAGAGAAGGTAGAAGAGAGGGAAGAGAGAGAAAATGACACAAATGCCCATGATAGTTTAAAAACTATCAGATCTAATTTTGTTTGAAAAAATGCATATCTAATGGTTTAAAAATTAGTCTTCATATAGGACAACATCCATTTAATTTCTACGAAATCCAATTTTACTCTTACTTGCATGAGCCCCCTTTCTTGCCATGTAACAATCTCCCTCCCTTAGAGCTTCCCTCCCTATTACTGTAAATCATCCTCGTTTTGACCTCCCTTAGTTTGGGCATATCATGCTAACCTACAATATTAAATGAACATCACTGGTGGTACTCTCAGCTCTGATCATGGTGATATGGTAGTGCAAGCGCTAGGTGACTAGGAGAGCACATTCTTCTTGGCATTAGTTCAACTGATACCATGCAAGGCAGCAGTGGCTTCTTTTAAGCCCGATCCCTCTAAGTGATACCTATTGCAATATAGTGAAGCTTATGGGCTAGACGTGCCTATATTTTCTTGTGAACATGCTTTTAATATCCTGTGTTGATAGGAACATGGCTAAACAGCTCCCGGAGAAGTGCATTACCAACTTCAAACCATGTACCTTCTCCTACATTTACTCGTATGTTCGAATGAGTTAATATTGTCTCTAATATATAATCTATAGATCTACTTACTAGTTAATACTCTAATTTTGAGACTTATTCAAAATGCTTTTGCTCTTTTATGTAGGTAACATAAAGAATTAGCACGTAGAAGCATCATTCTCGTTCGTTATTTTTTATATTTTTATATATCAATAAGATAGCACTAAATTATATCTCCTTTACCACATTCTTCAATTTGGCAACTCTTGTTGAGATTCATATGCATCTCAGCATCTCTAAGTTCACTATTAGTTAACATTTATAATAAAATATTACTTGTGTAGATTTTCTTCCTAATTAAGAAGTCGTGGAGTATCAAGCTCTAAGTATCATTCAAATGAAGTCCAAGAACCACATGATGTAACTATAATTAATTTAGTTTATGTAAGGACCAATGTGTACACGCATGGGTAACCTTGGTGATCAAAATATAATTTTACCTTCGGATGCACAGAGAAGAAGTTGATCTTATATAAACCTTGTAATAATTGGTTATTGATTATCTAATCAGTTTTTGATTTGACATTTCCCAAAATAGATTTTGGCAGTTAAGCCCTCATAGGGATCGATGTGTACATGTGTGGTAACCCTGGTGATCAAAGTATGATTTTACCTCCGTATATAGAGAGGAAGCAAGCTTGAATGGTTTAGAGATTGTTGATGAGATTTGTAATGATCTTAGAGAAAGATTTAATATGGGAGATTCCATTAAAATAACACGATTGTAGATGCTTTTGTGTACTTTGAAGCAAGAAGCATCATCTATAACTAAATATTCTATAACTTTTAGAACTCTTTGGTATTATTTTATGCAATAGAGACCTATTATGGTGTGTCATTGTGTGGATCCTGTCAAAAGTTCATCTAATTTGGATCTTATGAGATCCAATGGAGAATATATATAGAGAGATTAAGTGATTGAGTTCCTCATTGGTTTGAATGACAACTATAATATTGTGAGATCTCAGATAATGTTGGTTGATCCTCTTCCAATCATGAGCAGGACCTTGTATCTAGCTTTACAACATGAGCAACAGCTGATTGGCTCCTTTAGATCAACCATAGAAAGCACAATTATGCTTGCAACACCTGGTATCAAGACACAGTCTGGTGGTAGACTAGGATTCAAGAAGAATTTTAGTGATTCAAAGAAACTAGTGGGCACTTTTATGGCAAAAAAGGTCACAAAGTAGAGAAATGTTATAGAAAATATGGATTCCCACTAAACTTCAAGTTCACAAATAATATGGAGGTTCAAGTTCTTTTACAGGTTCAACTTCTATAGTAGCTCCTACATAATCTTTGCAATCTATAGATTTTCCTTCTCATGACAAACCATCTACTATTGATGTTGATAAGATTGATCTTACTTTAGAGCAATTCAATCACTTGGTAACTCTTGTTACCTTCTAGAATGCCTAAGAGTTCAGTTCCTAAGAATCTTATTATTGATTCTGTATAGGTCAATTCAGTGAGCAATATTCCTTTTCTAATAAAAATTTCTTCCTTTCTTTTAGAGTCTTTTCTATTACAAGGAATTCTAGTACATGGATTCTAGATGATGGTGCTTCTGATCATATATCATGCTTACCTCAGTTTTACATAGAGAGTCATCTTATACACAATGCTATAATCATATTACCAAACTAGTAGCAAGCAAGGAAAACTCACATAAACATAGTCAGGCTGGGTCAAAATTTATTTTTGTTCAATGTGCTATTAGTTTCAACTTTCTCAGTCAGCAAACTAACTTCATATTTTCCTTTTTAATTTTATTTTTAAAATAATGTTTACTTGATTCAGGACCTAGTCACTAGGAGAATGATTGGTAGTACTACAGAGGCTGAAAACTTTTACATCCTTAACCACAAAACCTCAACCACATACACTAAACCTTCCTTCACTTATAAGCCACAACCTCATGCCTCATCTTCTGCAATCATCAGCCAACCTATAAAAATAGATATTTGGCATTGTAGACTTGGTCATGTGTACATGCCTCAGATTCAGGAAATAAATAAGCTTGATAGATCTGTTCAAGCTCGAGTTGTGGATTATTATGAAACTTGTGATTACGCTAGACATAAGAGACTTCCCTTTCCAATTAATGATTTTGTTTTTGCTTCTATTTTTGATCTAACTCATGAGACATCAAGGGAATATATGATGAATCTTCTTATGATGGATATTATTATTATTTTTTAAACTGTGGATGATCATTCTCCCTATACTTGGATCTACTTGATGAGAGACAAGTTTGTTTTACGAAGTCATTTGCAAAAGCTTCTACAATTTGTAGAAATACAATATGCTAAAAGAGTAAAGAAGATACGACCTGATCAAGAAAAAGAGTTTGACATCAAAATTTTATAGAGAAAAAATAATCATTCATGAAAAAAGTTGTGTATACACATTAGAACAAAATAGTAGAGTGGAAAGAAAGCATCAAGACATTTTATATATTGCAAGAGCTCTCATGTTTCAGTCCTATCTCTCATCAAACTTCTGGAGTGATGGTGTTGTTCATGTAGTTTATCTCACGAATAGGCTTCTATTCACAGCTCTACCTCACAAGCAGTCTCCCTTTGCTATTTTACATGATCATCCTTCCTCCTTTGGCCATCTTAGAGTCTTTAGTTTCTAATGCTATACTGATGTTCTACCTCAACATCGCAGTAAGTTTGATTAGAGAGCTACATTTTCTTGGGAATTCCAACTACAATAAAAGTTTATAAGCTCTACAATTTGGATACACATAATGTAGTTATGTCTCAGGATTTGATCTTCTATGATGAGTCCATCTTTTCTTTCAAGATTAATCCTTCTACTGTGCAATCATCACCAACTTTGTCACATTCTCTTGACTACTTTTATAGTCAGATGCCTAGCAAGACTTCTTTATCCTATTTTGACAAAGCCACCACCATACATCCACCCTTTCCTGTGAATCCTGTTATCAGATGTCTAGCAAATCATTCTAACCTTGCTTTGATGAGTCCACTTCCCATATTTCTTCCACTCTTGATGATCTCCTTCATTAAATGCCTAGCAAGGAATCCCATTTTTTCTTTAATGAGCCATATTCACCATCTACTCTTGACTATGCAGCACTCCAAGACTCCATCTCCTTTTCCAAATTAGTTTTCTTTTTAATCTTCAAAGCCACATTATATTTTTTAGGATTATTTTAGTTTAGATCATATTTCTCCTTCCTATAGAGCTGTTAGCATATCTACAACTAGCCATTAGAACCTAAGTCTTATTTATAAGTTGTTCAAGATGATTGTTGGATTCGAGCTGTGCAACTTGAGCTAGATGCTCTTGCATCTAACAATACTTGGAGTTTGGTTATTCCACCATAGTTAGCTATAAATGGGTCTACAAGATTAAGCACAAGTCTGATGGTAGTATTGAATGATTCAAAGCTCGTATGGTAGTCAAAGGTTATATACGACACATGGGGTTAACTATTTTGAAACCTTCAATCTTGCTGTCAAGATGCCCATGATTCAACTTTTGCTGGCTATTGCAGCCAATCATAATTGTCTTTTCTATTAACTCGATTGTAATAATATATTTTTTTATGGTGATTTTCACGAAGAAGCGTATTTGTAGCTTCTACCAGGTCCTCTAATTATTATTGCAAATGCAGGCAAGGTTTATAAGTTACAAATCTCCCTCTATAGTCTCAAATAAGTTACTAAGCAATGGTTTGCCAAATTGATGGCCGTCTTACTTGCTTTTGACTTTCAAAAGTCACAGTATGACCATTTGATGTTCATTTTATCTCAATCTGGCTCGATTACCATTCCTCTTATTTATGTTGATGATATCATTCTTGGTAGCAATTCTTTAAGTATTCTTGCTGCTACTATACATCACTTAGAGTTTACCTTAAAATTGAAAGATCCTGGTCAATTGCATTATTTTCTTGGTCTTGAACTTGCTCATAGTGATTAGGTTCTTCTGATTTGCCAAAGGAAGTATGTTCTTGAATTTCTCAAGGATGTTGATTTTCTAGCTTTCAAGACTTAACAATCTCTTATAGATGCTAACACTCATCTTAGTGTCAAGCATGAGGGCGTCTCCTCGATGACATTGTTTATTCTAATACTTTTCATTAGTTTTCACAATTATTGTAGTTGGAATAAGATCCTCGAAGATTCTGCTCATTATATGAGGCTAGTTGGCAAATTACTTTATCTTTCAGGAATCTGACCTAACATTGATTATGTTATTTAGCAAATAAGTCAGTTTTGACCTCTCCACAAGAGTTTCATCTTGCTATAGCTTATAATGTACTCAAGTACTTGAAGACTTGTACATGGAAGAGTTTGTTCTATCATGCTTTAAGCTCTATGCAGCTCAAGGCATATGCAGATAATGACTATGCTACTTACGTAGATTCTAAGAATTGTGTCACAAGTTATTATGTGTTTCTCGGTGATTCCTTAGTATCCTGGAAGGGCAAAAAGCAAAACACAATCTCCTATTCTTCCTTAGAGGTGGAATATTGCGCCCTTGCCATTGTACTTATGAAATCTAATGATTGAAGTATTTGTTGAAAGAGATGCATATTTCCTAGGTGAGTCCAGCTCTTCTTTACTACGATGATAGGTATGCAATCTACATTGTAGAGAATCTAGTATTCTATGAGAGAACAAAGCATATCAAGATTGATTGCCATATTATTCGAAAGAAATTGGAATCATGCCTTCTCAAGTTATTCCATATGCATACGGAGAATTGGCTTGCTAATGTCTTGACCACGATCTCAGCATTCAAATGTTTGAGTACCTCATTTCTAACTCAGACTGATTAAGATCTTTAGTCCAGCTTATGAGGGCTTATCGAGCTCTAGAGATTGTTCAGATGAAGTCCAAGAACCATGGGATCCAATTGTAATTAATTTAGCTTGCGTAGGAAGCATTGTGTACATGCGTGGTAACCTTGATGATAAAAGTGTAATTTTACCTCTGAACACACAGAGAAGAAGCGAGAGTGTGCCAAGCGTCGAGCTCATATAAACCTTATAATGATTGGTTATTTATTATCCAGTCATTTTTAGATTGCATGTTTTGCAGTTAAGCTCATTAAGCTTGAAATGGAATTTTCTTCGTTTCTCAACCGTTTTCCTTCGTTCAAGTTCCATTAATTTTGTCTTATTTCATTTATCACAGAGGTCACACTTTTTTTCACGTCATTCTGGAAAGAAAAATGTCAAGTAGTTTTATGCAAATAAAATGTCCACTTCTCCTCCCTATGCTTTTTACCAGCTAGAAAGACAATGTCAACAAATTTTATGTTAATAAAATGTCAAAATATTAAATAAAAATGGTCTTAAATTTTATGGATATTAAATAACAAAGTCAAAATGGTATAAACAACAATGCATGAAATTGAACTACCTTTAACAGTCCTAAATAACGTAAAAAAATATGCTTATATTTTCTCAAATTTGATATATACACAATTCGTTATGTTTAGCATAGTGTCTAGTCGTATTTTAGGTCGGTTAGGTCGTATTTAGTTGTTGTTTAGTATGTTTTGTGTGTTTAGTCAAGAAGCAAATGTTTATCGAGTTTTATGTGTTTTCGTAGGTATTAGAGTGAACGCGGAGAGTAGGACGATCGAGGTAGAAATCGATGTCTTATATCAAATAGTTTGCCCAATTATATTCAATTATTTGTTTGATTATATCAAATGGTATGTCGTGTTAAATAATTAATTTGATAATATTATTTGATAATTTTTTAAGGGTAAATTACATCTGGCCCCCTGTAGTTTGGCGTATTTAATGCTCACACCCCTGTTATTTGCAAACTGATTAAAAAACTCCTACTATGTAAACTAATTGTATAATTTCCCCCCTCATGCCGGAATCAGCATTTTTTTCCGACGAGAAGGCACAAGAATAGACACAAATGCCCCTTGGCTAAAAAACAAAAAATTCTTCTCTTCCTCCTCCTCCTCTCTGAAATAGAAAAAAATCAATAACCAGAAACACACAATCCATGAATACCAAAATCTTTGGAGCCAATTCACGAACTTCATCCTCAGTAAATAGAAAATTGGAACTTTAATCTATGAACTTGGAACATCAATTATCCAACAAAACCCAATCAAAAACTTTCAGAGAGGCCCGGCCTCCTCCTTGTCTGCGTACGTACCATCCACTATGGATCCCACTAGCTCCGGTCAACAAAGATAGTAGGAACCCCATCGTCATCCTCCTCCTTGACACAAACAAAAAGAAACCCACCAACAAGCCCGCTATAATAGACAATACCACCCTGTTGTTGAATGACACGACCACCAGCATTAACAAGTACTCGATCCTAGCGTTGACCCCAAACATCATTGGCGACCCAACCATCCACCCCACCCTACCCCTGGGGTTGACCCGAGTCGTATGCGATGGTCCTCTAGATACTTATAGAAGGACACAACCATCTTTTGACATTGAACAAAAGGAGACGGGGATGGGGGAGAACCCGTCCGCTGATGGAGGGGGATATGAGAGGGAGCTCTGGAAGGACTCTAGAGGGAGAAAGAAAAAAGCTTTGTACAGAACTAGAAGATGGGTGGATTTTTCTCAAGGCGAGAGAGCTGCGTGGGTGGGAAATTGGGAGGAGAAGGAGGATTAAGAAAAAGGGTTAGGAATAAGAAGAGGAGGAAAGGTTTAAGGAAGAGGGTTTCGGTTAAAATTTGGGATGTTGATCTTCTGGGTTTCAGAAGATGGGTGGATGTCCCACACATGGCTCTCTTTTGGGTTGTTCATCTTCTGGGTTTTCGTTAAAATTTGTGTTTTTATTGGCATTGATTCATTTTTTATGGGGGTTTTAGATGTTGGTTATTGCTGCTCGAAGATTGATTGGGTTTAAAATGTTATTGATCAAATTATTGTAGTGAGTTTTGGGTAGAAATGAGTGTTATTGAGGGAAAGGAGGAGGGGGAGGAGGAAGAGGAAGGAGGAAGAAAGAATTTTTTTGTTTTTTAGCCAAAGGGCATTTGTGTCTTTTCCCATGCCTTCTCACCAGAAAAAATACCGATTCTGGTATGAGGGGGAAATTGTACGATTAGTTTACACAGTAGAGTTTTTTTAATCATTTTGCAAATAACAGGGGTGTGAGCCTTAAATATGCCAAACTACAGGGGGCCAGATGTAATTTACCCATTTTTAATGTATTTAATTAAATAGACCAAACTATTAATCGAAATAAATCAAACCATTGAATCAAATAGACCAAATTATTGAATCAAATAAACTAAATTATTGAATCAAATGTACCAAACTACTAAATCAAATAGACCAAACTAATGAGTCAAATAGACTAAACTATTGAATCAAAAAGACCAAATCATTGAATCAGATATACTAATTCATTCAATAAAACTATTGAATCAACCATATCAAACAATTGTATCAATATGATAAATCCGTTGAATCAAATAGACCAAACCATTGAATCAAATAGACCAAACTATTGAATCAATCTAGTCAATCCATCGTTGTCACATTTATTCTCTCTCCTAGCTTTGAGGCTTTCTATGATGATTTGGAGATTGAATGGTTTTGTAAATCTAATTTTCTTGATTCTTGATTTCCATAATTATCACTATTGCTTTCCTCCTTGGCGTCATCATTATTGTTACCATTATCGTTGTGTTTGTTGTCTCCCCTAGAATCAGAACATTTTTTATGCAATTTCGGGATAGAATAGCTTTGTGGAGCTGCTTAACCATCATTGTTGCCATCAATCTAAAAGCTTCTTCAATTTATTGCATTTTTTAGAAATTAAAACTTTGAACCATAATGTCCCTACCCCACAGGAGTTTAATACCGTGTAAATATCAATACAACACCAAACTGTGACTCTCGTATTTAAGGATATGTTCATTGTTTGTATGGTGGGATATGGTATATGGTATATTGTTATGGACTATTTTCTATTTATAATGCAATTCATCACACGTCTCTCAATGAGTAAGAAATTGTTCTAATTTAAGTTGATATCTAAAATTTGTGACTTTACAGCTATGTTAAAATTAGGAGAATTTTGCCAAAAACTATATTGTCTCAGTTATGTGAGAATCATGAAACCTAAGTGAAATTAATCATACCTTGGGCTATCACTTGGTAATTGGCTATTGAGTAGTAATATGCAAATTATCGGGTTAGTGTATAGTTAAACAGAAATTATATAAAGAGGACTTTCTTCTTGTAAAACCTAACCCTAGTTCATATTCTCTCCTCAAAGGTGTTTTGGACGAGATTGTAGATGATCAGAGAGCGGACAACATTGGGATAGGAGTTGAGCCCAAAAGAATTAAGAATTTAGAGTGAAAGCGAATCAATGTAGGAAGGGTGAAGTGCAAGATTTGAGGTAAGTCAGTTTCCTTGGTAGGTTTTGTTCTTAATTTTTAATCCCTGCAATTTTTTCTGATTTTGGTCAATCGCATGTCATGAATTCATTGAATCTATACACTTATTTGTGTGACTTGCTAATGGACTATGTGAACATATAAGATTTGTGTTAGCTGATTCTATGAAATAATTCATAACTGTAAAATATCAGATTGTGAGAACTTGACGGGGTTGTTAATCCTTGTCGGGGTTGCAAATAGAAAGATGTGAAATTCATGTTCTGTGATTAGGCTTCAGAAGTGTTATCGCCATGGTATATACATATATATATATATTATATATACATATATATATATATTATATATACATATAATATATATAATATATATATAATATATATATATAATATATATATATAATATATATATTATATATATATATTATATATATGTATAAACTACGATCATAAATCTATTTGGGCTTCTGCAATTATTTTATATATAAAAAAAACTGAAATTGTAGACATGGTTTTTAGTTTTGTAATTACTTAAGCCCTTATATTCTCTTAGTATATTGATGATAATAGCTCATGTGTATGTCATAAAGAATTATAGATATTACATTATTGATTGACGTCAAGGTCTTTGCGTGATTAATAGAATTGGTGTTGATGATCTGGTTTAATTATTTTGCTTGAAAATCTGTAGTCTATTCAGCTCTGAAAATTGATCTGACTGGCTTAGTTTATGTTGAGATTATTTATACGCATCTGTGGCTGCAAAGAAGTTAAATATTGTCTGTGATCTGTGAGGGCATTCTGAATGATTTGTACTCTGTGGAGGGGTATTTCCTGTCTATGACCCACGAAATCCAATCATGAATTAGGTAGAACTATGGAGTGTCTGTTATTTGTTAAGTATTGGTTTAGTTATTGGCTGTGGGTTTCGGGTTTTATGCACATTTGTAATCATTTTCTCTATTTCGTTTACTTGCTTTGTTGTATGATTGTTTGAGCTAGAATAGGAAGGTAATATGTACGACTTACAAAGTTGCATTACTCACTAAATGCGCTGCTTGTTTCAGATTTACCGGGTGTGACCTAGGGCACAAGAGTAGAACAAGAGGTCAAGTGAGAATAAATCATGCATTTATTTTATCAAAAAATAATCTTACTTCTTCAAGAAACTATTTCATATTGAAATAAGATCGGTGGACTTAGTTGTTACTTAAAGTTGAAATTTGAGATAATATAGCCCGTTCAGGGTAATTTATCTTCAGGACAATTGACATGCCTAATTTCGGGGGAATGACAAGTTATTAGCCAAATTTTGTTAGAAAATATTGAGTAATTTATTTTGGAAACTAATTAATTAATGGTAGAGTAATTGAGGTAGGTTGTTATATATTCGAGTCAAAAAAGTAGGTTACTTTGTGAAGGGTATTATATAGGTTAATTTGTCTTCTCCTCTCTAAAATGGTTTTTTGTGTGTTATTGTGTACAAGTAGGTACTTGGGAATTTGGTGTATAAGTTAATAGTTAACTCACGAAAAAAAGAGAGAGCGTTGAGGAGCTGGAGCTGCCATAGCTGCAGGCGTCAGCAATAGGAAGAATAGTAGCCCAAAGGCTGACCAGCGTATAGTGTCCATGTGATTACATAATTTTTTTTTCATGTACTATGATCAATAAATAGATAAAATATTTGTTTATTGATTAGATAGAGCTATCGAACATCCCATATTTTTGGTCTACTTATTCACCCAACACACATATTTTTAATTCATTTTTCAGTACCATCTTGCCATAAATGCATCCACTCAAATAAAAAATCAAAGTAGGAAATCTAGAGGAAAAAAATGCAAGTACTCAGAAGGAAACTAAAGAAGACATCCCTTAATTAAGTACATATATTTTCCTAATTTATTATAATTGTTATTACATTTTATCTATTCATTATAGATACTTAAATTATTTTGGTAGATTAACAACTTAGTTAATTAAAATATTTAGTTTTAAAGTTGTAATAGTGAATCGTCTAATTAGATATTAACTAATTAGTAACATTTTTATGTAGTTGTTAATTATTAATTAGTATATTTATATAGTATTTTGTTAGGATATATTAACAAATTTAGGGTGATAAATTTTTTTAACTAGCTTAATAGAATCATTTTTTAATAAACTACAACATGCTCGTTAATTTTGCTAGACGGATCAAACTTTCTCTAAAGCATGATTGACATAGCTATCTGACCGTTATATACCAGAAGTCTAGAATGACTTTAAAGTGAAAATAAAGGTGTTAAAAGAATTATTCGAAAATCTGACTTCGTGGATGCACTTCATGAAGTTGCTTAATGCACAAGATATTTCTTTATGTAATTAAAAAAATAATTTAATTGTTGTTGTTTTTTAATTTTCTCAATGCAGGTAAATTAATTAGAGGTTGTATGTTTGATGGGTCAGCAATTGAAAGGTTGAAACATACATATGATGGTATAACAATTAAAGTGATATGACTATTCTTAGTTTGTACATGATATGCAATTTATAGTCTTGCAATTGAGTATTTACTTGTAGATAGTTGTGTACGTGGTTAGTATGAGCAATGTCAATGACATCCCTTTTGCCAGATTTAAGGAATATTTTTATCTATTTAACATATTTAACTAGCCAAATGCAATATACATTATTTAAAATTTTTAATTTTTAAGTATCGACTTGCTATATTGATAATGGCTTACAAGACTTACTCGTATTATTCAACCTAAAAATGTATTATTGATAAAAAAAATGTTAGCATTTCTTAACATTGCTTACTTGTATTTTTTTTAATTATTTTGATTACATGTAAAATAATTTTTTGGGTTCAATATTAAGTAAAAGTTTTCACAAGAAACTTTCAACATAAAGACTTTTTAATCAAGAATGTAAATATGATCAAAGTATTCTCAATGAAAGTCATTGCAACTTCGTCAACAAATAAGCGAGAGTGTTGAAATAGAATCGAGAAATTAATATTCATTGTGTATTGAAAGTGTTGTTATTATTTCTATCACTGTTTATATATTATCTTAATTTTTTTAGCTAAAATGTTAATATTTCACTTTGATATGTATTAACTAGTATTTTGACCAAAGTGATCTTACCGGCATTGCAATTTACTATATTTTGGTTTATGGTAATGCATAATAAATGCTATAGCACAAGACACAAAATTTTCATATTCATGAAAATAAAGTCTATATCGTAAAACCAAATTTGTCCCAAAAATATAATATCTACTACACCTTCATACGTATAATAAACTATTTCTTTTTTCATAAAGCCTTTACTAAAATTCTGTTTGCCTTTGCAACCTTGTCCTTCATCATTGTTGCTTATCTACGACTTTGGTGTGAGTTATTGTATAATATTCATGTGTTGCACCTTTAGGTGCATGATGTGGTTCATGGCATTAGAACTCGTTTTCTTTATCTTCTTCACCTTCTTCACTCTAACTTTTAAAATAGAATGACTACAAGTAGTAGAAGTTGTAAACGGTCCCACTCTACCAATCCTATTTTTATAAAGATATCATAATATTAATAGAACACTAGATAATTAATTAAATATCTTAATTAGCCAATTCAAAAGCATCCAAACCTATGACCAAAAGGAGTAAATAATTGATAAGATGACTCTATAACAGTGGAAGGTTGATGATTAGATATTGCTGATGACACTACATTAGACTTTGGGGAGGATAAGTTATATGCTCAGAAGGATAGTACAACTAATGATAATGGTGAGTAATGGAAGGAATGTAGTGCTGCTGAGGGGTGTAACTAAATGGGTGATATGCAGTAGCGCTAGGGGTGTAACCATAAAAATTGAATGTATTTTCAAATCTAGAAAGTATACTGGCCATGTGAGAAACAAATGCAGTCATAAAATGAGTCATCCTAAAATCTGACTATTGATATGACATCTTACTAGACCTATACTCACAAACACACAAATAGTTTTACTTTTCAAATTTCAATAGAATTGCATCTTAAATTAATTAAATAACATGTTTGTTAACTTAAACAAAAGTAAGATCACATAACTTTAATTAGGCTGAGTGTAGTAATAGTAAAACTCATAGGATATAAGTTGTGGAAAATGCCAAATTAGCTTATGATAATTAGAGACAGGGATGTTTTGACTCGTTTGATATTGGTATGGTGAGGAGGCTAAGGTTTCTAGCTAATTTTAGAATTATCTATGGCATACTCTCATCCTATATCATATGTGATTGGCTATCTAACTAACCAACGTAGTATCTCTACTCACTAACAAATCCAAGTACCACCTCACACAATTGTCAAATTTGAGAGCTCCTCGACATTTGAGTGTTGTATACGGGCAACATCATTAGCCTATATACAAAATAATATTAGTTCAAAAATATCAAACACTATCAATCAAGTAATAATAATGAATTTACACATAAAATATGACATATAATCATATTAATATTCTCACATTAATGTGTAGTTGTGCGTCTTCAAGGCTAATAAAACATCACTAGTGTTTCTTGTACCAATCTATATATCCATCATGATATAGATATACGGATCAGTGGATACTCCTAGTGGTTATGACTTATGACGTAAGGACATCCTTGTAATACTTGTGTTGTCTATGTATCACTTTGAACTTTAGCTTGTCATTGTAGTTAATAAGGGCTAAGTACCAATTATGAGGAAAGATGGGGAAATAATAGTGTTGTTTAATTCAACTTGTAACCGTGGCTTTTGAAGATCTTGGCATTAAGACCAGCCTTAAGTCATGCCCTTTTAAATATGCTACATGATGAGGAATAAAAGGATGAATGAGATTTCCAAAATCACCGAGTGTAACTCCTCTCGTACGTGCATTTATTGTATGAAAGTTTGTTTGCCCTGGCTGACCATTTGAGAAATCAAACAACCTTTGATCTTGCTATGGAAGTTGCGAGATTGACGTTCATATCTACCCTATCCTAGCATTTGTTTTAAATCACACTTCTTTAGCTATGTCAAGTGGTATCAGAGCAAGATTGAGATCCACTCAGTTACTACATTGAGTGAAAGTTCCTTCTCCTTATTATCATTCATTCGTTTAGCCCATCTAAGAGTCGATCCACAATGTTATGGGATCCCTGATCTATGCCTCAATATCCTACCTAGCACCATAAAAAGCTGATCAACATCATGACCAATCCAAACACAGAAAAAGACTCGATGATCTTGAGACTTTGATGCAAGAGGTTTTGAATCAATTATGCAATATGGCAGTACAACCAGTCGAACAACCACCCATAGGGATGTGTAATAATCCTTTGGGAGTAGAGGATGATGAGCTTAATGATATGCAAAAGGTGAGAAGAGGAGGAGGCAGGGGAGTTCGTGGACGAGGACACGGAGATAGTGGACATGATATGTATAGAGACGCGCATAGGGGTGACGATAGGGGAGGAGAATTTGTGAGGCATGTAGATTGACCTTTCAAGATGAATATAGAGAAGTTTTATAGAGATATGGATGTAGAAGGGTTCCCCAATTGGCTAGATTTAGTAGAAAAATACTTTAACTGCATGGATCTCACAGAGGAATAGAAAGTGAGATACGTGGCTTTCAAGCTTGAATTAGGGGCTGTGGTCTGATAGAGGAAAGAACAAGAAATCCCACAGGAGGAGAAGGAAGCAACCAATTTCAGATTGGCCTTCTATGGAGCAGGCTTTGAGGGAGAGCTTCTTACCCGTGGATTATCACCAAACACTTTATTCATAATTTTTGACGTGCATGCAATGTAACCATTCCATTGAAGACTACATTACTAAGTTTAAGAGGTTTGCTTCTAGGAACGACATAGAAGAAAATGAAGATCAAATGATTGTGCAAATTATGGATGGTCTTTAGTATGACATCAAGAACTGCATAGAATTTAATACCATCCTCTTCTTCCATGATGCATGCGCGAAGGCTTGGAAGATTGGTGCTACCTTGAAAAGGAAGAAAGTTGTATTCAATTATTATTTGGGTCCAAGATAGACTTCCAGTTTCAACAGAGGAGGAGAGAAGGGTGCAAATCAGTCAAACAAATCCAAGGCAGCGTCCAAGGTCAAATTTACTCCAAAAATCATGTAGAGAAAAGGGAAAGAGATGGAGACAAGTGTGGGTATTTGGTGTTTTAAATGTAATGCTCTAGGTCACAAATCAAGTGACTACCCTTGGAGGAAATTTAGTCAACTCTGTGAACATGATGAGGTAGAGGAAGAGCAAGCAGCTATGTATGCACATCTGTTGAAGGGAGCAGTAAAGAGGAGCAAGAATTGTTTGAAAAATGGGAGGAATATTGTAGGATAATAAGGAATATGGCCCTGACCACCACCAAGAACGATAAGTCACAATGATACAACTTATTTCAAACATGATGTCACGTAGGTGTAAGGAAGTGTGCAAGATGCTAATTGATGGAGGCAACTAAAAGAACTTTGTGAGCAAGCAAGTCATGAAGAAGCTTGGATTGAAAACCACAGCCCATCCAGATTCGTACTCAATAGGTTAGATCTATTCCGGAGGAGGAATTAAAGTTAGCTCAAAGTACATTATGCCAATTTCAATTGGGAAATACTGAAACACAATCACATGTGATGTATTAGAGATGGATGCTTGTCATATTCTATTAGGATGATCTTGAGAGTTTGATAATCAAGCTGTGCATCAGGGAAGGAGAACACATATGAAGTCAAGAAAGATGGACAATAATTCACTCTCTTACCGAGAAAGCCAAAGTATAGGAAGATCAAGCAGAATAGTACGATGCAGGCTATGACGTTAGTAACACTCTCTAAACTTTTCCTTACTTCGATGAAAAAGTATGGAGTTTTTCATGTTCTCATGATTAAGGAAGCAGATCCATAACATGAAGAGAAATTAGAGGAGTTGCCTGATCAAGTAAATGAATTGTTGAAGATGTTTCCTAAAGTTGCACCTGAAGACTCCCCGAAAGGATTGTCACCTTTGAGGGCATTCAACATCAAATAGATTTAGTTCTATGGGCAACACTTATGAATCTACCCCATTACCGCATAAGTCCATAGGAGAACCAGATCTTATGAGATCAAGTCCAAGAGCACCTAGATAAGGGACACATTCAAGAGAGCTTAAGCCCGTGTAGGGTACCAACTCTACTAGTTCTTAAGAAGGACAGATCATGGAGAATGTGCATGGACAGTAGAGTAATCAATAAAATAATTGTGGGGTACAAATTTCTTATCTCTTACCTCAATAATATGCTTGATAATTTGAGCGGATCAATGTTGTTTTCAAAGATAGACTTAAAGAATGGCTATTATCAGATTCAAATCTGCCTAGGGGACGAGTGGAATATTACTTTCAAGACTCGGGATGGCTTGTATGAATACCTCATCATGTATTGGACTTGACAAATGCACCTAGAGAAGTTGAATGGTGAGAAGAAGCTGATTATGCTTTCAAAGAGATAAAAAAGAAGTTAAGTTCAACCCGATACTTGCTCTTCCTTATTTCTCTAAGTTATTTCAAGTTGATGTTGATGCATGTGGGGTCAGGATTTAAGCTATGCTATATTAAGAAAAGCAACTTATTGCTTATTTTAGTAAGAAGTTGAGCAAGCATAGGTAGATTTGGTCAACATATGTGCAAGAATTTTATGCGGTATTTAGAGCTCTAAAGATGTGGGAGCATTATTTGGTTAGGAAAGAGTTCTTGTTATACACGAATCATAAGGCTCTCATGTTTTTGAATAATCAGCCCAAGTTAAGCAATCACATGCATGCAATATGGATTACATACTTGCATCATGTTTAAGATCATACACAAGAGTGAGAATCTCAACATGGTCGCTAATGTGGTAAGTAGGAGGGAGAATTTGCTTGTTGAACTAAAGGGTTCGATTACCACATTTGATTGCTTGAGAGAAACTTATGAGGGAGATAAGGACTTTGGAGAAGTGTGGGAGTAATACAAGAATGGGAAGGCTGTGGTTGATTATTTTATACACAATGGTTTTCTAATGAAAGGAAATCAACTATACATCCCAAAGACTTCACTGCGAAAGTAACTCATATGAGAGATGCACGGAGGGGGACTGTTAGCTTACTTGGAAGGAAGAAAACATTAGCATCTCTGGTTGCATGTTTCTACTAGCCTAAGATGAGAAAAAGGTGGTACGAATAGTCAAGCATTGTAGAGTCTACTAAGAGACGAAGGAGATGGTGCACAATCTCCTTCTAAAAGCAATTTTGGAGGACTGACGATTTGCTTCTTTGAATGTTCTACCTTAATTCTACTTAATAATGGACGATTGGTCATTTGTCCGGTCTTTCTGGCGTACACTAGACAAGGTTGGCATGCGCCAACTTTCAACCAGCCCGAAGCTCGGGCATACGCCAATAGCACCTGGCATGAGCTAAAAACTCTCGGACGAACAAATCTGGTGTGCGCCAATGTGGGCTGGCATACACCAATTTATCAGCAAAATTGTAGTGAATTGCAATAAGAGTAAGTAGGAGATATCGTACCACAAGGATTGAGTTTTAGTGTATGTGAAGTGGTCCGAGTGAATCTAAGACAACTCATCTATAATTTCATACAAGAAGAGCCTATCTTGCTACTTAACTAGGCTTAGAAGGTTAGATATATTCTTTCGACCCTACCAACCAACTAATCTAACTAAGCACCAACTATATGCTCCACTCCAAGGATAATCAGTAGGTCACCAAGAAGATTTCTCTCCTAGCAAGAGTACTCATCATCAAACCAACCTATCCATCAATTCTATCTCCTTTCGGTCTCAAGTTTTAAATAGCTACTAAGGCTTGGTGATCAAGCAAGTCTAAGCAATAGTATCAAGCACATTGATAAGAACACAAACATGAACATACACACCTCACAACCGTGGTTACATCAAAGGTAACAAGGCACTAAACTTATATAACTACTCACACATACTATTAATTAACATCATAAGCATAAACATAGACAAAGAGTAAAAAGGAAAGGAGACTTATCAAGACTTCAAGCTCCCCCTTTTCAAGTCCATGTTCTTTAGCCAGAAAAAATATTACTTAGTGAAATATATACTATCTAATATATGTAATATATGTTTTTACAAACAAGGGCAAAAAGCCTTATATACTATATCTAATTTAACTAAAAGATAAGTTTTATACTAAACTAACAAAATATCTAGGCTAAACTGACTTCAATGCCTGGAAAACTGAAGTTGCAATCATCACAAGCATTAAATATGGCCTGTGCTTTATCCCTCTCTGAGTTGAAGATCAAATTAGCCCACTTGCAGCTTCTGTTAGTCTGTCCTGGCATGCGCCAGCTTCACTTGGCGTGCACTAGGTCTTCGCGATTTCTATCTTCAAATGTATCTAGTTGTCTGAATGAATGGTCATCCGAGTAATGGCTACTTGGCATGCACCATGTAGGATTGACGTACGCCAGATGACTATGCATTGTATTCCTTGGCTTCACATCTTCCCTCTCATCCTTGGCTTCACATATTTGCTCAATCGTCCTCCACTTCTCCTCGAATAGGCTCCTAAAAATAAGCAAACTCAATGAAAAATGATAAACTTAATATAAACACAAAATAAACAAAAACTAACACTACGACAACTAAAATGCAACTACATCAACCTAAAATACTAAGAACAACCTACTAAAAAGACACAAATAATGAGTGTTTCTGACACTCTTCAAGGACTTAAGTATGGACTTCATACTCAGCTTACTCCACTTTCCTCGTGGTACAGACTCTAACTTTGTGATTATTGACAGGTTATCAAAGATGGCTCACTTTATTCCCTGCAAGAAAACAAATGATGCCCATGGAGTGGCAAAACATTTCTTTAAGGAAGTTGTGAGGCTATATGAAGTACCTCAGATGATCATCTCAAACTGAGATGTGAAGTTCTTATCTAGTTTTTGGAAGATGTTTTGGAAGATGTTTGATGCGACGTTGCAATTCAACACTACACCCCATCCACAAATCGATAGATAGACTAAAGTGACAAACAAAACACTTGGTAACTAGCTCCTAAGTTTATGTTATGAGAAGGATAGGCAATGAGACTTGGCATTACCGATTGCCGATTTTGCATACAACAAGGCCATTCACCACATCACGGGGAAGTCATTTTTCTCTTTGGTATACACTAAGGATCCTAACTATCTAGTTGATGTGTCCTCAATTCTGAGGCATCCCAATGGCAATCCACTAGCTATTGACTTTGTAATGCAAGCACGAGCTGTCGTGGATGTAGTTAGGAAAAGGTTGGAAGAAGCCTATAGCAAGGAGAAGGCTTGTACAAATGAGCATAGGCGCGCTCAAATTTTCCAACTGGGAGAAGAAGTTATGGTGCACTTTAGGAGGGAGAGGATGCCAATTAACATGGGTGGCAAGTTACAAGCTCGCAAGTTTGGACCGAACAAGATCTTAAGGCGCATCAACAATAATGTGCATATGGTAGACCTTCCGAAGGAGTTTGGTATGTCTTAGATTTTCAATGTTGCTGACTTGACATTGTATTTTGATGTCTTTCCCGTACCACGAATCTAGCTACTCGTGGACAAGAAAGTTTTCAAGAAAGGGGGATGACATAGGGATGTCCTTGTAATACTTGTGTTGTCCGTGTATCACTTTGAAATTTAGCTTGTCATTGTAGATAATAAGGGCTAAGTACAAATTATCAGAAAAGAGGGGAATATAATAGGGCTATTTAATTCAGCTTATAACTGTGGATTTTGAAGCGCTTGGCAGTAAGGCCAACCTTAAGTCACGCCCATTTTAAATATGCTACATGATGAGGAATAAATGGATGAATGAGATTTCCAAAATTACTGAGTGTAAGTCCTCTCGTATGTGTATGTTCTTGCATGAAAGTTTGTTTGCCCCAGCTGGCTGTTTGAGAAATCAAATAACCTTTGATCTTGCTACAGAAGTTGCAAGATTGAGGTTCGTATCCACCCTATCCTAGCGTTCATTTTAAATCACTCTTCTTAAACTACATCATGTTACATATAGTTTTATTATTGCTCTTCTTAAAGCTTCAAATGACTTGTATAGACATCTTTCGAGTCTGCTTCAAGCTGACCTCTGCCACCTATTGAACTATGTGCCCCCTCATTGATCACTAGTGTAGCCGGAATATCTTAATGGTATTTGAATTACCGTAATCTCATCCGTGTATAGCATCCCGACCACCTATGTCTGTATACATGAGAAAATTATTAAACTAATTTAGCTAAGCAACTTATAAATTATTAAAATATTCAATGACTAAAGAAAATCTAATTTGTTTAATTACTTACATAAGTATTTGTGAGATCATCCAACATGCATCTGTAGCATACCACGCTCTCACATTTTTGGTAGCTTTTCTATCTATATGACCATTCTACCTACATGATAAAAATAAATTATGTTTAGTCGACAATAGTACTAAATATAAAAACAAATAATATATTGATTATTGCCTAACGATTAGTGCTTGTCCATTTTCTTGCATGTTTGAATTTTTCATGACTGGTCGAACATACTTAATCATTTCGTAAGTCCACATGAATAACAACGAAAGAGCTCCTGATATTAACATTCCTTTTTAGCTAGAATCTGGTGGCTTTATATAAACACGCGCTATCTTATCTATAAGTACTAATCTTATATACGTCCGAGATAAGTGGCAACAAACAAACATATGGTCACAATACATAAACAAACATTGTGTTGCCACTTAGATGCCTAAATCTGGAAAAAAAAATTAACACAAAATTTGCAAAAATAGTAAACAATAACACCTTGAAACAAATCCATAAAATTTGCCTAAACTAGCAATGTTTTTACATGGAAAACTTTTAAAAGGTAATTGTTGAATTATCTCTCTTCAATTATAAAAATTTTACTCGATTTAAACATTTCTAATATTTATAAAATATCAAGAACTAAGTAGTATTAAATTATCCTGGTAAATTATTTTTTTCAAATATCAGGAAATAATTCACCCAAATTTTTTTGAAGACACTTGAACTGGGGGTCGTTGTCTATCCAAATGGGCCTAGAATAATAGGTTGGATGGTAAGGGGGCTAGCACGACTGGTTAGGGTGAAAATGAATTCAATCAAATTTGAATATTAAAATTACAATACATGATAAATTTGTCTATCGATAAATTTAAATATTAATTATAAATTGTCAAATTTGAATTAAATTTATCTGAATTCAAATAAATTTACAAGATAGTTGTGTTTGAGAAATATCTAAATTTACTTCGGTTGAATTTTTTATATATACTTACTATAAGTACTATATCTATAACCTTTTTGAAAAGATATATTTTACCTCAGTAGTTATATATTAAGTTATAATAACTTTCTCGTAAATAGATTATTTTGTAATGTTACTAAAAAGTTGTGATGTTGATCTAGAAATCTTTTGTAGATGATTTTTTTCAAAGGAGTGGCTTAGAAACCCATCAGTCATAAGAGTAGCAAGTTACGAGCGGATTATTGGACATAGACATAGAATAAAATCTATGGATAACATCCAAACTCTGCAATTGTAGACTGCAACAAGTTCCAAAATCGCAAAACAAAGCATGTTGGAATTGAGTGGTATCTACCGCGGCTTCAAGAGCTGGACCCACCTCTACATCAGAGATACCACCCAAAAAACTAATGAATACATGATCAGCTAATGTTCCCCGCTCGGCCATACATAATTTTGGGTAGGAGGATGAAAATAATGAAGCAAGAACGTCAAGGATCTTGCGATTCTTTCGGAGAAAGCGACGCAGCCGGTGGATCCGGAGGTTGGCTCTCCAGACCTGACAGAAAACAGAGGTCCACTCACCTTTGAAAGAGGAAGATGATGAGATCCAGAAAGTAGAAGGGGCTAAGTTTTTTTATCTTTTTATCTTTTGTAGATGATTGATTGTTGATTGTTGAACTTTACCGAAAAATATATCTCGACATTCGATACGTTTTTTCTTTATATGTGCTTGCTCCTTCTCAGTATGCCATAATATTAAATAATAATATCATAAATTATGTGATTATAATATGAATAATTATATAACTAATAATATGAATAAAATAGCTTAATTAGTAAAGTTTGAGAAAGAATACTTATAGATATCATATTATCAATAGAAAATTAGATGATTGAGATTGAACTCTGAAAAATTTAAAGACAATTGCATAGACGTCCAAATGGATGGGTGTAATTTCTCTCCCCCTAGTATTAGGGTTTTCCCCTCGAGTGAGTGCTACACCCCTAGAATTAGGGTTCACCATCTCCTGTCGAATCTGAGAAGAAACTAAGGAAATTTCTTAGGTCTCCTGAGAGTCTAGGACTTAGGTAGGGTATGGGTAGATAGTTACGGCAACTCTGAGTCGGGCGTGTAGTTTTTCTTTACGTAGTTTTTTGAGCGGAAGTTATTGGGTTGATGGAGTATGGAGGAAGGAAGCGGGTCTGGGACTGGGGAACGGGTTACGGGTAGGGGCTCTTTGGTGGAGGAAATCACAGTCGAACGAGAAGACGAAGATGTTGTCATGGAATTGCCATGTTTTATCGCTCCCCCAATGGAAGGAAACCCTACTTTCAACTTGGTAGGGAAAATTTGGACGGAGAAGTCTATCAACAAGCAGGCCTTCATAACAGTGATTACTAATGCATGGCGTCCGCGCGGAGATTTTTAGGTGAACGATATTGGCAATAAGAGGTTTCTGTTCCGGTTTCAATTAGAAAAAGATATGAATAGAGTCTTACAAGAATAACCTTGGCACTTTGATCATCAAGTTATAGTCTTAGCCGGTATACCTAGAGATGCTCAGCCATCCGGAATTTCCCTGACACATGTTCTGTATTGGGTGAGAGTCTACGATCTTCCATTAGGGGGATATAACCAAGTTACAGCCGAAGCAATCGGGAACCTACTAGGGACATTCGTTAAATAGGATAACTCTGAAGCTGTTTATGGAAGATTTTTAAGAGTTAGGGTTATGCTGGACCTACGCTCACCCCTCCCACGGAGAAAGAAAATTAAGTTTCAAGGAGGGGAGGTGATCTTAGTCTTCTTCACGATTGAGAAACTTCAGTCATTCTGTTATCTATGTGGCTGCCTGGGTCATTTGGACAAAGATTGTGAGCTTGCGGATGAAGATGACACTGGCCCACTTCTAGGGAACAGCTTTGGAAACTGGTTACGTGCATCCCCTTTTAAACCTCTTAGGCCAATGGACAAGAGCAGATCCCCTCACCAGTCAAATCCGGTTCGAAGATCACTCTCTCATGCTTTACAGATCCCTCAAGACTCAAGTGGGCATGTCATCCCGGTGGATGACTCTAAGCTAATAGAGGACGTACATGGCTTGTTCGCAAAGGCAGGTATGATCACCCCTCCTCGGGAAGTCCCAAAACCAAACACTCCACATCCTACTGAAGAAACCACAAACCTTAACCTTACCAAGAAACTTCCGAACCACCACCCAAACCCTCAACTTAATCTCCAAGTATATACATCCACCCCCATACCACGTTATACTCCACCTCACTTAAGAGTAGCTGCCCTACCCATACCCCCCGAACCTACACTTCATAACTCCACCAAATTGTCTACCCAATCAGAAGAAACCCTATCACATCCCATACCAAATGACCAACTCCCAACACACTCACAGATCCTACCTATAATAACCTCCCCCACCCATTCCAACCCAAACTCCACACATACTGACCCTAGCCAACCGCTCCTCTTGGACTCAACTATGGAAGATACCGATGATAGCAACCCTACAAGTACTATGAAGACTAAAACAAAAGGCTGGAAGGTAATGGCCAGAGAGCCAAAAAAGGAGCTGCTAATGAAAATCATGAGATTACTCTGAATCTGATCAATGGGAATGGAAAACGCAGGCTAGAATTAGAATCCTCGGACAACATCCATGTTAGCAAGAGGCCCTCTTTCGCTTCAGGCGTTAATGTTGATTCTATCATTCAGGCAGAGGTTGTAAGGCAACCCCGCTAATACCCATGATCCTCTTATGTTGGAACTGTCATGGGTTGGGGAATCTCGAGATAGTTCGTCAGCTTAGCAGGTTAGCAAAATCCCGCTCTCCTCAAGTGGTGTTCCTATCAGAAACTCGGCTCTCTTAATTTGAAGCTGAAAAAATGAGATGGCTAATCGGATATGAAAATGGAATATGTGTACCATGCGAAAGAACGGGCAGATCGAGAAGAGGGGGTCTAGTAGTGATGTGGCGACGATGTACACAGATCCAACTTCTATCGTATTCACTGCATCATATAGATATTGAAGTCATGGAGACAACCAGATGGCATTTCAATGGAATTTATGGTTGGCCTCGGGTGGAAGAAAGACACAAGACACAAGACGTGGGAGTTGATGATACAGCTAAAGGATCAGTCGACTCTCCCGTGGCTGTGTGGGGGCGATTTTAACGAGATTCTCTCAATGTCTGAAAAACGTGGTGGATATGTTATACTGTACAGTCGGATGGATCATTTCCGTGACACACTTAATCTTTGGCAACTTTCGGAAATAGAGCAAGCTGGATTATAGCTTACTTGGACTAATTACCAAGCAGGTGGAGACAATATTGAATATAAACTAGACAGATATGTGGGCACCAAGGAATGGTTCGATATGTTTCCCGCAAGCAAAGCGGAGGCACTGCCAAGATTCAACTTGGACCATTCACCTATCCTATGCCATATTAACTCAGTGGCTTCATCTCTGCATAAGAAATGTTTTCGATTTGAAGCCATGTGGACACACCATGAGGAAATTGAAGTGCAAATTACCAATAGCTAGAACGGCTCAGTAGAAGGGACGGACATATCTTCTCGTATCAAAGCCTGCGGGAGATCCCTACAAATATGGGATAAAGAAGTTTTCGGGAATGTGAGACGAAACTTAAGAAGCATAGAAAAGGATATAAAGGTAACTCAAGCGCGGGGAATTACTACGGAAACAAGACAGAAGCTGACATCATTGCTCAATAGACGAGAAGAGTTGTTAATAAGGATGGAAACCCTTTGGGCCCAACATTCCAGAGTGATATGGCTTAAAGAAGGAGACAGAAACGCACATTTTTTCCACTAGAGAAGCAGTCATAGGTCTTATAGGAACAGGGTAGGAAAAATACATAATTCGGAAGGAGTAGTGGTGTTGGAGGAAATAGGGATTCAGGAGACCTTTAGGAATTTTTTTGTTTCCTTGTTTTCTTCTACAGGTTGCACAAGGATGGAGGATATAGCCACCAAAATTACCCCGAGAGTTAATCCAGAGATGAACAACACACTTTGTAGACCATATACATGAGACGATCTCTTCCAATCCCTTCAATGAATGTACCCGACAAAAGCCCCAGGACCAGACGGCATGCCCCCACTCTTTTTTCAGAAGTACTGGCAGATTATTGGCGATGAGGTGGTGAGTGCCTCTCTATCTATCCTCAATCAGGGTATCGACCCTACATCCATTAATGACACCATTATCACCTTAATACCGAAAGTATCATATCCTACTGTCTGTTCTAAATTCCGTCCGATAAGCTTGTATAACATAATCATGAAGATTATTACAAAAGCAATCACTAATAGACTGAAGCTGATTTTGCTTGAGATTATCCATGAGAACCAAGGCGCCTTCGTGCCTGGTAGACTTATTACTGATAATTCATTGATTGCTTTTGAGATTTTTCACTTCTTGAAGACCAAGACATCAGGGAATAAAGGATGGTGTGCATTGAAACTGGACATGATGAAGGCATACGATCGACTAGAATGGCCCTTCTTGGAGATGATGATGGGCGCTATGGGCTTTCAGTCAAACTTCATTGGCCTTATTATGAGATGTATTTGCACTGTCAGATACGCTATTGTTACGACCCTCGCTAGTTTTGCCTTTGTCGTGACCATTAGGTCCGACCGTTGGTTGTGTTTGTGTCGATCGGTTTTAAAACCGTTTGGTTAAATTCGTCGTCCTTTAGGGGAATTGGTATAACTTTTTCGTGTGGATCTTGATTTGGATGATTCCAAGTCGTGTTTGTCCGTGACACAATTACATACGACTTTTGTGTTTTGAGTTTTGTGATTTGAACCCTTCGTCTTTGAGTTTTGAGCTCGTTTTGGAAAGGTTACGATCGGTGGACTTAGTTCGTCGACTTTCGGTAGAAAAATCATAACTTTCGCATACGAACTCCGATTCGAGCGATTCCAAAACGAGAAAATCCGTAAGACCTAGAGCTACGATTTTCATGTTTTGATTGTTGCGAAATTTTGGATCGAGGATCCAGCGGGGCGCTGGGAATACCAGCGGAGCGCTAGAAAACCAGCTATAAGGGTTCAGCGGGTCGCTGGTTTAGTCAGCGGGACGCTCGGCTGCACACTCTTTTTCAAAAATTCATAACTTTCTCATACGACCTCCAATTTGAGTGATTTCAATTCGATAGGTTCGTAACATCTAGAACTATGATTTGGTTAAATTAGTTTTGTCAATTGTGAAATTATGTGATAGGATCATGAGTGAGATTGTGAGTGTTCGGTTATAGGTATGAATTTTATCGATATCGGAGAATTTTGCCGATTGGTGAATTATTTGACTAATATGGTTTGAGGCATGATTCAAGGACTTATTAGAACTTAAGTAGAGAGTTGGGTGTGACCTTGGAAGATTAAAAAAGTTGAGGACCAAAAGAGGGAAAAAGACCAGCTTGCTTATGGGAACATTTTCCATTTATGGAAAGTCTTGGATTAAATATCTTGGGGAGCTTGTGAGTGGAATTTGTAGTCATCCATTTGAAAGAAAATCAGAGAGAGAGAGAGGCGTAGGAGGAGAAAAAGAAGAAGAAGAAGAAGGAAAGAAAGATTCTCACTTTTGAAGATTGGTAAGTAAGATTTAGATTAAAGTTTATTAGGAATTAGTTTAGATCCCTTGATTATCTTTAAGTTGATGTAAAGTTTGTTGATTTTGGAGAACTTTTGGCTTGGGCTTGATGAAGGGAATATGGTGTTTTGAGGTGTTTGAGGGTTGAAATGAATGATATGATGGTTTTAGGTGATGATCTATGCTTGGAGTTGTGATTAGGGGTTATTGTACATATTTTGGAAAACCTAGGTTAAAACCTTAGTAAAGAGCATATGTAGACATTGAGGTTTGGTTGGTGTTTTGAGGAGGTTTAATGTTGATTTAGATTTGATGAGGAGATGAGAAGACTATTATGCATGTTTTGGAGTTTTGGTGAGAGGGTTTGGTGTTTAGGGACTTTAGTGTAGATTTCTTATTTTTCTTTGTGTTTGAAGGATAATATTGATAAGAGAGTTGTTTATTTGATTTAGTTGATTGTATTGTGGGGTCCAAACAACGAGGGACGTAAAGCAAAGAACGGAGACTTTTAGGAGCTTTTGTGCAACTTGGTTTAAGGTAGGGGGATATTATCCCTAACCTTTGTGTTGACTAGCATTGGTTGTTATGAATTTGTATTTACATTTTGATATGATGATTATGTGGTTATATGATGAATGGCGTATGTGAGTCTTTGCTTTATGCGATTTGGTGATTTTTGGTTATGCATGGTTTTGGAAAATATGAGTCTATGGGATTATGAGATTATGTTTTGGAAATTATGAATATGTGTGGTATTTGTGTGTTAATTTATGTGATGGCGAACGATGAGGTCTACCCGTGTCAACCGGGGATGTTGACACATGTGCACATGTTTTTGGGGATACATTGGATTTGATATGAATATGATATGGCCGGCAGAGTTTGATTATAAAAGCGCTATAAGATATGGTATCCCAGTGTTGTGAGAGGGAGTGACACATTCTAGACCTATCCAAAGTCCATCCATGATATGACGTTCGCGATGCCACTTTCGGGTCGGAACGAGTCTATGTGTATGAACATGAATTTGTCATTTATTTATGATTAAATTACTTGTGATGTGCTAAGTGTTATTTTGGCAACACTTGTCTATGCATGATTTGAGTCAATGCATGTGGTTGGTTAGTTAATTATAGGTTAGTTTTAATATCCTCTACTAAGTACTTCCAAGTACTTACCCCCTCCTCCACAGGTGACGAGCCTTGAGTTTCGTCGATATCCGAAGTGATTTTGTCTGTTCAACTGTTTGAACCCGTCATCTTCTTCTCGGGTTTCTGAAGCTTCGGATGGTACTCCTTTTGTGATCTTAGACGAGTCGCTCCATTATGCATATAGTAGGACCTTGTGTTTAGACTTTAGAACTTTGTAAAAATACTTATGATGTATATATATTATGGTTTACGCTTCTGCAATGATTATGCTTCTGTGATTATGATTTGCATTATGTATGTTCGAGGCTGGTTGGACCACGGCTCTTTGGTTTGAAGAGCGTGATCCAACGCCAGTCAGCGACCCGAATTTGGGTCGTGATGGCTATTCAGGTGAATGGGGTTGTGGGAGAATTCTTCTAGCCGAGTAGAGGTCTAAGACAAGGTGATCCGCTATCTCTTTACCTCTTCCTTATCTGTGCTAAGGGACTTGCTACGCTCCTGTCACATTCGGGTTACCTAGGTCAGATACATGGCATCAGATTATCTAGGAATGCCCCTCCAGTCACCCATCTTTTCTTTGCAGATGATTCCTTGCTTTTTGCTCGAGCATCAGAATAGGAGATTCAACGTATCAGGGAAATACTGTCACTCTATGAATCTGCTTCCGGCCAGAAAGTCAACATGCAGAAAAGCTCCATTACTTTCAGCCGGAATATGTCCCCTCAATTAATGGACCATCTCAGGAATATATTGGGGGTGCAAGCAGCATCACCTAATGATACCTATCTCGGGCTCCCGACTATCATAGGCCACTCTAAAAAGGTAGTCTTTGTATCTCTAGAAGATCGAATCATAGCCAAGATCTCAGGGTGGAAGGTTCGATCTCTCTCGCGAGCTGGATGGAAAATCCTGATTAAATCTGTCTTACAGGCCATCCCGACGTATATCATGAGTTGTTTCCTCATTCCTGTAGACATATATTACCGGATAGAGAAGAAGCTTTGTGACTTTTTCTGGGGAAGCACTAATGGAGAGAAGAAGCTGCATTGGCGTAGTTGGGCAAGACTGTGCCGCTCCAAACGTGAAGGGGGGATGGGATTCAGACGATTACACAACTTTAATCGGGCCATGCTCGCTAAACAAGCCTGGAGATTAATATGTAACCCTTCTTCCTTAACTTCTCGTGTGTTGAAGGCTAAATATTTTCCTCGGATCTCGATACTAGAGGCACCGCTGGGATACCGTCCTAGCCATGCATGGCGAAGCATCAAAGAAGGCATGTCTTTATTGACTCCAGGGCTGGAATGGAGAGTCGGCAATGGACAGAACATTAATATATGGCATGACAGATGGCTACCGGACTCGGAATTAGGCCACTCTAAATATTTGTTCCCAGGTTCGGACGCCACAAGTCTTGTCTCGCAGCTCATTACTAGCTCTGAGTACGAATGGAATCTCCCTGTTTTACGCAAGCTTTTCAACGATGAAGACATTACTAAGATATTGAGAATCCGTATCAGCCCAAACCTCCATCCTGATATCATCTGTTGGCGCTACTCTGATGATGGATTATATAGCATTCGAAAAGGATATCATTCGGATTTTGAGACCTGGTGGCAGACGGCTAACATGCCCAACACGATTGACTCCAGTAAGTTCCACTGGACCCAACTCTGGCGGCTACCTTGTCCTCCACGTATCCGGAACTTTCTATGGCGAGCAATAGATGATAATCTTCCGGTACGGGAGAACCTTCGCCATAGGAATCTGTTGACGGAGAGCTGTTGTCCCCTTTGACAAGATAGCCCAGAAACTGTACATCATCTCCTCCTGACATGCTCACGTTCACAGACTTGGCTTGCTAGTGTCCAGGTTAACTTGGAATCTTATCGTGAGCTCCCTTTCCATGAAGCTTGTAATAAGTTCCTCGAGGAGACGAATGAGGTGGGTGTTAGTATATATATGTCCTAGAGACAATTGTAATAAGGATATTATATACGATCATATTCAGTTGTAATATTAATTTGATTAATAATATTTAGCATTACATAAAATGAATATATTGTTTGATTGTTTGCATATACTCATATTTATGTTCCCATGAACTTATGTTGTTATTGAGAATGTGAGATCTCAGATAATAGTAAACATAGTTCTTAAATAGTCCCAATCAATGATCATCGAGAATGGGATATCGGTGATACAATGGAGATTGGTGTGTGATCTGCATCATATTCTTAGAGGATGTAGTGGTTCTCACAACTACGAGATACTAGGTATTTCATGATGGATGCACAGATACTTTGGAGAGTATTGGTATACCCGACCGAGAAACCGTTTGGTGTATTCTATTTACGTGTCTACGATGATATCGGTTTGTGGAGTAGTGAAGTAGTCCTTTGACTTGAGGTTAATACGCACGACATGTACGGAGTGGTGGACCTAAACCATGACCGATGCTTGCACTCCTAACGGAGTAGATATGGCATGTGTTAGGCACATCACGAAGTATATGTGCGTGGTAGTTGAGCCAAGAATAGGATTCATTCCTCGAATAGACTTGGAGAGAATACTTGTCTTCTCATAGCTAATTGGATCAATAGTCATTGGCCAATGTACGTCACTTTTAGAATGGTGTCTAAAAGTGACAACATGATCAATTAGCAGGATGAGATAATATGATTAAGTCATTAGAACAGACACATAATCATGTTCTAGACTTAATCAAGTATTCGTGAATGAAAGGACCGTACCACTATGAGCTTCACATTACAAGTAGTTGCAGTATCCTCGCAACGTACCTTATATATTGAGATAGTCTGGTTTATTGTCTAGGGTTAGACTAACACCGTTAGTTTGACTAAGCGCTCGATATATAAGGGCCTATGGGTCACACAACACTAGTATTAGTTACGAATTAAAGTTGGATAAATTAAATATTGATTTGATCAAGGATATTTAATTTATAGAGAAATGTTGAAATACTATTAGATAGAATTATATTTAAAATAAATGGGATTTAATTAAATATAATATAATATATGTATATTTAATTAAATTAGATTTAATTAAATAGTACATATAGAATTATATTTAAATAAATGAGATTTAATTAAATATAATATATGTATATTTAATTAAATTAGATTTAATTAAATAGTACATATACATATAGAATTATATTTAAATAAATGGGATTTAATTAAATATAATATATGTATATTTAATTAAATTAGATTTAATTAAATAGTATATATACATATAAAATTATATTTAACTAAATGGGATTTAATTAAATATAATTATATGTATATTTAATTAAGTTAGATTTAATTAAATAGTACATATTCATATATATAATGGTTAGACCATACTGGTTGGACCATATTGGTTGGACCATATTGGTTCAACCATAATGGTCCAACCATTAATTTAAATGCTTGGTTTTATAAAAGGGAGGAGGAAAAACGTAAGCACTTACGTTTCC